>ML994696.1:138482-210944 GCA_010093925.1 Zopfia rhizophila CBS 207.26
CCGTTGTGTGGGGGAGTCTAAGCTTGCATCAAACTTCGACAGGACCGGGGGCCCAGGAAAGAGCTAACTCATCAAGTACTATCAGAGAGACTCATCAAAACACAGCCGAGACACACCGGTCTCACCACAAAACGCCATCACTAAACCGCGACATGCCGGCCCCATCACAAACGGAACCGTGACATGCCGGCACCGAACGGAGAGACGAGACATGCCGCCTCTCCACCTTAGATCCGCGAGAGAGACCTCTCCGGGAGAGACGAGACATGCCGCCTCTAGCTAAGGACTAACCCTTCGACAGCTACCTCTCTCCTCCGCAGGGAGCGAGAAAAAGCGGTAGTCAGAAAGTCGACGGTTGGTACATCACATACTCCCGGCGGTACATTCGGGTACACATGACCGTTCTAACGAACTGTCCCTCAAAATACTCTGGGCCAGTTACTCCACAACATACAGACACTCGGAATTCTCGAAGTAGGTCAAGAGTACAGAAACAGCTCCCTCCTAGAAACATTCGGGTAGACGACCGACTAACGAACAGCCGTTGGTAACATGACATTAACGTAGAAAAACATGGAGAACGGCATCGGTCAAGACCACATGTAGCTGCACGAACTCGACGCAAAAATCGAAACCGCGAAGCCGACATTCTTCGGACTGGCAAACGAACAACAGTGTTTTGTTATTCACGACTAACGGTCCCACCTTCGGTTAGAGACACTTGCAAGAGGTGGTGGTTTACTCTAGTCATCGTCGTCTACTCTGCCGATCGTTAAGTCTGAGACACCATCTAAACCACTGCGTCGCGACGTCCAAGCTAAAGGTCAGCTATCCAGGGGGTATTTCTTTCTTCTATTTCGGAACACTCGAGAAAGCACATCGGAACAGCAGCCGTTTACTTCGTAGTCTACGCGGTATCTTACACCCACGAACGAGTAGGAGATACACCTAGAGACCGCGACTTTGGAGACATAACATGAGCTAACGGTCGCTGAAACATATCTAGTCCATAGGATCACGAACATCGCGACGAAACTCCACAAATAGTCTCCCTAAACATTCTTTGAGTCGTTCGAACCTTACTCTAAACCGCTGTAGACCAGATCATCGCAATCGATACATAGGTTAACTTGGATGATAGACACGCATCATCACTTCGGCTCGTACTAAATGATCGAGCAAACATCCTTCGTCGAGAAGCTGTCCGTTTCCGCAACGACCGCAAAAGGTCGGTAACTACCCTCGCTTAAACCACCGATTAAACGATTACATCGGTAGAACCGTCTCGGTCTAAAATCGCAAAAGAGCTAGTGCTTAATGGGCCTAAGGTGTCTTATCACAATCCAGAGGATCCCGTGCATAGACCATCGCAAACTCTTCGAAAGCAAGCTTTAACAGTTCTATAACGACTACTCGTCCGGAACGGTCTTGCTGATATAGTAGGTGTATCTTCTTCTGGTACTCAAACGGCAGCCACATATCTGTCGACTGCAGTCCTTGTCGTGCTTCCGGATCAAGAAGATCTCAAAAGCATTCGAGAACTATGGTGTCGTTTCCGCTGCAAAAGTCCGGTATATCTCGAGCGACATCGAAGGTGTGCATCGGAAGAACAAGCTTAGGTAGTCCGCCTATCGTCATCTGACAAAGATCGTCGAAGCGTAACCACTTTCGTAAATGACGCAGCATGACAGCTTAGAGATCCAACTTTCGTCGTCGTTATCGGTAGTCTCGAGATTTCCAAGCTTAGCGATCCCAACGACGCATCCAGAGAAGAAGACATCTGACGTCCAGAGGAGCATGCGTGTCCGCTCGGAACATGAATTACTCCTTCGGTAGACTTAGCTTGAATATAAACTTATGGGTCTAATTACCGTTCTAAACTAACGGTCGCTGCAAACTAAAGTTTTAAGATCGTTTACGAGGAACGGCAGCATTACACAGCTAGAGGGCAGCGTAAGGCGGAGATTTCGGTATGACTACTCGTACGAACCGATTAAGTACTTCGCAGAAACCGAGACCTCCATTAAGTAGAGCTACTTCGGCAAAACATACCTACGCACTGCTCCTACGCGTTTTCGACGAGGTCATCGAACATTTCCGCGACCGTCTCTGTCATCATCATGTCATACGAACAAAACCGAAAAAGCGAGCAAAACTAGGAAGTCCTTCCTACATCCGTCGCGATCCTAGTCGACGATATCGAAGAGCTAAACCTCGTCACAAAGGAGAACGAGAAAAGGACCTACCGACTGTTCTTGAAAGCGAACAACGCGAACGACCGTACCGTTCCGAACAACCACCGCATCTGTCTCCGAGACCTCTAACTCGTCACAATCATGATCATTGACTCAGCGGAAGATCACATTGACTTCTCAGCGGAAGAACTTATCTAACGAGAACGAGTTATCATCTAAGCCGCATGCCGTTCTTGAGCAAAAGACTTAGAAGAAGAAGACGACCCAGGAGAAGTCACAGACCGGTCCACTAAGGATCATGTCACAGACTGTCCGCAAGTTCCTAACACATCTGGAGACATGACAGAGGTCCTAGCATCTTTCGGAGCAGAAATTTCCATTGTAGAGCTCTAGCATGCTGAAAAAAAAACGATCCATAGGTCTACGCTATCTACAAGCATCTCAGCATCGGATGATCCACCGGTTGGTCGCGCGCAAGTCACTCGAACAGAGGAGATCGTTAGAAACATGCATCATGCATCCGAGATGTCGGTTTCTGTACGTACACTCGCTAACTACCGAACGCGAACACACGATAAAGTTTACCGCAAAAGGTAGGATCGCTCGCACAGCCGCATGCCAACTCTTGCATCGGACGACGTTACATGCGAAGACCGCGATCGCTATCTCCTTCTAAACGACGGCGATCGTACCGAGATCGAAAGAGTTAATCTCTAGAAGGACTCGCAAGACGACGAGGTAAAACAAAGCTGACATATCCCGCGAGCCTCGAGATCGCATTAAGGAACAAAGAAGTGTCTTTCTAGCATGTCTCAGCGATCTTAGCAGAAAATTTGGTTTTCGGAGCGAGTCGCAGTCTCTAGTTTTTACGGTTGTCATGTCGGCATCGCAGAAAACTAGTCGAACAGTTCAAAAGCCTACTACGGTTCGTCACAACAAAACAGAAACACTTCTTAGCATTTGTGCTTCAAGTAGAAACTCTTATCTAGTTTAGGTACATCGTGCTTATCTACCGCTAACATTGGTCCATGCAGTTCGAAATTATTCTAGCTAGCGCTAAGAAAGTTTCTCAAACGGTCAACGGTCAAGCACAGGCTCAGAAGAACTTTGTTAAAACACTCGAAAGCACCATCTCGTTATTACCGTTAGATAACAACGACCACGACAAAGGAACGACAAAGGATCATGAAGACGCGGATAGTGTACGACTACATCAGCGAGCTACCGAACTAGAGGACGTACACGATCATCCGCTACTTTTACACCGAAAAGTCGTCGCTAACCGCAAGAACTCTAAACCGACTAAGAACCCGCTCACCGTCTACTCCGTTTCTAACGACGAACTCAACACTAGCAAACTAATCCGGCACAAACGACACCTCCGACGACTGCTACGTAGTCGTGGGTCACAGGCGGATAAAATCAACCTCCTGCCGGTCGGACATACAATCCGCCGGCTTGGCATTTGTCTGCTGTATATAGCCTTTTCTTGCCCTCTAGATTTCAGGTCTGCAATGCAATCTTGTTCAGTCTCTCAATCTCGACAAGCTCTCCCACTGCTAACATTACTTACTAGCTCTAATAAACTAGTCTTAATTAGTACGTACCTTATTCTCTAGGATATCTCTTTATTAATTAAAGGTAACGTTTTTACTGTTCTTAAGTATTAGTAGATTAGGGAATTAGGCTAAGTAGCTATTACCTTAATAGCTACCTATAGTAAGCATAGCTAGTAAAGTAGCTAGTACATAAAGTAATACTTAAGAAATTTAGTTATTAAAATCTTCTATATTAGAACTATCGTTAGGTCCTATAGCTATATAGCTAGCCTAATTCTAAGGAGTTTATAGTAGAGCTGTGAAGTGTGTTTTCTTTACTAGTATTAATAATAACACTAGGCTAGCCTTTATAAAAAGAAAGAAGTATATATAATACGTGAGTTTCTTTATCTATACCCTTAGTATCTTAATTTTATTCTCTTAATCTGCTATACGCTTAAGCATGTTATTTAATAGCTAATAAAGCTTAGTAAGCTTATCTCTAGCCTTATTAAACTTAGTTTTAGCCGTATTAAGTGCTTTTCCTAGTGTATTAATATGGTTATAATATGTAAATACTTTAAGATAACTACGCTCTAGCTTGCTAGCGATTATCGCTTAATTAAGGGTCATTAGAGTAGAAAGCGTAATCTCTATTTTCTAAGGCTTATAGGTATTAGTTCTCTAGGTAGTACTCTTAGTAGTAACTATAAAAAGTTTCTTATCATATTATACCTAGATACGGAGCTTCTTAATAGTATAGTCTTTTTTAATTATATTATTAGAGTAGTATATAGCGGTACACCTGAGCGACTTAAGAATAAATATATAGTTATTATTAGTAGCTATTATTTTAAGATTAACTCTTATCTCTAGCGTAGAGAGCTTTCTTATAGTCCTAATTTATCTATTTTTATATATATATAGAGCTTCTAGCCCTTAGTAGGGTAAAGTAATTAGCTAATTCTTTAGTATAAAGAAAATAAGCTAGTAGTACTCATAAGAGTTAGTTTTTTTAGTGTGAAGAAGATAAGCTAGTAGTGCTTACAGGGGTTAGTTTCTCTAGTAAAAAGAAGATAATAAAAAAGAAGAGATTCACTAAAGCTTTTATAGCTCTCTTTTAATCTAATAAGTATATTACCTACTACTATAGGTCTTCTAGTTACCTGTTAAATCACTTTTAAGGTCTATTATATAAGGCTTATATAGACTATTACTTAGAGTTTTAATTACCTACTACTATAGAGTTTTCTAGTAGAGATTATATAATTAACAAACTAACGACTTAGTATAGTCATGTAATTAATTCTCTAGGTATAATTATTAATGAATTAAACGCTCTTATTAATTGCGCGGTTTGATCTTAATATTATGTCGCTATTATCTAGCTAAGTTAGAGAAATCTTAGTGTAATATAACAACAGGCTTAGTCTTCACGCGTTATAGTATAGATATAGGTTAATAAAATAAGTTAGCTCTATTTTAGCTATACTAAGATAGAGAGAGAAAAGGTATAAAAGGGGCTTATCTTTAAATAGAGTAGTATATAGCTTAAGCGTAAGCTAGCTATGCTCTAAGCTCTACACTAGGTTATAGCTAATATAGCTAGTTATAATATTATATAGTCTATAGTAAGCAGAGCAAGCAGCACTATCACATATATAAACTAATTATATTTTCTATAGTATATTTAGTATTCTTTTAGTCTAGCTTTTTATTTCTTGTTTAGTAAAAAGTTAGTTATTAAGTTTTAACTATACCTTATCTCTAATACGTAGTTATAGAGCTTTATTCTAATATTAGTTTACTTATTTTTATTATTTTTATTATGCCTTAGTTATAATTGCCTGTGCTAAGTTAATATACTTTTTTAATTTTCTTATAATTTCTTTAGTACTAGCTTTTAGGTTTTAAGTTGTTATATTATACTTAATTCTAATATCTACTTATAGCAGTTCTATATTATATCTATACTAAAAAAAAATAGGCTTATTTCTATTAAGATAATATCTTTTCTTTTTATTATAATTTTAGCTATTAGATAGGGCTTCATCTAGTTTACTTAATCCTACATAATAAATACTTAAAAATAGGCCTTAACTATACTATTTATCCTTTCTATTAAACTATTTATTTATGGATAAAATGCTGTTGATAATTGCCTTTTAATTCTTAGAATTTTATAAAGCTTAGTTTAGAACTTATTAATAAATTAGCTACTATAATTAGATACTATAGTATTAGAAATCTAATAGTAAGTAATAATCTTATAAATAAAAGCCTATATTACTATCTTAATATCTATATTTAAAAGAGAATAGAGAGTTATGTTTTTATTTAGTTTATTAGTAATTACTAGTAAGACTATACAGCTATTACTTTCTAGTAATTTAGTTATAAAATCTATTAAGATCTTCTTCTAAATATAATTAGAAATAGATAATAGGTATAACAGTCCTTGCTAATAATCTCTTTATAATTTTATATAGTTATAGATATTATAGTTTTAAATATAACGCCATATATAGTTTAATATCCCTAGTTAAAAGTAATTTCTTATTAATATTAAATAGGTGCTCTGCCGTCCTGGGTGTCCTATTACTTATAATAAATAAATTTAGTAAATAATTAATATTCTTAATAGCTCTAAGTTAGGTACTTACTTTCTATTCTAATAATAAAGGGTTTTATCTTTATTAATTGTGTACTTAATTAGTAAAACTTTTAGTTTAAGCTCTAAGAAAAATCTCTACTTCTAATTATAAAGAGTCTATACTATTTTTATGTATACTTTATTATCTAGTATTATATTATACTATCTTTATTTAAGCTTATTATGAGACTTCTAGGTAAAAGACTTCTAGACTTTAGTTATACTATTTCCTATAATTATTAAAAGACTAATTTAAGTAAAGAAAGCCTATACTACTTGTCTATTATTATTTAATTTAAGTTCTTTTTTCTAATATATAACTACTAGCTTTAGTAGCTAAATTATATAACTTTTTAGTCTTTTATTATTTTCTTTACTTAGATAATTTTATTTATATCTTAATAATATATTAGCTTATATATTTTCTTTTTTTAGCTTATATTAAATTTTTATATTATATCAGCTAAGGAATAACTGCTAGCGCGTATATCTTTTATTTAATTTTTAAAACTTTATAAAGTACTTAAAGTTTTTATAATTAGTAATAACTTAGAATTTTTTAATAAACCGCAATTCAGCATCCCATGCCTCTAGGTAATAAATAATTATAAAAAGTTCTTTATTATATATCTTATAATTATATTTTATAGGTATATTTTTTTTAAAAAAAGTATATATATAAACGTAGTATGCTATTATTGCTGTATTATGAAAAAACTTTTCTAGTTATATAATCTAAAAAATCAGCTTTTAAAACAGTTTTATAATTAGAATTAAATTAGGCTAGTATTAGTTCTAATATAAAGATCTCTTTTAGCTTATTAAATACTACCTACTTTTTATTAGTCTATTAGAATAATATATTACTTATAAGTCTTATAAATAAAACAGTAATTTCTAAAAAAGACTTAATAAACTAATAATAGAAATTAGCGAATTTAAGAAAGCTTTTGATTTCTTTTATAGTTGTTAGAAACTACTACTTAGTAATTACTTTTATTTTAATAGAATCTATTTAAATTTCTTATCTTACTTTAATAATAAACCCTAGATATTTTGTGCTCTTAGTTTTGAATTTATATTTTTTAATATCTAGATATAAATCTATAGTGTTAAGTTTCTCTAGTACTAGATTAACTTACTAGTAATACTCTTCTAGTAAGTCTAAAAAGTAGATAAGTATATTATTAAAAAAGACTAAACAGAACTTATTAAGATACTTTTATAGAGTTTAGTTTATATATTATTAAAATATACTAAGAGCTTTTACTAGTTTAAAAGATGTAACTAGCTATTTATCTCCTTTTATAATATAAATCTTATAAAAAGCTATTAAAATGTTGAGCTTAGTATACTATTTTATCTTACTAATCTAGTTAAGTATTTTATAAATTAGAAAAAGAGAATATTTATTCTTTTTAGAAATTTTATTAAGCGTGTAGTAGTTAATATAAAAGTAAAGACTTTTACTAAGCTTATATATAAATAGTACTAGAGTTATAACTAGAAAGTTATTTATATAAATAAAACCTTTCTCTAGTAATAGTGTTAACTCTTTTTATAGTACTAGTAATTTCTCTCTTAATATATTATATAATAGTTCTTATAGGACCTTAAGGTCCTTCTTATTAATCTTTTTAAATTTAATATAATAGTCTATTTTAGGACTTTATAGTAGTAGGAGCTTATTTATTTTCTTCTCTAAAAACAGCTTTAGGTACTTCTAATAAGCTTTAAAAAGTAGTATTCTAGAATTTAGTTTTAGTTTAGGCGTTAAGGCCTTTTAAATATTTATTAATAATACTATAAAAATATATATCTTATCCTTTTTAATTTATTTATTTATATTAAAAAAGTAGTTATGTTAATCTTTATTAGCTTTTACTAGCACAGTTTCTTCTCTTTTTTACTATAAACTCTTATTCTTAAAGTATGAATATAAAACGATTTCTTTGCTAGCGTGATTATGATATTATTTTAATTTATTTAGGGTCTACCTAAAATAAGATTAAACCTAAACACGTTATTAATAACATATATATAAACTTATTTAGTATATTCTTTAATATTAAGGTTAATTTATGTAATTTAAGTAACTTTTTTAGGTTTCCTATATACTCTAATAATCCCCTATAAGGCTATATTAATACGTGTTAAATAAGCTTTAATAGTAAAAATAAAGTTTATAAAACTATAGCATAAATACCTAGTATTAATTATTATATATGTGATATTTATCTAGTTGATTAATAAGTATATAGTAATAAAGTCTATATCTATATATATATTTTAAAACTTCTATTATTCTCTTTATAATACTATTTTATCTATTTCGGCTGGAAGTCTCTGCTTATAATTATAAGTAAGAGCTATTCTTTTTCTAATGCTTTTTTTCTTCTTTTTTTTCTATCTTCTTTATCTCTTTTATTAGCTTTTATTTATCTAGTTTTTGTTAATATTATAGTAACTAGATATAACTAATTTACTCTTATATATTTATACTTATTTTTTATATAGCTAGAAGAATTATATTAATAATAGAAATTTTATTTATAGTACTAGTAAAATTCCTTTTAGCTTATTTAAAATATTTTAGATTAATTATTTTATAGCTTTACTATCCCTACATGCATAAGTATTACTTCCTAATTTATTAATTTAAATATTAGTATAAATAGTATTATATAAATAGCTATAGTAGTTTTATAATTACTTAATATAATTTATATAAAGTTATTATTAATATAAATTACTTTCTAAGTGTACTCTTTAAAGCTTAGTGTTATTAAAAAAGCTATAATATACTTCCAGAGCTCTCTATTTAATCTTTAGGTAAATATACTTTTTTTTATATTTTTATTTAGCTAATTACTTTTTACTAGTAGTAGCTTCTTATTAAACTTTATATAGTATTCTTTTATTAACTTCTTTTTCTATTTCATGCTTTACAGCTTGTTTAGAGACTTTTATCTTTAGTACTAGTTTTTAAACTAGAAGTCCATAAACGCCTATATTACTTTAAGAGTAGTATTATTTCTTTAATTAGAAAGTTATAAAAAAATAGTTTATACTACTTATTTTTTTAAATACTGAAAGAGATAGTCTATTTGTTTTTTCTTACTACTTATATAGTATTTATTAAATCATAACTTAGCCTTAGCTTAATACTTAAACATAGAGTAAAAAAACCATATACTATTAAATATAAAGGGTTTAAAGAAATTAAATAGTTTAACTACTAATTTAATTACTAGTTATAATATTAGTATAAAAGAAGTTACTAGTATTATCACTAGAACCTATAAGAGTAGCCTTAATAGGAAATTATAACCTTCTAGTATAATTAGTTTCTTAAATATTACTTATAATATATTTATAATCTCCTTAAGTGAGGTACTGTTGCTGGTTTTATTTACTAGAAATAAAACTTTTCCTTTATTATATTAAGTAAGATAGTTATTAAGTTTAATCTTTACTTAACTTATTATTACTTTAATAGCTAAAACTTCTAACCCTTATAAAATAAGTAACCAGCATAGTTTATAGCTAATTTATTTATTATTATATTCTATATTAAGTAGATTTATCGCTTAGGCTATTAGTATAGGTACTAAGTAGTTATTAGTATTTATTAATATTTACTATACTATTAAATAGTTTTCCTAAATACTAGAGAGCTTTTTATTCTTTTATAAAGTTAATTATACTACCAGAAGCCTCTCAGCCTCTTATAAGAAATAAGATTAATTAAATCTAAATATAAGAATCCAGGCCAATAATAGCAATTAGGTGTAAATAAAGTGAATTTAATAAAAAATTAACTATATATACTATAGAGATTTAATAGCTAACCTCTATTAAGTTACTAAAATTACGTGATTATATATAGAGTTAAAGCTGAAATAATTATCTTAGTTAATTATTCTAAGCTTTAGTCTATTATAAGTAGTTATAAAATAAGTGTTTCTAGCTTACCTAATTTAAACTAATTCTATTTTTACTTAAAATAACTATTTAGTATTTATAAAGAATATTAAGCTCTTACTATTAAATATTAAAAAGTCTAAAAAAGTATAAATTAAAAAAACACTATTTACTATTACTAAGTAGCTTAATATCTTATATTAGGGCTTTACTTAAAAAGTTAATAACTAAAGCATAAAAATAAAAAAGTAGCTTAATAATATTATACTAAAACTTAAAAACTTACTAGAAAACTATATATTTTTAACTTTATATTTTATATATTATATAATAATAGTAGTTTCTAGCTCTACTATATCTACTTTAGTAGTAATAATAGTAAAGTTATTTTACTTAGTATTAGCTTCTTTTTTATTCTTATTACTATTATTATTACTATTATTATTATTATTATTATTATTATTATTATTATTATTATTATTATTATTATTATTATTATTATTATTATTATTATTATTATTATTATTATATTATTATTATTATTATTATTATTATTATTATTATTATTATTATTATTATTATTATTATTATTATTATTATTACTATTACTATTATTATTATTATTACTATTACTATTATTATTATATATATTTTTTTATATAGTCTTAACTATTCTATAGCTGTAAAAAAAGTAAATAGTAGGTTTAATAAATATATTATAAGTTACTAACTTACTACGTAAATTATACTAGTAATAAGCTATCTAACTAATTATTGTAATAATTAATTAGTTCCCTCACTTCCGGATCAAATAGCTCGTTAGACTTAATAGAAGTTAGTTAACTTAATAGAGGTAAAAAGAAGCAATATAGTAAGTTAAGATTTAACAGGATAGTATTAAACTATTTCACTTAAGATATGAATCTTAATTTTAGAGTAACTATAAAGAATTAAAAGTAATTATAAACTGTCTGATGCCTCATACTTATAGTAGATCCTCCATGCGTATATTGTATATTACCTGGCTATATATTAAATATTACTAGAGACTATTAGAGATATTAGAGCCTTTAGTTTTCTCTAATATCTCTAGCTGCTAAGCTTTACCTCCTTACGTAGGTAGATGCTCTAGATCCGTCTATATAATTCTATATTTTTATTCTTACTTCTTAGCCTGTGCCTTAGCCTGCGCTAATACGTCTCATGTCTACTTATAATTCTTTCTTTTAAGCTTAAACATATATTTCTATTCTAGAGCTTTATTAGCTGTCGTTGCTAGTTCCTTTAGTTTCTTAGATATAGTTATTTTCTTATTACTGTCTATAATACTATCCCCTCCTTCTAAGTCTTCGTCCTGGAATATAGTTTCTTTTTTCTATAAGTAGTATAAAGGCAGTAGGTCTTCCGCTTTATGTTCTAGACTATAAGACTCTTAACTTCCTTTTCTTCCTGCCTAGTTTCTTAATGATGACACGTTCTAAGTCATCTCTAATATATACTTACTACTTAGCTTCTTAGATCTATAATAAACCCTGTCACATGCTAACACCTTACTTGAATTGTTCTTACTAAGGTAATAACTGCCTTATGAGCCTAAGTTCTAGTCATTACTCAGCTTATAACAATCATAATATAAAATGTAATTTAATTATTTTGTAACTAGAGTAGGATTATCTTAATTATAATAAAAACAAACTCTGTTATTAGCTTAAGAAAGCTAAAGAGAATGCTTTAGAGGCCTGTTTTTATGCCCTCCGGCTTCATCATAAGCTCACGAAAGTGGATTCAAAAGAGAAGGAAATATTTAATCAAGAAATAACTTCAATTCATAAAGTCTAAGCTTTTAAGAAGAAAGAGGCTTATTCTTAAGGCTATAAAGCTTACATACTGTAATCTACAGTGTCTGATATCAGCTTACTCTCTTTCTCAGGTTTTAAGTAGAATGTTTTGTATTCTTTTTATTTATTAAATACATCTCTAGAGTAAGCGTTTACTAACTCATCTAATAGTACTAGTTAATTAGCTTTAAACTATTCTTTAAATTCCTAACTAGCTCCCACGTATCTTTTTTAGGTCTATAATTCTTTTATTTAACTAAGTATTTCTACTAACGCCTAAACCGCTGGTAATCCAGAATCTTCTAGACTTTATACTTAGTAGTGTCTTCTTTAAGTTTAAGTCTTGTCTATAGTTTAGCATTTTATAGTGCTGGTTCTAGTAGTAAGATATGAAAAACTAGGTAAATTCTTATGTTCTTAGGTAGTTATAGTTTGTAATTTATAGATCCTATTTATCATTTAACCTTAAATAGTCCTAATTTAATGTGATCCAGTTTTCTTGATAGTTGTTTTATTTCTAAATTTTTTTATAGTAGGAAAACTCTATCCCCCTCCTTAAAGATTAGTCCCTTAATTTTAGATTTATTTTTCTGTTACTTGCTGAGGTCTTCTTTCTAGGTAATTTTTCCTACTATTTCTTAATAAAGTTATTACAATTTCTTAACCTTTATTCTTGCTAATTCTGATATCTTGTTTAATTTCCATAGTTCTTAATAAGCTGTAGGCTTATAATTATAATTTACAAAGAATAATAATCTTCCTATAGTTAATAACTTTACAGAGTTATATACAAACTCAGCTATCAGTAGTAAGTTAATCTAATTATCTTATTATTTATTAACATATATTTATAGGTATTGTTTTAGTATCTGATTTATCCATTCTATCTACCTATCTGTTTATAGATGAAATGCTATTAAGAGGCAATATTTAGCCCCTAGCTTTTCTATAAACATCTTTTAGAATATTAATATGAATAATTTGTCTCTGTCTGTGATAAATTCTCATAGTAATCCATATCATATAATTAATAGCTTAATAAGTATAGTTACTAATTCATCTACTTTAATCTCCATATATATTAGTTTAAAGTATACGTACTTTGTAAGTTAGTTTACTATAACTAGTATCATATCATACTATTAGCCTTGAAAGGTAATTATTATTAGTATTCCTGTAATAAAGTCTATTATAACTAATTTCTATAGTAGGTCTGGTAAAGGAATTAGTTATATAAATCCATATTTCTTATATCTTAATGCTTTATTCTTCTTGCACTTAATATATTTTAAGAGAATAATTCTAATCTTTTTTTATATTCCTGGAATTTAAAAATATCTGTTAATCCGTTCTATAGTTTTTTTAATTCCTTAATATCCATGCATTTTAGCTGAATGTTGGTTTTTAATGAGTTTAGTCTATAATACTTCTAGTATAAAAATATTCCTATTTTATGCTATTATAGTTATCTATAGTTATATTCTCTAATCTATTTCTACTATATGTTTTTAATAATAACTATTGTCTTAATATCTATCTATAAGCTTTCTAGGAATCCGTCTGGTCTTTATCTAAGTATTATATTATAGATTTCTAGTATATCCCTTATATAATCTGCTTTTTAACTAAGTATATTAGCCACTATATTTTCTTTTCCTAATTTATAAAGTATTTAAAAGTTAAATATAGAAACTAATTTCTATTATCTGACTTATTATTAATTTAGTTTCTTTATTATTATAAATGCTGTTAGATTCTTGTAGTCTAAGTATATAATAATTTAGTACTTAGTTTCTTTTAAGTAATGTCTCTATTTCTTAAATACTTAAACTATTACTAATAGTTCTTTATTATAAATATCGTAGTTTAACTTAGTAGTTATAAGTTTATAAGATAGAAAATCTACTAGATATTTATACTTATTATTTTATATTTATAATAGAATAGCTCTAATAGCCCTATCTGATGCGTCTATATATATCTCTATTTAAAGTCATAAATTAAATATTTTTAATATTAGTGGTTATTAGAATATTTTTTTTAGTATTATAAAAGCATTCTCTTTACGTTATTCCTACTTAAATTATTAATCTTTTTTAAGCAATTCTATTAAGAGTAACGTGATTTTTAAATAATTCTTAATAAATTATTAGCAGAAACCCGTAAATCTGAGAAAAAAATAAACTTCTTTTATATTTATTAGTATAGGCTAAGATAGTATTGTTATAAATAATAATAGTAAGATAACTATATTTAAAGAGCTAAAGAAACTAGCTATAATAGCTAATAAAGCTCTAGAATAGAAACATATGTTTAAGCTAGAATAAAAGAATTATAAGTAAATATAAGACGTATTAACACAGGCTAAGGCATAAGCTAAGAAGTGGAAATAAAAATATAAAATTATACTAGTAAATTAGAAGCATCCACTCACGTAATACTTAGTAGTTAGAGTTATTTAAAATATTTAGCACTTCTAATAACCTAAATAACTTAAATAGTATTTAATATATTAAACACTGGTACAGAATATACGCATGAAGGATTTACTATAAGTATAAAATATTAGACAGTTTATAATTACTTTTAATTCTTTATAGTTACTCTAAAATTAAGATTTATACCTTAAGTGATATAGTTTAATACTATTCTATTAAATCTTAACTTACTATATTACTTTCTTCTTATTTTCTTATTAAGTTAATTAACTTCTATTAAGTTTAATGAGCTATCTGCTCTAGAAGTAAGAGAACTACTAAATATTATATTAGTAATTAAATAGCTTATTACTAGTATAATTTACGTTAGTAAGTTAGTAACTTATAATATTATAACTATCATCTTAAAAAAGTAAAAAGAACTATTGGAAAGGGTTCTAATAATTAATTATTAAAAAGCCTATAATAACCTACTACAAGAAGGAGTAAGAACTTTACTTATTATTAAAAAATAATAGTAAAAAAAAAGTTATAATAAGATCTTTATCTATAATAGGAAGTATATTTAGAGGAACTAAGAGTATATAATAAGTTATCTAAAAATAGAGAGTAGCTATTATAAAGTTATATAATACTTTAATAAACTTATAATAATAAGTTAAAGCTAAATAATAAGCTATAGTAGTCTAGAAGGGAGGAATAGTAAAAATATAACCTTCTAAGAAATTTAATAGTAATTAAAATAAGCTTAAGACTTTTATAGTAATAATAAACCTTTACTATTAGTTTAATTAGAAATTATTTCTAACTAATTAAGATTGGATCTTAGTAGCTGGTATGAATATAATAGATAGAACTATATAATAATTTAAACTACTAATAAGAAACTACTTAGTTAATAGAGATTTTAACTTAGAAGTAGTAAAGCTAGCTAATTATAATAGTAATATATAATAAGCCTTTAGAAGTTATAAATACTTTAAACAGGAAATAACTATTATCTTTAGGGAAATTAATAAAGAAATAGAAGTAATTTAAAAGCTTTAATAACTTAAGTAATACACATTAGCAGCTAACTATACTATAGAGTTTAAATAAATTTAATTACGACTTAACTAGGTAGACTAACTATTAGTTATAATATACTATAAAGGACTAAAAGACAGAATTAAGGACAAAATCTCTAGAGAAAAATAGCTAAATATTTTGTTAGAAATTATTAAACAGGCAGTAACTATTAACAACTATTAATACTAATAAGAATAAAAGAAAAAGGTATATAGAAGATTAGTAATCTATACACTTAAAAAAAATAGAAAAGATAACTAAACCTATAACCTAATAAATATTAATATAAAAAAAACATTTATTAGAAACGGGTAAGGAAAGTGAGCTAGAGAATAAATAAAATAATATATATATAAAGTCTACTTAAAATATAGAAAACAGGGGCACTTTATTAAGGATTATAAATAATAATAATTAGATATTAAGAAAGCTTATATTTAGACTAAAGCGCTTAAGAAAATTAAGATTACTATAATCTAAGTAAAATAAGTAAGAAATACTATAATAATAGAAATAATTATAAGAAGAATTTAGAAGGAATAGTGCTAGATTTATAAAAACCATACCTATCTTAAACAAGAATATAAAATTCCGTATTAGTAAGTCAAGAATTATCTAGTAGAATAACTTAGTAATATAATTATTATAATATAAGATATAGTAGTTTAATAATATAACACGGAAACCAAGAAAGAAACGCAAAGATTTTATAAAATCATAGAATAAGAAGGTGGACTATTTTACAAAGAAGACTAGAAATTCAAATAAAGAAAGAATTAAGAGATTATAGAAAGTAAAGAATTTATATTTATAATAATCATACAGTACATACGCTAGAGATATTATTAAATATATAAATTAAAATACTACTAAAAAGAACACTGTGTTACCAAACACTAGAAAGTTATTTTAGGAGATAGAATATATAAATACTAATAAGTACTATAGTTAGTAAAGAATAAATAGTATAAAGAACTAAGTAAATAAGAACTAGCTATATAAATAAATAAGATTTATAGGTAAATATCTATACTAGTTATAATTAATATAACGTATTATCACCCCATCAGACATCCAGGACTAAGATAGGATTAAAAAATAAAGAAAAAAGAAAACCCTTTACTAACGTTATGAGTACAGGATAATAATACTATAAGTAAAATAATAAAAAAAAAATACTAAATATATATAGTATTTAACTATATAGGAAAGAATTATATATAGAATAAACACGCCATACGTGTCAAAGGACTAAAGATAAGAAAAGTATTATAATAACTAGTAAATAAAAAAGAACTTAACCTATAGTAAGAACTAGTTTATATAAATTCAGAAAATAAACTATAGAACCTAAATTCAGATAAATATAAATAACTATTATAGGATAAGTGCTAGATAGAATATTAATAATACTAAATTAAATACTACTAAAAAGAATAATTAGCCACAAATTCACACAAAAAACTCATATATTAAGAATATTTCTTGGGATGGAAATGTTAGGATTATGGAGAATAAACTAGAAATATATATAAGATACTTAATAAAGAAGTATGCTAACTCTAGAAGTATCTAATTTATAGACCTAAAAAGAAAACACTAAAAAAGTAACTACTACTTAGAAGTTAGCTATAAATAAAAAACTAGAAGACCAGTAGACTATAACTAAGCCACCAGAGAACTAAGAACTAAAGATTAGAAATAATATATTAATTATATATATATAACTAAACTAGAGGAAACACGAAAATAAGTTATATATAAACGTATATATTAATAGTAACTAAATACTAGCACTTATAAACAGTAGAGCTAGTAAAACACTTATATTAAATAAGTAAATATAAAGATACTAGATACTAACTAGAGTTTTAAATAAACCTATATAAGTAAAACACGTAGACGATAGTCTAGTAGTATTTAAAAAAAATCTAATTAATCTTAAAATAAGGAATATAACTATTAAAGCAGCAGGTTACACGGATAACTGCTATATTAAAATTATAGATTTAAATAGTAAGAATTTTATCTTAGGATAAGACTAGCTAGCATAATAGAACCTAACTATTAATTAAAAAAAGAAAAACTATAGAAGTTAGAAATGACTACTATAGATAGTAATAAATAAGAGCTATAATATAGATAAAAAAAGTAATACTTTATAACACCACGTTTAGTATACTAAGCGAATATTAAAAAGAATTTAGAGAATAGTTTTTTAAGAAAGCTAAGAACTAACTACTGAAGTACTAGGACTAGGACTATAAAATCATGCTTAAAAAAGAAATAGATTTAAAACTAGAACCATTATATCAAGTACCCATACACTAATAGGAAGAATTACGGAAATTCTTATAAAAGAATTAATAAAAAGGATATATATAAATTAGTTAAAGTAAGATAGCATTACTAATACTCTTTATACTAAAAAAGAATAGTAAATTATAGTTATATATTAACTACAAACACCTAAATAAAGCTACAGTGAAGAATTATTATCTAATACTATTAATATTAAAGCTTATAAATAAACTTAGAGGAGCTAAATAGTTTAGTCTCTTTAATATTAAGAATAAATATTACCAGATATAAATAGCTAAAGAACACGAATAGATAACAATATTTAAAATAAGATATAAACTATTTAAATACTTAGTTATGCTAATAGAACTTATAAACGTACTAGTAATATTCCAGACAATTATTAATTATGTGCTAAGAGAATATCTAGACGTATTTATAATAGTATATTTTAATAACGTGCTTGTATATATAAACGGAACGCTAAAAGAATATATTAAGTATATTAAAAAGATATTATAAAAGCTTAAGAAACACAAGCTATATATTTAGACAAAGAAATATATATTCTATAGGACTAAAGTTAAATTCTTAGGATACTTAGTATCCTAAGATGGAATAGTAGTTAATTTAGATAAAGCTAAAGATATTCTATCTTAGCTAACACTAATAAATATAAAAGAAGTTTATTTTTTTCTTGGATTTACGGGTTTCTGTAGATAGTTTATTAAGAACTACTTAAAAAGAATTAATAATTTAAGTAGGAACAACGCGAGGAAAACGCTTTCATAATATTAAAAAAAATATTCTAATAACCACTAATATTAAAGATATTTAATTTATGACTTTAAATAGAGATATATATAGATATATTAGACAGAGCTACAGGAGCCATCCTATTATAAATATAAAATAATAAACGTAAATATCTAGTAGACTTTCTATTTTATAAACTTACAACTACCGAGTTAAACTACGATATTTATAATAAAAAATTATTAGTAATAGTTTAAGTATTTAAAAAATAGAGACATTACTTGGAAGGAACTAAATACTAAATTATTATATATTCAGACTACAAGAATCTAACGGCATTTATAATAATGAAGAAGTTAAATTAATAATAAGTTAAATAATAGAAACTAGTTTCTACATTCAACTTTTAAATACTTTATAAGTTAGGAAAAGAAAATATAGTGGCTAATATACTTAGTTAACAAGCAGACTATATAAGGGATATACTAGAAATTTATAATATAATACTAAAACAAAAACCAGACAGATCCTTAGGAAGCTTATAAATAGATATTAAGACTATAGTTATTATTAAAAATATATAATAAAAATAGATTAGAGAATATAACTATAGATGACTATAATAGTATGAAATAAGAACTATTTTTATATTAGATATATTATAGACTAAGCTTATTAAAGATTAACACTCAGCTAAAATACACGGGCATTAAGAAATTAAAAAAACTATAGAACAGATTAATAGATATTTTTAGATTCTAGGAATATAGAAAAAGGTTAGAACCATTCTTTCAGAATGCATTAAGTATAAAAAGAATAAAGTATTAAGATATAAGAAATATAGACTTATGCAACTAATTCCTTTACTAGACCTACTATAGAAATTAGTTATAATAGACTTTATTACGAGAATACTAATAATAACCACCTTTAGAGGTTAATAGTATAACATGATACTAGTTATAATAGACTAACTTATAAAATATACATACTTTAAACCAACACACACGGAGGTTAAAGTAGACGAATTAGTAATTATACTTATTAAACTCTTAATAACATAACATGGATTGCTATAAGAATTTATCACGGATAGAGATAAATTATTTATATTAATATTCTGGAAAATGTTTATAGGGAAGCTAGAGGCTGAACACCGTCTCTTAATAGTATTTTATTTATAGATAGATAGATAGATAAATAAAATGAATAAATCAGACACTAGAACAATACCTACGAATGTATGTTAATAAATAATAAGATAATTAGATTAACTTACTACTAATAGCTAAGTTTATATATAACTTTATAAAGTTATTAACTATAGGAAAATTACTATTCTTCGTGAACTATAAATATGAGCTCACGGCTTATTAAGAACTATAAAAATTAAATAAGATATCAGAGTCAGCAAGAATAAAAGTTGATAAATTATAATAACTTTATTAAGAAATAGTAAGAAGAATTACCCAGAAAGGAGTCCTTAGCAAATAGAAAAAAAATAAATCTAGAGTTAAGGGACTAATTTTTAAGAAGGGGAATAAGATTTTCCTATTATAAAAAAATTTAGAAATAAAATAACTATCGAAAAAACTAGACCACATTAAATTGGGGCTATTTAAGGTTAAAAGATAAATAGGACCTATAAATTACAAGCTATAACTACCTAAAGACATAAGAATTTACTTAGTTTTTTATATTTTAAAATTAGAACCAGCACCACCGAACGCCAAACTACAGATAAGACTTAAACTTAAGGAAGATACTACTAAGTATAAAGTCTAATAAATTCTAGACTACTAGTAGTTTAGGCGTTAGTAGAAGTATCTAATTAGATAAAAAGAATACAGACCTAAAGATAATATATAGAAGCCAATTAGGAACTTAAAGAACAATTTAGAGCTAGTTAACTAGTATTACTGAATAAACTAGTAAATGCTTGCTCTAGGGACGCGTCTAATAAATAAGAGGAGTAAAAAACGTTCTACTTAAAACCGGAGAAAGAAAATGAACTAACGTCGGACACTGTAGGTTATAGTGTGTAAGCTATATAACCCTAAGAACAGGCCTCTTTCTTCTTAAAAGCTTAGATTTCACGGATTAAGGCTATCTCTTAATTAAACATCTCCTTCTCTTTTGAATTTACTTTAGTAAGCTTGTGACGGAGTCAACGAACTTAAGAACAGCACTCTTCTTTAAAACAGCGAGACTTAAAAAGGTCATCCTCAGCTTTTTTAAGCTAATAATAGAGCTTTTCTTTATTATGATTAAGACAATCCCACTCTGGTTACGAAATAATTAAATTATATTTCGTATTATGATTGTTACATGCTGAGCAGTAGCCGGAGCTCAGACTTATAAGGCAGTTATCACCTTAACAGGAACAATTCAAGCAGGGTGTCAGCATGTGATGGGGTTTGTTATGAATCTGAGAAGCTAAATAGCAAGCATGTATTAGAGCAGACTCAGGACGGCGCATCATTAGGAAACTAGGCAGGAAGAAAAGGAAGTCAAGGGTCTTACAGTCTGGAATACAGAGCAGAGGACCTGCTACCTTTATACTGCTTATGGAAGGGAGAAACTATCTTCCAAAACGAAGACTTAGAAGAGAGGGATAATGTTATAAACGGTAACAGTAAGGCAACCGCACCTAAAGAGCTAAAGGAACTAACTACAACAGCCAATGAAGCTCTAGAATAGAAACGTATGTTCGAGCTGGAACGGAAGAACTGTAAGCAGGCACGGGACACATTGGCACAGGCTAAGGCACAGGCTAAGAAGCGGGGACAAAGATACGGAACTATGCTAGTAGATTAGAAGCATCCACTCACGTGACGCTTGGCAGTTAGAGTTGTTTGAAGTGTTCAGCACTTCTAATAACCCAAACAACCTGAACAGTATCCAATATACTGAACACCGGTACAGAATGTACGCATGAAGGATCTACTATAAGTATGAGGCGTCAGACAGTTCACGATTACTTTTAATTCTTTGTAGTTACTCTAAAATTAAGATTCACACCTTAAGTAACATAGTTTAATACTATTCTGTTGAATCTCAACTTACTGTATTACTTCCTTCTTATTTTCTTACTAAGTTAATTAACTTCCACTAAGTCTAACGAGCTATCTGCTCTAGAAGTGAGAGAACTACTAAATATTATATTAGTAATTAGACGGCTTATTACCAGTATAATTTACGTTAGTAAGTTAGCAACTTATAATAAGTATATTTTTTACTTTATTTAAGTCAACTACTATTCCGTCTTAGGATATTAAGTATTCTAAGAATTTAACTTCTATTCTATAGAATATATATTTTTCTATTTAAATATATAGCTTATATTCCTTAAGCTTTCGTAATATTTTTTTTAGTATACTTAATATATTCTTCTAGTGTTCTATTTATGTATACAAGTATGTTATTAAAATATACTATTATAAATACGTCTAGATATTCCCTTAGTATATAGTTAATAATTATTTAGAATATTACTAGTATATTAATAAGTTCTATTATTATTACTAAGTATTTAAATAATTTATATCTTATTTTAAATACTATTATCTATTCGTGTCTCTTAGCCATTTATATTTAATAGTATCTATCTTTAATATTAAAAAGTCTAAACTATTTAGCTTTTCTTAATTTATTTATAAGTTTTAAAATTAGTGGTATTAGATAACGATTTTTTACTATAGCTTCGTTAAGGTATCTGTAATTAATATATAATTTTAGTTTTCTATTTTTTTTTTAATATAAAAAGTATTAGTGAAACTATCTTGCTTTAACTGGTTTATATATACCCCTTTTATTAATTTTTCTATAGAAATTTCTGTAACTTCTCTTATTAGTAAATAGGTACCTAATATAATAGTCTTAGTTTCAAATCTATTTCTTTCTTAAGTGTAATTTTATAGTTCTAGTTCTAGTATTCTAGTAATTAGTCTTTAGCTTTTTTAAAGAACTATTTTCTAAATTCCTTTTAGTATTCATCTAGCATAATAAACGTAGTGTCGTAAAGTGTCGTTTTTTTTATTTATATTATAACTTTTATTTATCTATAGTAATTCCTTCTAGTTTCTATAGACTTTATTTTCTAGTTAATTATTAAATTCTATTATACTAGCTAATTCTATCCTAAGATAAAATTTTTACTATCTAAATTTATAATTTTAATACAGCAGTTATCCGTGTAACCTGCTGCCTTAATAGTTATATTTCTTATTTTAAGATTAATTAGACTTTTTTTAAATACTACTAGATTATTATCTATGCGTCTTACTTATATAGGTTTGTTTAAAACTTTAGTTAGTATCTAGTATTTTTATATTTACTTATTTAATATAAGTGTTTTACTAGCCTTACTGTTTATAAGCACTAGTATTTAATTACTATTAATATATACATTTACATATAGCTTATTTTTATATTTTCTTAGATTTAATTATATATATATAAGTGTTATGTTTTTTCTAATCTTTAGTTTTTAACTCTCTAGTAGCTTAGTTATAGTCTACTAGTTTTCTAGTTTTTTATCTATAGCTAACTCCTAAGTGGCAGTCATTTCTTTAGTATTTCTTCTTTAGGTTTATAGATTAGGTATTTTATATATATTTCTAGTTTATTCTCTATAATCCTAGCATTTCCATCCCAAGAAATATTCCTGATATGTGAGTTTTTTGTGTGAGTTTATAGCTAACTATTCTTTTTAATAGTATTTAGTCTAGTATTATTAACATCCTATCTAGTATTTATTCCATAATAGTTATTTATATTTATCTAAGTTTAGATTTTGTAGTTTATTTTCTAAGTCCGTATAAACTAATTCTTACTATAGGTTAAGTTCTTTTTTATTTACTAATTATTATAATACTTTTCTTATCTTTAGTTCTTTAACGTGTATGGCGTGTTTATTTTATCTATAATTCTTTCCTATATAGTTAGAAACTATATATATCTAGTATTTCTTTCTTATTATTCTGTTTACGGCGTTATTATCCTGTACCTATAATATTAATAAAAAGGTTTCTTTATTCTTTTTATTTTAATCTTATCCTAATTCTAGGTGTCTGATGGGGTAATAGTATGTTATATTACTTATAACTAGTATAAGTATCTATTTATAAATTTTATTTATTTATATAGCTAGTTTTTGTTTGCTTAGTTTTTTATATTATTTATTTCCTACTAACTATAGTACTTATTAGTATTTATATATCCTATTTCTTAAGATAACTTCCTAGTGTTTAGTAATATAGTACTCTTTTTAATAGTATTTTAATTTATATATCCAATAGTATCTCTAGTATACGCGCTGTATAATTATTATAAATATTAACTTCTTACCTTCTATTATCTCTTAATTTATTTTTTATTTGAATTTTTAATTTTCTTTATAGAATAGTCTATCTTTTTATTTTATGATTTCATAAAACCTTTATGTCTCTTTCTTAGTTTCTGTGTTATATTATTAAATTACTATTTCTTATATTATAGCAATCATGTTACTAGGTTGTCCTATTAAATAATTTTTAACTTACTAATATAAAACTTTATATTCTTATTTAAGATATATATAGCTTCTACATATTCAGTATTATTTCCTTTAAATTCTTTTTGTGATTATTTCTTTTATTATAGTGTTTTTTACTTATTTTATTTAGACTATAGTAATCTTAATTTCCTTAAGTACCTTAGTCTAAACATAAGCTTTTTTAATATCTAATTATTATTATTTATAATCTTTAATAAAGTGTTTCTGTTTTTTATATTCTAAACAGGCTTTACGTATATAGTGTTCTATTTATTTTTTAGCTTATTTTTTTTATTCTTTTCTAATAAATATCTGCTTAACGTTGATATCTATTTTATTATAGGTTTAATTATTTTTTCTATTTCTCTTAAGTTTATAGATTACTAATCTTTTATATACGTTTTTCTTTTACTTTTATTAGTACTAGTAGTTATTAATAGTTACTACTTGTTTAATAATTTCTAGTAAGATACTTAGCTATTTTCCTCTAGAGATTTTATTCTTAATTCTATTTTTTAGTCCTTTATAGTATATTATAACTAATGGTTAGTCTGCCTAATTAAGTTGTAATTAAATTTATTTAAATTCCGCTATATAGTTTATTATTAATGTTTGTTATTTAAGTCGCTAAAGCTTCTAAATTACCTCCATTTCTTTATTAATTTCTTTAAAGATAATAATTATTTCTTATTTAAAACATTTATAACTTCTAAAAGCTTATTATATATTACTATTATAATTAGTTAATCCTGCTGCTTCTAGGTTGAAGTCTTTGTTAACTAGGTAATTTTATACTAGTAGTTTAAACTATTATATAGCTCTATTTATTATATTTATACCAGCCACTAAAATCCAATCCTAGTTAGTTAGAAATAACTTTTAATTAAAATAATAGTAGAGGTTTATAGCTGCTATAAAAATCTTAAATTTATTTTTATTACTATTAAATTTTTTAGGAGGCTATATTTTCGCAGTCTTCCTTTCTTAGTTTATTTTAACTTATTATTATAGGTTTATTAAGGTATCACGTAACTTTATAATAGCTATTTTTTATTTTTAAATAACTTATTATACACTCTTTTATCCTTTGGATGTATTTCTAGTTATAAATAAAAATTCTACTATAACTTCTTCCTTACTACTATTTTCTTTTAACGAGTAAAGTTCTTGTTTGTCTTTGTAATAAATTATTATAAACTTTTAATAATTAGTTATTAGAATCTATCCAACTGCTTCTTTTACTCTTTTGAGATAGTAATTATAATATTATAAGTTACTAACTTACTATATAAATTATACTAGTAATAAGCTATCTAACTAATTATTATAATAGTTAATTAGTTCCCTTACTTCCGAATTAGATAGTTTATTAGACTTAGTAGAAGTTAGTTAACTTAGTAGAAATAAAAAAAAGCAATATAATAAGTTAAGATTTAACAGAATAGTATTAAACTATTTTACTTAAAATATAAATCTTAATTTTAGAGTAACTATAAAGAATTAAAAGTAATTATAAATTATTTAATGTCTTATACTTATAGTAGATCCTCCGTGCGTATATTATATACTATCTAGCTATATATTAAATACTATTAGATACTATTAGAGATATTAGAGTCTCTAGCTTTCTCTAATATCTCTAGCTACTAAGTCTTACCTTCTTATATAAGTAAATGCTTTAGATTCGTTTATATAATTTTATATTTCTATTCTTACTTTTTAGCTTGTGCCTTAGTCTGCGCTAATATATTCTATATCTACTTATAATTCTTTTTTTTAAGCTTAAACATACGTTTCTATTTTAGAGCTTTATTAGCTGTTATTATTAGTTTCTTTAGTTTCTTAAGTACAGTTACCTTCTTATTACCGTCTATAACAAAATAGTCTATTTATATAAAAGTTAGAAAATATATATAAATATTACTAGTATTAGAAATATAGTAAGCAAGTATTATATAAGTAGTAAAAGATTATTATTTAAGAAATTTAAAAATAATAAACTAAAGGTATTAACATAAGTACTATAGTAAAAAAAATAAAGCTTATTTAGTAATATAATTAATTATTATTTTATTAACTATACTAGGTTTTAAATTAAAAAAAAATACACTCTATAGTTAATAGTAGCTATTATAAAATATAAAATTTATAAAGTTTAAATCTAAAAATATTTAAAAAAAAAACACTCGTATTTTGCCTGCAATAGTAGAAAAAGTGGAAAATTTAAAGATTTTATAAATAATAAACTAAGTAGATATACTAGTAGTTATTACAAAAAGTTAGTATTTTTACTTATAAATTTATAAGATGTATAAGATTTTACTATAAAAGTAATCTTTATATAACTTCTAATTATTACTTCATATTATATAAAGTAATTAATTAATACTTTTTTTTAAACTTTTAACTTTTTATATATAGTACTTTTAGAATAATATTACTAAATTTTTATTTTTAAAAAATATTTAAGTATAGCTAATTAAAACTTGTAGTATAATAACTTAACTATAAAAATTAAGTAAAAAAAGTAACTATACTATATAAAACTATTTTTACTATTTTTACTATTTTTACTATTTTTACTATTTTTACTATTTTTACTATTTTTACTATTTTTACTATTTTTACTATTTTTACTATTTTTACTATTTTTACTATTTTTACTATTTTTACTATTTTTACTATTTTTACTATTTTTACTATTTTTACTATTTTTTCTACTATTTTTAAGTTTATTCTAAACTAAAACAACATAATAACACAACTAAATATATTAATGAAATTTTAATATATTACTAATTTATATAGTAATAATATATATTACATATTTAATAATACATATTATATTAAAAAATATTTATTTTAAATTTAGTTTACTTAATTTATTTATTATATAAATATATTTAAATTACTTAAAAATATTTTTAATTATTAACTTAAATTAAAAATAATATTATAAAATTTTAAACTTTTAAAAATCTTATAATAATAATTAATAATAATTAATATGTATTTTACTTTTTTAATTTTTAAAGTTTAAATTTTATATTTATAAAATTTAGTATTATGTTTTTAATTTTAAAATAATAATTTTAATATTTATATTTATATTTATATTTTATTTTTTTACTATATTATAATAAAATTTTATACATTAATAATATATATATACTATTATTTAAAGAAAATGTTTAAAAAAAAAGTATATACTAAGTAAACTTTGTATTAAACAAAAAAAACTATATAAAATGTAAATATTAAAAAACTAAATTACTTTATTTTTGTATATAAGCTTACTATCTTTAAATCCTTTCTTAGTGTAGAGATTTTGCCAATTCCTCTACTTAGGATTACACATCTTATCTGTGTTATTAGGCTGGATCTCACGTACCTATGTAAGCGGACACTCACCCTGCATAAAGAGCTCAACGTTAAGGGCCGTACGAAACTCCACGGCGCTAGAAGTAAGGACAGGGAGGGATATTTTATTTAGGGGAGCTGGAGAGGCATCCATTTCTATTGCTATAGAGTAAGGGCGTACGGACGTTGCGGGAACATATAAGACGTGCTATGTGCTAGAAGTACCAAGCCGAATAACTTACGAATAACCCCTAATTATATCCCCGAGAGAAACGTTTCTCGGGATGCCCCGACAATCCTCGTTCCCAACGATTCAACTATTGGCCTTCTGCGAAGATGCTCATAATTTACTTATTCTAAAATATACATCAAACTTAGAGACTCAAAAGCTATTTTTGGAAATCTGAGTGTTGTTACTTTTTTATTTCATTGGGCCTTTCTGCCAAATAGCTTTGTAAGCTGCGCAGGTGATAGATCGCCTGAGCTTCTAAGATCTATCGTATGCAAAAGTTGGTAGAATTTCTTGGCGACACCTCACGATTCGCGCTGCGCAACAGCACTTTTGACCACCCATATCTCAGCAACGCTTTAAGATAGCTAAAAAAATTCCGAAAGATCTAAAATCTGCATATAAATAAGGCCCACTAACAGACTTTTTAGACTTTATAAAGGCGTAGTTAAGATGTTAATTTTTATAGGTGCTGTTAAGGTTCTAAGGTGTCGCCAGTGTTTTAAGCTGTAATTCAGAACACCCCTTCTATCTCAACAACGCTACAAGATAGCTAAAATATTCTAAAAATCTAGAAGATACGTAGGAAAAAGAGCAATCTGTAGAATTATAAGGCTATCGAGGAGCGTTGTCAACATGTTAATTTATGTAATTGCGCAACGTCGCACAGCGCGAATCCTGAGATGTCGCCAAGAAATTCTACCAACTTTTGCATACGATAGATAGCCACCCCACCATCCGGTGCAGCAAGGCTCTTCACTATCTTTCACTTCCACTCACCATCATCGTCAAAGGTAGTGGATCTCTTCAGAGGTCCATTCTGATGTCGAAATTTTCAAGCGGTTTGCATCTTGATATCTGATTGTGTCGAACTTCTGACTGTCGCTGCAACAAGGCTTAGTTTCCACTTTATTTCTCACCTCCATAGGGCCCCTCTACTCCCGACCGAGTTGAACCTCACGAATCCCTCTCCGCCGTTCCACATGATTCATTATCCTTTATCCACACGATTTGGTCTTCCCGTTTCCATAGACAAGTCAATGTTGTGTCAACCTGAAAAGTAACGGATCCGGTTTGAATGTACCGGCAACTGGAAACACTCTGCCACGGCATACGAGGTGAGGTTGTCGAAGAAGTCGCAAAGGTGCAAACGAGGACAATCTATCATGCTTTCCTGAGTTTGCTTCAAATTCGGGGTGGGGCCAACACATTCGTCTACAGAGAGCAATGGAAGGGCTTGAGGGACATGATGGTTTACTCTTCTGACAACACATGGTAGACAAGTCTAGACAATCGGATATTGTGTGCGCGGCAATATTCGCTCTGATTGCAGGTATGACAGCGGCTCTTGTCCACAGGTGATGGGAAATGCCTAAAACTCGATCGGTTCTACTAACCAGTCTTGCGAAAGAACAAATGCTCTTTGCAGGCAGTTTCCATCCCCTACGCAGGAATCCGAGGAGACCTTTGAAGCCGTCGATGACGTGGGCTGTATTGCAGGGTGCTCCCATGACGGCAATAATGGCTACAATCAGCAGGTAGCCGACGGGAATAGCAAAGCCCCCACCCAAACTTTATCGCGAATTTTGTGCCATCCTGAGGTTTGACCATCAATGTCCGAGAGCACTTTGCGAAAACTTCTACTAGCTTCACTGCAAGCAATTGCCTTCGAGATAAGTTGATTCCAGTCTCGTAAGAAGGAGAGGTTAGCAGGGTGGTGCTGGATTACCATTACAGCCAAAAAAAAAAAAAAAACGGAGTGGCATCTCTCCCAGCACAGTCTGCATATAAGCTCGGTCTGGACGACGACAAAGGTACATTCTAGTCATTGCCCTGTGTCTCTTTACTGTCTATCCGGATACGAACTAATTCGAGTTACACGAATTTCAGAGCTTCCGCATCACTATCTTCTTAATTTCTCCTTCCATCGGCGTTCGACCAAGACTGCAGGTGCCTTTGTATACTCACTTCTCATCGATTCCGTTTCCTTCCATGAAATTGGGATCCAACTAAAAAGCGAATAGGACTACATACCAATTGTGAAAGGGAGCGAACTAAAATTCACGACCGACTTCACCCCGAAACCTCGCAAGGCTTTAATCCGGCAAAAAGAGCGAACCGTGCGTGAGGACGCCGGAAAAAGTTTCTTCCCGTATAGTATTACGTGATTGATCTGTTGGAGGAAAATTTACTGTTGGCAATTCAATCACGAATAAATTTTGACTTAGCATTGGAACATTGGAAGTTCTCGCCTGCTTTACACCCTTTCGGTTCTCGACTGAACAGATCCACATACCTGGTAAAGCAATTACTTCTCTATGGATCTTATTCCAGGTTTCTTCTATATGTAAGGATGGCCTGCTGACATTTGAAATCGTCTTGCAGGACCTGCCAGTAGCTTTTAAACTCGAACCAATCGAAAGTCCCAATCAATATACGCAGAAATCATAGTGCGCCTAGCCCAGACCTGACGCCCTTATTGCGACTTTCCAGTCGCAGAACAAAGAGCAGTCTACGTGTTAAATGAATGGCACACCATTCTACTAGAATACACCTTGAAATTGGGATACCTGGGTGGTGCAGTGGAGGGTAGTCTGCTGGTGACCTCAAGCCGCGAATTATTGTTTACAAACAATCGTACTCACGGAATTATTCCGGTTGGTAAAGCTGCCCAACGGCTAGGTCGAAATTTGACCATGCAACAGTTGCAAAATTGCCACGTTTATTGGTAGCCAGACTTAGGTCACAAGGCCAGACAGGTAGCGAATTCATGCATTATGCATAGGGACCAGCCAATGATGAAGAAATTTGGTCCTTCAACTTCTGACGCATCCATGCATACTGCTGTCGATGCAGAAGTTGCCTTGTCATTCTCCGAAATTCCATACGTTCCATTATTAGAGCTTGTAAGCCTCAGCTTAAGCCCTCCGCCTTTTTCGGGACTCTACTAGTCTTGCTAATTCTAGTTAGGGCAAAAAGAGGCAAGTGTACATCTGGCAGTGTGTAAGTGGGAAAGCCAACACGACGATCTCGGCGGAGCCTAACGATACGCCTAACAGTGTGCCTGCGGATGTTCTCCGATCACTATAATGGCCAACACGTGTCCCCACTGTGGTTCGGCCAGGTGCGCTTACTGTCAGATAACACGGGTTCAAAGATGACCTAGGATAGGATTCATGGCCGTGGAGGCTGTGTTTTCAATCGAATCAATGTTCGACGACCGACGAAATGGAATTTTGGAGCCGGCCAAACCAAATATAAATGCTTTTCTCTCGGCTTCTCAGTTGCATCAAAAGTGGATTCATCTATTGGCAGCGTTATAATCTGGGTGGTATTTCGTCGATTTCTTAATACCTCAATTTAATACTATTCCATGCTCACATTTTTGGTCTCAAATCCTCCCCTACACAGGAAGCGTTCAAGCGCCATCCTTCCTTCAACATCGCTTGCTTTGTCTCTTTTACACAGCATTGGCGTATGGGTTTGGGAGCCGACTATCTGTCCTTGGTGATGAGCCTTTCTGTCCTCTCAATTCGAAATTCTATCGCAAAAACCGGACCGCTTTTTAGCTAAATGCCGAACAAAGTACGATCATCTGTGAATGTGAGATCTATGACACTTTCAAATCAAGTGCACAACCTAACGAATGCTCATAGGCTCGCCAAAGCCCCAACGGCATCGCAAGACAAGAACATTGGAAAGCAATGAAGACAGGTAGAAGGACTTCTAGTCTCTGTAGTAAAAACTGGGATCCCATTTTCTTGACGCCTCGCAATTTTTGTGAGGGTGAATTCTACGTTACTTGGAAAAGGAAGGTCCCTCCCACCACGGATGGAGAAGCAAGAGATGAAAACGACGGCGACGATCATATTGGATTCTTCTTTCGAGACTCGGAAGATTTGGAAGATTGCAAGGCCGATGAAGCAGAAGAATTCTGTGACGCTATTCGCCTGCATCATCTTGAACAGCCAGCACCGAATTCAGTGGTGGGATGTCGACGCGGGGCTTGGCTTGATGACAGAAGCTGCGCAACAGGCAGCTTATCTGCAAGGGAATACGACAATCCATTGACGGCTACTGCTCTCTATCAACTTTTGAAACTACCGGTACGTGCTCCTATGCAAAACTAGAAGAGACAAGTTTGTCTGCTAACTAATGTCGACAAGCGATTCGGCGTTGATAACGTGCCAGATGCAGATAGGCGCTTGATGTAAGAGGAATCATTTTGAACCAATGTGTCACCCACTAACTCCTCTTCTAGCTATATTTCCAATTTGGATCCTTACTATATCCTTGCGTTAGCCGAGACCGCATCATTTCACCAAAGGCCAGCGCTGAAAGATGCTATTTGGAAACATATCGCCCATCAGCTATCAATTTGGGTTGACATTCCTGTAAGCACCCGCAGGTTGACGAAAGTTGCCGTGTATAGCATGACGAAATGGTGCACCAAAGAGGACGACCTTGCAACTCTTACCCCTCGGTTGGTCGTCTCCCATCCGAAATGCCCCATGTTTCACCGGGCAGCTATGCCCATCTGTCAAGTTGCGCCTCGTTGTCGTTTGACAAACAAGTGAATCCTTTCTATTGAAATAACTCCTTAGGAATAATTTTTGCGCCAGGAATGGCACTACCTTCGAGCAACAGAAGGCTGATGCGCGCTGCAGAATTTACTGGAGTTTATCTGAGCCCTACATCCGGATCGTGGGATTATTCGTTGTTAATATTCTCCTTTTTGGTGTGCCATTTCCCTCTGCGTTTGGTGGTGACTTAACTGACCAGCGGCCGTATGCTTACATTATTTCTAGTCGAGAGGATTTGCCAAATTCCGATTGGAGTTCTTTCTCCCTTACTTTGTGTTGACATCTCTACCTCAAGGCGGCCCCAGTGAAGAAACGACGAACAGCAAATCGTCGGGGAAATGGGAAGATCTGTCGTTCCTCGATATAAGAACGTCCAAAACACCGCACAAGCAAGCCTATCAGTTATACGACGCCCAGGTTTCTGTCGTCATCTGTGGAGTCGACGATTCCCGGTGGGTGACGTACGCATTTGTTGATAATCAGGTTGACGATGCAGACCTCGAAGATGAAAACGACTCTTATGAAGAGGGCCAAGTTTATAGGGACAAGATTGCATCGGATCATAACCATGAGATCAACGCAAACCAGCCGATCGGGAACCCGCGGGAGTACTTTTTAATAGTATTGGAGAGCAAAGTAGGCATTGCACTACAGAGTTGGGAGCATTTAGTTCGACATGTGGAGCGTGCCATTAACCGGCACGTACGTATTCTCCTTCAGTTTCACAAATTGTCAAGTCTGTATTTGCTGACACCTCCACTAGAATGAACTGCATCCTGCAACTCTGTCCTCGAATTCGGAGAAAACCGGGGACAACACTATCGATATAAAGAAGACTTTTGACTGGACTCTGCGGACCAGGAAACTCCTACATAAATTAAAGTTTCGTCTCTCGGCGACCATTGAGGCGTGGGAGTCTTTCATATCGCCTGATGGTGATATAAGGTATTTTGATGATCTCGAAGATTCTCCGACTGGTTCACCACACCACGTTGAACTATCACTTCGTGCTATCATAAACACCTTCAAGTCATTGAAGGATCTTGAGCGGAAATTGTCACTCCTAGAAGCGTTGTCTCGCCATGCAGCTGAGACGGTAAGTGTGAATTTTCATGCTCACAATGTTCCTATATTTTCGCGGCCGACTCCCAACGACATTGATAAATTCCTGTTACTAAGCTCCGAAGTCACCCTGTCACCTGGAGTCACCTTGATTAGTGCATTAAGCACTGTTAGTGAGCTCGACAGACTCCTTTGATACTCCTCATGCCCAGGCTTAATGTCTCAGGTTGTTATAGATTGCTAACATGTATGTGCAGCTTCAACTTCGCCTAAACGTCGAAAGTAATGAGACTGCACATCACAGTGGAGTGAACACAGAGTTCACTGTCTCTGTGAGTTACTTCGAAGTTTTTAGTCTCTGTTAGACCTATGCTTAACGCCATCCAGATTATCTCCCCCTTTGCACTCGTCATAGCCTATTTCTGTATGCCGGAAAAAGCCATACCCTTCAACGTCGACTCTAGGTCCTTCATTATAGCCAATGTCATTATGATGTTCGTACTGAGGCTGTTATTTTTCATTCAAGGTGTTGTTGCGCATCAAAACTGGGGATGGAAGAAAATCAGAGCACGGATGGAAGCAAGGCAAGAACGCCGGGTTGAGCAAGTCCTCTCTGCGGATCAACTTCCAGTCACCCAAGCCGCTGACCTAAGAAGGCATGTTTTCCCCGGCGACATGTATGACGAAGTGAGAAGGCGTAATAATTCTGGTGACATAGCTGATCAAATGGAAAGAGAGGTTCTCCAAGTGTAGAGTTTTTCCTCCGTGTGTAAAGTATGTTCGGAATTTCAGACCTTGAGGGTAGCATCAGAGCATCCACCTTGGTCTTTTGATTACAGCCACTACCGGGGATACGAAGATGTGCCCTACTTTTGTGAACGCCTTCTCCTTACGTACTCCCTCCTAGATCTTTTTATTTTGCCAGTTATTAAAGAGCCTTTTCGTTAACTCCCCTGAAAACTGCTTGATTTAAAAATCTTGATCTGTATGGTAAGTTGAGTTAAGCGTTAGGGTCCACCTCGACGGATGTAACCGAGTGCTGGCCTCTCAGGTAGCACCCTCTCATGGGGAATATTGCCTCGGATCTATCGGAGATTGCTGTTCGGGCTACCTGCGGCAAGACCTCGGCCTACCTCACTTGGCACCACGTGATGAGGTGGCGACTGGCGATAACTCGGCTAACCTGTTTACTTAATTTTTTTTTCTCTGCTCGCTTCCACTTTCTCTACAACCCACACTAAACAAATTTTAAAGTAACTATAAATTTTGAATATATTTAGAATCTATTTTAATAGCCTTTCTAACTTACTTTGTTATATTTAATTTATTAATACCTTCTAACTATATTTAAGTAGTTTTTTCTATTTTTAATTAGTACTATAAGTAATAGCAAAATTACTTATAAAAACTTAGTAAATAATATATTTTAAATAAATTCTAAATATATTTATAACTAATATATATATAAAATGCTTATAAAACATATGTTAACTTAAGTATATAACTTAAAAATATATAACGTTTTTCATAAGTGAGTGAACTATACAAGCGAGTGAACCACTTTTACTAAGAATTACCTTTTCTTTAATAACTTTACGAAAACTTAATATTATTTAGCCAAAATTTAAAATTGGCTTTTTAGATATTAGATGCACCTGGTGTTGAATTTGCATTCTAATAGTCTTACGTAATTATGAGTTATTAAGCTTAGAATTTACACTACTTTAAAATAATGTTTAGCTATTTATATTTATAATATTACTTAATAATAAATTATAAAAACTTAAATACAGGGTATTAGCACCTAAATCTATAATATATTAGAATTTTAAAGCTATATTATTAGTAGTTTTTAAGATATTAAAAAGTGGGGGCTAAAATTTTCCCTTACTTAAAGATCTTAAAAACCTACTTATTTTATTACTATAAAAGCATAATATAGTCTAAATTATATATAAAATAGCTTAAGTTTAATATCTATAGTTTCTTATTTAATAGTTATTAAAATATTAATAGCTAAAAACTAAATTTTTAAAAGGTAAATTCTAAGCTTAATAGCTTATGATTACGTAAGACTATTAGAATGCAAATTTAACACCAGGTGCATCTAATATCTAAAAAGCCAATTTTAAATTTTGGCTAAATAATATTAAGTTTTCGTAAAGTTATTAAAGAAAAGGTAATTCTTGGCAAAAGTGGTTCACTCACTTGTATAGTTCACTCGCTTATATAGTTCACTCACTTGTGAAAAACGTTAGTAGTAAAAAAGAAGTTATAGTAAAACTCTTATTTATAACTAAAAATACATCTAGAGGATAGAAGAGTGTATAATAAATTATTTAAGAATAAAAAATAACCATTATAAAATTACACGATGCTTTAATAAATCTATAATAATAAATTAGAATAAATTAAGAAAAGAAAATAGCAAAGATATAGCCTTTTAAGAAATTTAATAGAAATTAGAATAAACTTAAGACCTTCATAGCAGTAATAGACTTATATTATTATTTTAATTAAAAATTATTCTTAATTAATTAGGATAGGATTCTGGTGGCTGGTATAAATATAATAAATAGAGCTATATAATAGTTTAAACTACTAATAAGAAATTATCTAGCTAATAAAAATTTTAATTTAGGAGTAATAGGATTAGCTAATTATAATAGTAATATATAACACACGTTTAGAAGTTATAAATATTTTAAACAAGAAATAATTATTATCTTTAGAGAAATTAATAAGGAAACTAAAGTAATTTAGAAGTTTTAATAACTTAAATAATAAACATCAGTAGCTAATTACACGGCGGAGTTTAAATAAATTTAATTATAACTTAACTAAATAAACTAACTATTAGTTATAATATACTATAAGGGACTAAAGGACTAAATTAAGAATAAAATTTCTAAAGAAAAATAGCTAAGTACTTTGCTGAGAATTATTAAATAAGTAGTAACTATTAATAATTACTAGTACTAACAAAAATAAAAGAAAAAAGCCTAAGGAAGATTAGTAATCTATATATCTAAAAGAAATAAAAAAGATAACTAAACCTATAATAAAATAGATATTAATATTAAATAAATATTTATTAAAAGAAGATAAGAAAAGTGAGTTAAAAAATAAATAAAGCGCTACGCACATAAAGCCTACTTAAAATATAAAAAACAAAAACACTTTATTAAAGATTATAAATAATAATAATTAGATATTAAGAAAGCCTATATTTAGATTAAGGTATATAAGGAAATTAAAATTACTATAGTCTAAATAGAATAAGTAAAAGACACTATAATAAAAGAAATAATTATAAAAAAAATCTAAAAGGAATAATACTGGATATATGGAAGTTATATATATCTTAAATAAGAATATAAAGTTTTATATTAGCAAGTTAAAAATCATCTAATAGGATAATCTAGTAATATAATTACTATAATATAAAAAGTAGTAGTTTAATAATATAACGCAGAAACCGAGAAAGAGACGTAAAGATTTTATAAGATTATAAAATAAGAAAGTAGACTATTCTACAAAAAGGATTAGAAATTCAGGTAAAGAAAGGATTAAAAGATAATAAAAAATAAGAAATTAATATCTATAATAATAATACAGCACATATACTAAGGACACTATTAAATATACGGATTAGAGTATTATATAGGGAAATATTATATTACTAAATACTAAAAAGTTACCCTAGAAAATAGAATATATAAATATTAATAAGTGCTATAATTAGTAGGGAATAAACAGTATAAAGAATTAAGCAAATAGAAATTAGCTATATAAATAAATAAATATCTATTAATAAATATCTATACTAGTTATAAGTAATATAACATACTATCACCCCATTAGATATCTAGGATTAAGATAGGATTAGAATAAAAAGAATAAAGAAACCCCTTTACTAATATTATAGGTATAGGATGATGATACTATAAATAAAATAATAAGAAAAGAATACTAAATATATATAGCCTTTAACTATATAGGAAAAAACTATAAATAGAATAAACATACCATACATGTCAAAGGACTAAAGATAAGAAAAATATTATAATAACTAGTAAATAAAAAGGAATTTAACCTATAGTAAGAACTAGTTTATATAGATTTAAAAAATAAACTATAGAACCTAAACTCAAATGAATATAAATAACTATTATAAGATAAATACTAGATAGGATGCTGATAACACTAGGCTAAATACTATTAAAAAAAATAGTTAGCTATAGACTCACATAAAAAACTCATATATTAAGAATATTTCTTAGAATGGAAATGTTAGGATTATAGAGAATAAACAAGAAACATATATAAGATACTTAATAAGAAAGTATGCTAACTTTAGAGATGTCTAATTTACAAACTTAAAAAAAAAAAACACTAAAGAAATAACTACTACTTAGGAGTTAGATATAGATAAAAAATTAGAAAACTAATAAACTATAACTAAGCTACTAGAGAGTTAAGAACTAAAAATTAGAAAAAACATAACACTTATATATATATAACTAAACTAAAAAAAAAAAAAAACGAAATAAGCTATATGTAAATGTATGTATTAACAGTAATTAGATACTAGCACTTATAAATAATAAGACTAGCAAAACACTTATATTAAATAAGTAAATATAAAGATACTAAATACTAACTAAAGTTTTAGATAAACCTATATAAGTAAGACGCGTAGATAATAGTCTAATAGTATTTAAAAAAAATCTAATTAATCTTAAAATAAGAAATATAACTATTAAAGTAGCAGGTTACACAGATAACTATTATATTAAAATTATAGATCTAAATAATAAAAATTTTATTCTAGAATAGAATTAGCTAGTATAATGGAATCTAATAATTAACTAGAAAATAAAGTCTATAGAAACTAGAAGGAATTACTATAGATAAATAAAAGCTATAATATAAATAAAGAAAGTAATACTTTATAATACTATGTTTATCATACTAAATAAATACTAAGAGGAATTTAGAAAATAGTTCTTTAAAAAAGCTAAAGACTAATTACTAGAATACTAGGACTAGAACTACAAAATCACGCTTAAAAAAGGAATAAATTTAAAACTAGAATTATTATACCAAGTACCCATACACCAGCAGGAGGAGTTACGAAAATTCTTATAAAAAAATTAATAAAAAGAATATATATAAACTAGTTAAAGTAAAATAACTTTACTAATCCTCTTTATATTAAAGAAGAATAGAAAATTAAAACTATATATTAACCACAGACACCTTAATAAAGTAATGGTAAAAAATTATTACCTTATACTATTAATATTAAAACTTATAAATAAACTAAGAGGAGCTAAATGGTTTAGCCTCTTTAATATTAAGAATAAATATTATTAGATATAAATAACTAAAGAACATAAATAGATAATAGTATTTAAAATAAGATATAGATTATTTAAATACTTAGTTATACTAATAGAACTCACAAACGCACTAGTAATATTCTAGATAATTATTAACTATATACTAAAAAAATACCTAGATATATTTATAATAGCATATCTTAATAACGTGCTTATATATATAAATAGAATACTAAAAGAATATGTTAAGTATATTAAGAGGATATTACAAAAGCTTAAGAAACACAAGCTATATATTTAAATAAAGAAATATATATTCCACAGAAAAGAAATCAAGTTCTTAGGATACTTAGTATCTTAAGATAGAATAGTAGTTAATTTAGATAAGGTAAAAGATATACTATCTTAACTAATACTAATAAATACTAAAAAAGTTTATTCTTTTCTTAGATTTTGTTACGGACGGTAATAGTAAGGCAGCTGCACCTAAGGAGCTGAGGGAACTAGCGACAACAGCTAACAAAGCTCTAGAATGGAAACGTATGTTCGAGCTGGAAAGAAGGAACTGTAAGCGGGCACGGGATGCATTAGCACAAGCCAAGGTACAGGCTAAGAAGCGAGGATAGAGATACGGAACCATGCCAGTAGATTAGGAGCAGTCGCGCACATAACAAGCAGAGGCTTAGCAGGCAGAGGACAAGCAAGGAAGATAGAGGTTAGGCGAGCTCACTTAAGCTCTAGCACTCTCTAACATTCTCTAGCAGTATCTAATATACGGCCAATAAGTATACAATGTACGCACGAAGGGTTTCCTATAAATATGAGACATAGAACGGCTCAGGGATATTTTGGATTCTTTGTAGTTACTCTAAAATCGAGATCTTCTCTCTAAGTTAAGAATTGACCTTAAGTGAAATAGTTTGATACTATCTTATTAAATCTATTATACACTCTCTTCCTACCTTATGATAAGACCAAACTCTATCCTGTTAAACTTAGGGCTATCTGTTCCAAATACGGAAAGAGCTAAGAACTCATTAAGTAATCAGTTAGGGCAGAGTTGCTAACGCGAAACATACCGTTAAGTTAAGACAACTTATAACATTATAACTACCCTTTCAAAGTATAGAAGAGGATGTTGGATTGATTCTAATAATAAATTTCTAATTACAGTCTATAACGACCTACTATAAGAATGAATAAGAACTTTACTTATTAAGTGACAGTAGCAGTGAAGAAGAAGTTATAGTAGAACTTTTATTTACTACTAGAAATATATTAGAAGAAACTAAGAGCGTATAGTAGATTATCTAGAAATAAAAAACAGCTATTATAGAGTTACGTGATGCTATAATTAGCATATAATAACAGATTAGAGTAGTAAAAAATAGGAAGAAAGAAATTATAAAAATCTAACTACTCTTTAAGTTTAACGGGAATTAGGATGAACTTAAAACGTTTATAGCCATAATAAACCTATACTATTAGTTTAATTAAGCTTTATTTATAACTAACTAAGATTAGATTCTGGTAGCTAGTATAAATATAATAGGAAGAGCCATAAAATAGTTTAAGCCACTTATAAAGAACTATTTAGTAAAAAAAGACTTTAATCTAGAATCAGCAGGACTTATAAACTGTAATAATAATATTAAAAGAACCTTCAAAAATTATGAGAGCTTTGAGAAGGAATTAATTATAGTTTTCAGCAAAATTAATAAAGAAATAGAGGTAATTTAAAAGCTTTAATAACTTAAGTAATAAACATTAGCAGTTAACTACACAGCAGAATTTAAATAAATTTAATTATAACTTAATTAGGTAGACTAACTATTGGTTATAATATACTACATAAAACTAAAAAATAGAATTAAAAATAAGATTTCATAAGGAAAGCGACTTAGTATACTTCTAAAAATTATTAAATAAGCGGTGACTATTAATAATTATTAGTACTAAAGAGAATAAGAAAAGAAAAATAATGCTAAGCCGGTAATCCATATACTACAAAGAAATAGAAAGAATATCTAAACTTATAATACAATAGAAATTAATCATATATTAGTTAAGAATATATAGATTAGTAAGAGGAAATAAGATAAACGTATTAAAGAATAAATAGACTAATATACGCGCAAGGCATGTCTTAGATGCGGGAAATAAAAACACTTTATTAAAGAATATAAATAATAAATAGTAAATATTAAACAGGCTTATGTTTAGACTAGGGCACTAAAGAAAATTAAGATTACTATAGTCTAAATAAAATTAGCTAAGGATTAGATAACTAAGGAGACTATTACATAACGAATCTAAAAAAAGAATAATGCTAGATTTATAGAAGCTATATATATTTTAAATAAGAATATAAGATATTATATTAGCAGGTTAAAGATTATCTAGTAATACTAGCTAGTAATATAATTACTATTATATAAGAAGCTGCTATTAGATAATACCAAACTAGCTCTATAAAAAAAGCTAATTAATTCTATAAGATTATCTAATAAGAAAGAGGACTCTTTAAGAAGGAAGACTAGAAATTTAGATAAAAATAGAATTAAAAGACAATAAAAAGCAAAGAGCTAATATCTATAATAATTAGATAATAAATAAGCTAAAGATATTACTAAATCTATAAATCAGAATACTATATAGGGGAATATTATGTTACTAAATACTAGGAGATTACTCTAGAAGACGGAATATATAAGTACTAATAAGTATTATAAGCAGCAGGTAATAAGCAGCATAAAGAACTTAGTAAATAGAAATTAGCTATATAGATAAATAAGATTTACAGATAAGAACTAATATTACTTATAAGTTATGTAACTTACTACCATCCTGTAGGACACCTTAAACTAGGATAAGATTAGAATAAGAAACCTAATAAGAAACTTACTTTATTAATATTATAAATACAGGATAATAATGCCGCTGAAAGATCTATATAAAAAAGGTGCTAGATATGCGGAGAAAAAATGTATATAAAATAAGAATATAAATAAGCAGTTTATGCTATATAAGTTAAAGAATTAATAATAAGATAAGTACTAAAATAGATAGCGCAGAAATAAAAACTTAATACGCAGTAAAAACTAATCTATACAGATTCTAAAGAAGAGCTTTAGGATTTAAAAATAGAGAAATATAAATAGTTAGACTAGGATAAATACTAATTAGGATGCTAATATTACTAGACTAAGTACTACTAAAATAGATAGTTAGTCATAAAATTACATACTAAACTAATAACTAAAGAATATTTCTTAGAATAGAAGTGCTGAAATTATGGAGAAGAAGTAAGAAAAAAGTATAAAATACTATTATAAGAATAATATTAACTCCAACAATACCCTATTCACGGACCTAAGGAAGAAATATTAAGGAAATAACTACTACTTAAGAGTTAGTAACTAATAAAAAACTAAAAGGCCAGTAAGCAACAACTATACTGCTAGAGAACTAATTTAAGGTTAAAATATAAAAGTTAGTACTTAACTATACATAACTTAGATGAAAATACGAAAATAAGCTATATATAGATGTATGTATTAATAGCTTTTAGACGCAAGCACTCATAAACAGCAAAGCTAGTAAAATACTTATATTAAATAAGTAAATATAAAGACACTATATTTTAACTAGAGTTTTAGAGAAACCTGTAAGAGTAGTACGCATAAACAATAATCCGGCAATATTTAGAAAAGATCTAATTAATCTTAAAATAGAGAATATAACTATTAAGGCAGCAGGTTACACAAATAACCGCTATATTAAAATTATAGATTTAGGTAATGAGGATTTTATATTAGGATGAGACTAGCTAGTATAATAGAATTTACTAATTAATTAGAGAATAAAGTCTATAAGAACCAGGAAGAACTACCACAGACAAATAAAAGCTATAATATAGATAAAGAAAGTAATTTTTTATAATACCACGTTTATTATACCAGATGAATATTAGAAGGAATTCGGGAAATAGTTTATAGAAGAATAAGAAAACTAAATACCAGAACACAAGGATTAGGATTATAAGATTATATTTAAGGAAGAAGAGAAACCAAAGCCAGCACTATTATATTAAATATCTATTAAATAATAAGAGGAGCTACGACAATATCTGAATAATAACATTAAAAAGAGATATCTATAGGAAAGTAAAAGCGAAGTTACGTTACCAGTATTATTCATACTAAAGAAAAATAGAAAACTATGACTATATATGGACTATTAATAATTGAATAAAATAATAATCAAAAATCACTATCTAATACCCTTGATATTAGAACTTATATATAAACTCAGAGGGGCCAAATAGTTCAGTCTGTTTAATATTAAGAATAGATACTATTAGATATGAATGGCTAAAGGGCACGAGTGGCTAACAGCTTTTAAAATAAGCTATAGATTATATAAGTATATAGTTATGTTCATAAAACTCATTAATATACTAGTAATATTCCAAGCCATTATTAACCACGTTCTGAGGGAGTATCTAGATGTCTTTGTACTAGCATATCTTAATAATATCTTAGTATACACAAACGGGACACTGGAAGAATATATTGAATATACTAAGAAGGTATTACGGAAGCTCAAGGAACATAACTTATATATACAGACAGGAAAATATATGTTCCACAAAAAGGAAGTCAAATTTCTAGGATATATTATATCTAGAAATGGGATAGTAGTTAATTTAGATAAAGCCAAGAATATTCTATCATAACTAACACTAATAAATGTGAAAGAAGTTTATTCTTTCCTTAGATTTACAGGATTCTGTAGGTAATTTATTAAGGGCTATTTAAGAATTACAACACCCTTAACAGAATTACTTAAAAAAGATTAATAATTTAAGTGGATAAATAAAGAAGATATAGCTTTTACAAAGCTCAAGTAAAGATTCAAAGAACTACTAATATTAAAAATATTTAATCTAGGACTTTAAGTAGAGATACATGTAGACATATTAAATAAAGCTATAAAAGCTATTCTCTTATAAACATAAGATAACGGATAGAAATACCTGGTAGACTTCTTATTTCATAAACTTATAACTGCTGAGTTAAACTATGATATTCATAACAAAGAATTATTAGCAATAGTTTAAGTATTTGAAAAATGGAAACATTACTTGGAAGGAGCTAAGTATTAGATTATTATATATTCAAATCACAAGAATCTAACAGCATTTATAATAATAAAGAAGTTAAATTAATAACAAGTCAGATAATAGAAGTTACTATTAACTTTTAATTTCCGAATATTTTATAAATTTGGGAAAGAAAATATAGTGGCTGACGTACTTAGTTAATAAGCAGACTATATAAAAAACATACCGGAAATACATAATATAATACTTAAGTAAAGATAAGACGGATCTCTGGGAAGCTTATAAATAGATATTAAATCAGTAGTTATTATCGAAAACACTTAGGAAAAATAAATAAAGGAATTTAATAATAAACGACTGCTTTAGAATTTAGACTAAGGGATAATTTATATACCAGATAAATTATAGATAAAGCTAATTAAAAACTAACATTCAGCCGAAATGCACGGATATTAAGGAGTTAAGAAGACTATAGAACGGATTAACAGACACTTCTAGATTCTAGGAATTTAGAGTAAGGTTAGGAATATTCTTTTAGAATATATTAAGTATAAAAAGAATAAAGTATTAAGATACAAGGAGTATGGACTTATGTAACTAATATCTTTACTAAACAGATTATAGAAATTAGTTATAATAGACTTTATTACGGGAATATTAATAATTACTACCATAACAGGTTAATGGTATGACATGATACTGGTTATTATTAATAGACTAATAAAGTACGCTTACTTTGAACTAACCTATACGAAAATAAAGGCGGACGAACTGGCGTTATTATTAATTAAAATATTAATTACATAACACGGGATGCTATGAGAATTTATTATAGACTAAGATAAGTTATTCACGTTAATATTCTAGAAAACGTTTATAGGACGGCTAGGGGCTGAGTATTGCCTCTTAATAGCATTTCACCTACAGACGGATAGACAAACAGAACGGATAAATTAAACATTAGAATAATACTTATAAATGTATGTTAATGAACTATAAGATAATTAGATTAACCTACTACTAATAGCTAAATTTGTATACAATTTTGTAAAGTCATCAACAACAGGAAAATCACCATTCTATGTGAATTATGGTTATGAGTCTACGGCTTATCAAGAACCACGAATACTAAACAAAGTATTAGAAACTGCAAGAAGAAAAGTCGAAGATTTATAGATACTTTATAAGGAAATTGCACGGAAAATCACCCATAAAAGCAATCTTAGCAAATAAATTAAAGATAAATCTAAGATTAAGGGACCAACCTTTAGGGAGGGGGATAAGGTTTTCTTAAAAAAAGAAAATTTAGAAATAAAACAACCATCACGAAAACTAGATCACGTTAAGTTGGGACTATTTAAGGTTAAATAACAAATAGGACCTGTGAACTATAAACTATAGTTACCTAAAGACACGAAGATTTACCTAGTTTTTTATGTCTCTAAATTAGAACCAGCACCATATAACGCTAAACTTTAGACAAAACTCAAACTTAAGGAGGATCATACTAAGTATGAAGTCTAATAGATTTTGGACTACTAACGGTTTAGACGTTAGTGGAAGTACCTGGTTAAATAGAAAGAATACGGACCTGAAGACGATACCTAGGAACTAATTAGGAACTTGAAGAATAGTTCGGAGCTAATTAACTAGTACCATTAGGCAGGGCAGTAAAGACTTACTCCAAAGACGAGTCCAAAGCATAAGAAGAGTGCAAGACATTCTATTTGAAACCGGAGAAGAAAGGTAAAGCAGTATTGGATACTGTGGATTACAGTGTGCGAGCTTCTCGACCGCGAGAACGAGCTTCTTCCTCTTTAAGAGCCTAAACTTCATGAATTGAGGTCATCTCTTGATTAAACATCTCTTTCTCTTTAGAATCTATTTTTACTAACTTATGACGAAGTTGCAGCTCGCGAGCACGAAGTTCAGAACGCTAATCTTCAAGAGAATCAAGCTAGCGACGAAGTTTTTTCTTGTTATAATTAATACGATCCTACTTAAGTTGTGACACGACTAGATTACACTTTACATTATAACCAGTACAGGCTGAGCAATGACCGGAACTTAGGTTCATGAGGCAATTGTCGCCTTGATGGGAACAGTTTGAGTAGGGTGTCAGCATGTAATGGGGTTTGCTACAGATCTGAGAAGCTAAACGGCGCGCACGTATTAGAGATGACTTAGGACGTATCATTATCAAGAAGTTAGGCAGGACGAAAGGAAAGTTAAGGATCTTATAGTTTAGAGCACAGGCCGGAGGACCTACTGCCTTTATACTATTTATAGAAGGGAGAAACTATCTTCCAAGACGAAGACTTAAAAGAGGGGGATAATGTTACGGACAGTAATAGTAAGGCAGCTGCATCTGAGGAGCTGAGAGAACTAGCGACAACAGCCAACAAAGCTCTAGAATGGAAACGTATGTTCGAGCTGGAAAGGAGGAACTGTAAGTGGGCACGGGATGCATTAGCATAAGCCAAGGTACAGGCCAAGAAGCGAGGATAGAGATACGGAACTATGCTAGTAGATTGAAAGCAGTCGTGCACATGACAAGCAGAGGCTTGGCAGGCAGAGGACAAGTGAGGAAGATAGAGGTCAGGCGAGCTCGCTCAAGCTCTAGCACCCTTTAACATTCTCTAGTAGTATCTAATATACGGCTAATAAGTATACAATGTACGCACGAAGGGTTTCCTATAAATATAAGACGTGGAACGGCTCAGGGATATTTTGGATTCTTCATAGTTACTCTAAAATCAAGATCTTCTCTCTAAGTTGAGAATTGACCTTGAGTGAAATAGTTTGACACTATCTTGTTGAATCTATTATACACCCTCTTTCTACCTTGCGATAAGACTAAACTCTATCCTGTTAAACCTAGGGCTATCTGTTCCAGATACGGAAAGGGCTGAGAACTTATTAAGTAATTAGTCAGGGCAGAGTTGCTAACGTGAAACGTACCATTAAGTTAAGGCAACTCGTAACAGATTTATAGGGTTTTGTAGATAGTTTATTAAGAATTATTTAAAAATCACATCACCCTTAACGGAACTGTTGAAAATGGATTAATAATTTAAGTAGAAATAGCAAGAGAAAAACGCTTTTATAATACTAAAAAAAATATTCTAATAACTACTAATATTAAAGATATTTAATTTATAGCTTTAAATGGAGATATATATGAACGTATTAGACAGAGCTACTAGAGCTATTTTATTATAAATATAAAATAATAATAAAAATACCTAATAGACTTTTTATCTTATAAGCTTATAACTACTAAGTTAAATTATAATATTTATAATAAGAAACTATTAATAATAGTTTAAGCATTTAAGAAATAGAGATATTACTTAGAAGGAACTAAATACCAAATTATTATATATTCAGATCACAAAAATCTAACGGTATTTATAATAACTAAGAAGTTAAATTAATAATAGGTTAGATAATAAAAGCTAGTCTCTATATTTAACTTTTAAATACTTTATAAATTAGAAAGAGAAAATACAGCGGCTGATGTACTTAATTAAAAAATAAACTATATAAGGGATATACTAGAGATCTATAATATAATACTTAAGTAAAAACAAGATAGATCCCTAGGAAGCTTATAAATAGATATTAAAACTATAGTTATTATTAAAAATATATAATAGAAACAGATTAGAGAATATAACTATAGACGATTATAATAACACGAAACCGGAACTATTTTCGTACTAGAAATACTATAAACTAAACTTATTAGAGACTAGCATTCAGCTGAGATACACAGGCATTAAGAAATTAAAAAGACTATAAAACAGATTAATAGATACTTTTAGATTCCTAGAATATAAAAAAAGGTCAGAGCTATTCTTTTAGAATGTATTAAGTATAAAAAGAATAAGGTATTAAGATATAAGAAATATAAACTTATATAACTAATTCCTTCACCAGACCTACTATAGAAATCAGTTATAATAAACTTTATTATAGGAGTACTAATAATAACTACCTTTTAAGGCTAATAGTATAATATGATATTAATTATAGTAAACTAACTTATAAAGTACGCATACTTTAAACTAACATATATAGAGGTTAAAGTAGATGAATTAGTGATATTACTAATTAAGCTCTTAATTATACGATATAGATTGCTATAAGAATTTATAACAGATAGAGACAAACTATTCACCTTAATATTTTAGAAAATGTTTATTAGAAAGCTAGGAGCTGAGTACTGACTCTTAACAGCATTTTATTTACAAACAGACAGACAAACAGAACAGATAAACCAAATATTAGAATAATATTTACAAATGTATGTTAATGAATAGTAAGATAACTAGATTAACTTACTACTAATAGCTGAGTTTGCATATAACTCTGTAAAGTCATCAACTACAGGAAAATCACTATTCTATACGAATTATGGCTATGAACCTACAGCTTATCAAGAACCATAAAAGCTAGACAAGATATTAGAATCAGCAAGAATAAAGGTTAAGAAGCTGTAATAACTTTATTAAGAAATAGTAAGAAAAATTACCTAGAAAGGAGACCTCAGCAAGTAACAGAAAGATAAATCTAAAGTTAAGGGACTAACCTTTAGGGAAGAGGATAAGATTTTCCTACTATAAAAAAATTTAGAAATAAAACGACCATCAAAAAAGCTGGATCACGTTAAATTAGGACTATTTAAGGTTAAAAGATAAATAGGACCTGTGAATTACGAACTATAACTACCTAAGGACATAAGAATTTACTTAGTTTTTCATATTTCAAGATTAGAACCAGCACCATAAAACGCCAAACTATAGATAAGACTTAAACTCAAGGAAGACATGACTGAGTATAAAGTCTAATAAATTCTAGACTACCAGCAGTTTAGGCGTTAGTGGAAATACTTGGTTAGATAAAAGGGTTACAGACCGGAGGACGATACGTAGGAGCTAATCAGGAACCTAAAGAATAGTTCAGAGCTAATTAACTAGTACTATTAGACAAGCCAGAAGGGGCTTACTCTAGAGTCATACCCTAAGAATAGAACGAATGTAATGTATCCTAATCAAAACTGAAGAATAAGGAGGGCGAAGTGACGGGCTGGGAGGAAGCTTAAACTATAGATTACAGTATACAAGTTTCTTGACCCTGAGAACGAGCCTCTTCCTCTTCCAGAGCCTGGACCTTATGGATTGAGGCTATCTCTTAGTTAAATATTTCCTTCTCTTTTGAATCCACTTGCGTGAGTTCACGACAAAGTCGTAACTCACGAGCACGGAGCTTAGAACACTGATCCTTAATGGAATTAAGCTGGCAACAAAGCTTTGCTTTGTCACGGTTAAGGTGATTCTATTCTGATTGCGATATGATTAGGTCACACTTCACATTGCGGTCAGCGCAAGCTGAGTAATGACTAGAACTCAGATTTACAAGGCAGTCATCACCTCAGCGGGAACAGTTCAAGCAAGGTGTCAGCATGTAACGGAGTTCGTTACGGATCCGAGAAGCTAGGCAGCGAGCACGTATTAGAGATGACTCAGGACGTGTCATCGTTAGAAAGCTGGGCAGGGAAGAAAGAGAGTTAAGGGTCTTACAATTTGGAACACAGAGCAGAGGACCTGCTGCCTTTATACTGCTTATAGAAGGGAGAAACTATCTTCCGAGACGAAGACTTAGAAGAGGGAGATAATGTTATAAACAGTAACAAGAAGGCAACTGCACCCGAAGAGCTAAAGGAACTGGCGACAATAGCCAATAAGGCTCTAGAATGGAAACGTATATTTAAGCTTGAAAGGAAGAACTATAAGCAGGCACGAGACACATTAGCACAGGCCAAGGCAAGGGCCAAGAAGCGAGAACAGAGATATGGAATCATGTGGACAGATCCGGAGCATCCATCCACGTGATAAGAACAGGCTTGGCAGATAGAACTAGGGCAAGGTGACAGAACCTCTAGCAGCTCTGGCAGCCTCTAGTAGTATCTAATATACTATCAACTGGTATACAATGTACGCACGGAGGATCTACTATAAGTATGAGGCATCAGACAGTTCACGATTACTTTTAATTTTTCGTAGTTACTCTAAAATTAAGATTCACACCTTAAGTAACATAGTTTAATACTATCTTATTAAATCTTAACTTACTGTATTGCTTCTTTCTATTTTTTATTAAGTTAACTAACTTCTACTAAGTTTAATAAGCTATCTGATTCGGAAGTGAGGGAACTAATTAAACATTATAATAATTAATTAAATAGTTTATTATTAGTATAATTTATATCAGTAAGTTAGCAACTTATAATATATTAATCTTATTAATTATTTTAATAATATTAGCTAGAAGCTTTGTTTTTTACCTAGTTTTTTAGAGCATCTACTCTATTTTTTATCTAGTATTAATTTTCTATATATATTTTTTTACTAATAGCTAGTAATTCTCTTTTAGTTAGTTTATTATTTTTTATTTATAATTATTATTTTACTTATTACTAACTATAATACTTACTCTCTTTTTAAACTTTTAGCTTAAAAGTTTTTTTTTATTTTGAACTTTAAGTATAAGAAAAGCCTATTCTCTTAGAGATGTTATAAATATCTCTAGAATTTTTTTTCTTTTTTATCTCTAATAATACCTAAGATTAAGTCTTTAACTGTTCATAATTATCGTCTTGTGAAATTAATTTAGGATTATAATTATTCTATACTAACTCTATATAATCTATATAAAAAAAAGAATTTTTATTATTTTATAGATCTTTTATCTAGCTATTGCTCTAAATATATTTCTTAAAATTATAAATATAATCTAATATTATTTTAATAGAAATTTAATAAATCCCTTACTAAGTGTTAATATTTTTGTAAGTAATTAGAAGCTATTAAGGATACTATTCTAAAAACTAAAGCCTATAAATAATAGCTTTAAAAGTAGTTTACTTTAGTTAATAGTTATAAGTATAAGCTATTTACCTATAAGCTTACTTTAATTAAGAAAATATAGAATCTAAAAAAAAAATAAAAATAAAAAACTTTTAAACTATTATAATTTATAATATTCTTATCTGCTGCTTTTGCTAATTCTTTTTTAAATATCTTTTTTAATTAAAAAGCTATATAGACTTTTCTTTAGAATCTAGTATTACTAAATTCTCTAAATAGAACTAGTTAATTATTCTAGAATATTACTTTAAGTTCTTAATAGGTTCTTAGATATTTTCTTTTAGTTTATAGTTTTTTTATTTAACTAGGTATTTCTACTAATGTCTGAATTATTATAGTCTTTAGATTTTTTTAACTTTATACTTTAGCTAGTATAGCTCTATATCTATATCTATTACTATTAATACGTCTAGTAGTGCTAATTTAAGTAATAATATATAAACTACTAAATAAATCTTTATATTTTATAGTAGTTTTAGTTTATAGTTAACTAATTTAATAACTTTACTAATTTTAAATAGTCTAATTTAAACGTGATCTAGTTTTTTATTTAGTTATTTAGTTTTTAAATTTTTACATAATAAGAAAACTTTATTTTTTTTTAAAAAAATTAGTTTTCTAACTCTTAACTTATTAGCGCTCTCTGCGGTTTGTAAGTTTTTTAAAATAATAATTCTACTAAAATTATTATATAAATTCTATAGTTATTTTATTTTATTTTAAGCTTAATATAATTTACTTTTTAATTTATGTAGTTATTTATAAGCTAACGGCTCATACCTATAGTTAGTATAAAATAGTAATATATTAGTTATAAATAATTTTATACTGTTATAGATAAACTATACTAAAAGTAATAACTTAACCTAATTTTCTTAAAAGTAATTGATATATATTCTTAAATATTATTTTAGAGTCTGATTAGTGCGCTCTGTTTATCTATTTATTTAAAAATTAAAATTTATTAAAAGCTTATTTTTTAACCCTAACCTAGCTAATAAGATTTTCTAAAAGTATAATATAAATAATTTATTTTAATTAATAATAAACTCCTTAAGTATTCCGTGTCTTGAGACTACTATTTTTAAGATTTTATATATTAGTTCTTCTACTAATAAATTCGTAACTATTAGATTAAAATATATATACTTAGTTAGTTTATTTATAATAATAAGTATTACGTCATATTCCCTATCCGTTTCTAGTTTCTTAGATAATAGTAATTCTGTGATAAAGTCTATTAAAACTAACTACTATAGTTATTTTAATACTTCTAATAGTTATAAAAATCTATAAGGCTTATATTATGCTAGTTTATTCTTTTTATATTCTAGATAGTCTTTAATTACTTCCCTTACTTTTCGTTCCAACCTTTTAATATAGAAATTCCTAGAGATTTGCTTTATAGTTTTCTTTACTCTTTAGTATTTATATATAATAGCTTTATAATTCTTTATAATTAATTTCTTATATAGTTCTTCTAGCATATAAATAAGTCTATTTATATATATAAGTTTTAATTCTAGATCTTAAGAGTTTTATTACTTAAAATCCTAAATTCTTATCGTCTAGTAATTCTTAACTCTTGTGATTATTATAATTCTTAAGTAATTATAACTTATAGATTTATCTAATCCTACTATTAATACTATACTTAATATTAGTTCTTAATATTCTATATAATTTAGTTATTAACTAAGTGCGTCTACTGCTCCGTTTTCTATTTCTTTTTAGTAAAATATTTTAAAATTATAAATAGCTAGTATTTTTAATTAGCGTATCTATCTTTAGTTTAGCTTCTTTATAGTAATAAAGTTAGTTAAGTTCTTATAATCTAAAAGAACTTCTACTTAATACTTAGCCCTTTTAAGGTAAATTTATTATTTCTTAAATACTACTACTACTACTAATAGCTTTTTATTATAAACGTTCTAATTTAACTCAGCTTCTATAAGTTTCTTTAATAAATAGTTTATAGAATAAAAATGTTTATTATTATATTATTAACTATAGACTACTCCTATCACATAATTAGATACATTTGTTTCTAGTATAATAGATAATTCTAGATTAAATATTTTTAACATTAGTGCTTAGGTAAACTTGTCTTTAAGTTTTTTAAACACTTACTATTATTCTTACTTCTAATTAAATTTATTATCTTTCTTAATTAACTCTGTAAGAGGTGTTGTGATATTTGAATATTCTTTTATAAACTTTCTATAGAAATTTATAAATCTTAAGAAAGACTATATTTTCTTAACTGTTATTAGTATTAGCTAATTATATATTTCTATTAATTTCTTTAAATCCGCTAAGATTCCTTCTCTTAAAATAATAAATCCTAGAAACTCTATTTTTGTGACGTGGAATTTACATTTTTCTAGCTAAATAAAAAAGTTATATTTTTAAAGCTTTTTTAAGATATTTTTTAAGTATATTTTATGCTTTTTAAGCGTTCCGCTTATATATACTAGTACGTTATCTAAATATGCTATTATAAATATATCTAAGTATTTATAAAGCACGTGATTAATAACTGCTTGAAAAGTTATTAATATATTTATTAATCTAAATAATATAACACAGTACTTAAAGAGTCTATATCTTATTTTAAATACTATTAACTATTTATATTTCTGTTTAATTCAAATCCTGTAGTATCTTTTACGGATATTAAATAAACTAAATTATTAAACTCTCTAAAGTCTATCTATTAGCTTCTAAATTAATAGTAATAGGTATTAATTTTTTATTATAACTTAATTTAGTTATCTGAAATCCATACATAATTATAGTTTTCTATTTTTCTTAGGTATAAATAATATTAGTAAGGCTATTAGACTTTTACTTAGTTATATATATCCCTTTTTAAGATTCTTCTTAATATACTATTTTAATTCTTTTTGTTGTACTCTTAATAGAGGATATATTAATCCTAGTTTAAGCTCTTTCTTATTTTTAACTAATATCTTATAGTCTTAAGGTTAATACTTTAGAAGTATATTCTTCTTATTCTTACTAAATAGGTATACGAATTCCTGGTACTCTTAAAATATTTAGGCTTTAGTAGTATCTAAGGCTTATTTTTAGATTTATACTACTCTAATATCCTATAGTTATTATTATTATAATTATTATATAGCTTTATATAAGATTCTTTCTATCCTAAAGCGTTTTTTTATTATATTTAGTTTCTATATTTATACTACTTTCCTTACTAAATTATACTATTAAATAGTTTTTTATTACTAATCTATTATTAGATTATGTAATAAGAGCTAATTATATTCTAAGATTATATTAAGCTCTTTTATATTTAGAATATTAATATAGTAGATATTTTTATAGCTTATTGCTTTTAGCTCTATTACTGTAGTCTCTAGATTAATTAAATTCTTTTTAAAGGTTATTATGCTATTATCTACTTATTTTACTCTTACTAAATATGTCTTTTCCTAGTATGATACGTTATTTCATTTAATTTATTAATTTGAAATAAATGTTCTGTCTACTTTACTATTTACTAGTGCTTTCAGAGGTTTTCTATTTACTTTTATACTAAAATAAAGATATAGTTCTTACTATACTTACTATAGTCTAAAAGTTTTAATAATTATATTACTAGCTTAAGCTTCTTATTAGTAGTTATTTAGTTTTTTAATATAAAATTATACATACTGTATTTCTAATACTTATTATCTAAATTAAAGTACTTTTTTTTAATGTGTATAGAGTAGTGGTTATAGTAGTATACTAAATATTAAAGTTTACTATACTCTTTCTTAGCTTTGTCTCTATAAACTAGATATTTCTATCCTAGGAAATATTCCTTATAAGAGAGTTTATAGTACTATATATTGTTTTAGTATTATCTTATTTTATATCTCTTTTCCCTATAGTATCTGTATCCTAACACATATTTCTTTTAATATTATTATTAATATAGGCGGTTTTACTAGCCGTTTTTATTTTCTATATTAACTATAGTGTTTAGGGCTTCTGGAATTCGTCTATTAAGTCTCTATTTTTTTACTACTTTTTTATACACTTTCTTTTCTTTTAGTTTTCCCATTCAGATTAGATATATCACTTATGTGTATGCTTTTTTTATGTGATTAACTAACTTATAAATCTAACACTTCTAATTCTTTAGTTATTAAAAGATATTAGTATTTTTAATTTATATAATAGGTAAAGATGTTTTTGTTCTATTATACTTACTATTCTTACTCTCTAACTTAGTTTCTTATATTTAAGTTAGTCCTTTTCCTTAATTCTTAGAAATATATAGTTTTTCTTTTTAAACTTTTATAAGAAATTAAGATACTGTTTTTTTTATAAGACTATTTTACTACAAAAACACTACTTACCTTAACTAGTTTTTTAAATAATAAAATCCTTCTTCTAACGTTGTCTTCTAATGCTTGATTTTGTAATTCTTATTTATATATTAATTTAATCTATAAATTTAGTATATCTCTTTATTTAGTTTCTACTAAATAGTTATCATCATGACCTTAAAAGCTTTATATATTAAAAATTAAATTTCCTAGAATAATTATTATTTCTTATTAATCTCTTATAATATGAGGAATTAAGTTTTTAGACTTGTTATCTAATACTGTTCTCTTACTACTCTTTTTAGTATCTTCTTAAATTATTACTAATTACTTATAAGTTTATGCTTTATTTTCTAATGCTATTTCTTATAGTTTTTTTTATAATATCTATTAGATTTATAAATCTAATATTAATTATTATTAAGTCTTTTATTAATAACTTTAATTAATAAAATTCCTGCTTGCCATAAATCCCATTCTATAAGCTTAAATTTTATTCTTATTATTATAATTCTTAATTTCTTATCTAGGTATTTCTTTATAAAGTGTCTAATATTACTATATTCTAGACATACTTTTTTATTAAGTTGTTTATAGTATTTTTAAGTTATAAGCTATTTTTTTTAGCTCTTTTTTCTATAATAACTTTCTAGTCTGAACTTTATTAATATCTATTTTATTATAAGCCTATTCTTATTATATTGACGCTTTTTTTTTTTATATAATTATTACTTAATTTTTTTTACGTTCTAATTTGTGCTTATACTACTAGTTATTAATACATATAATAGATTCTATAAGAACGTGAAAGTTATTTAGTTAATTTTTTTTAAATAGCTTATTCTTAACTTAGTTTTTGAGTTTAGCATAGTAAGCTGCTATTAATAGCATATTATTTTAGTTAATTTATAACTATAGCTATTAAAACTTTATAGTATATACTAAAACTAATTTTATTTACTTAAGGTTTTATCTCTTGTGTTCTATAGTACATTTTTCATTAATCTTACTAAAGACTATAATTATCTAGATTTTAAAGTTATTATAACTTTAGAAAACTGCTTTTATTTTATTAGTTATTTTAATTCCTTTAGTTTTCTTATTTATATAGTTTCTAGTTAAGGGCTTGAATTAATTTATAGCTCTTTTTTTTATATTTATATCAGCTACAAAAATCCTATCCTAATTCTTAGAGAAAGTATTTTTATTAAAGTGGGTATATATTTCTATTTCTATTAAAAATCCTTTAAGGTGTTCACATGTCCTGTTAAACCTTCTTAGTAGTTATATCTTAATACTAGATATATAAACTCTTATATTAGCCTAGTTTTTTAATTCTATAATTATTTATTATAGCTTTAAAATCTGTGCCTGTTGTTACCGCATAATCTAAGCTATAGATAATACTAATACTAAGACTAAACTACTTAAGCCTATTATTATTATATATAATTTATGTAACCTATAGGTACTTATAGTATTATAAAATAGGCTATAGCTTCTATGTATTTAAGGTCTTTATATATTATATAAGAATATATAGCTTATATTACTATACTATAAAAAGACAATATATAGGTCTCTTTAACGTAGTAAGTATAAGTATATACTAAGTTAAATATTTTAGCAGTTTATAAAATTAGATAGTAACTTACTTACATAATTATTCTAATAATATAAAGATGTAATAAGTAATAGTTTAACTAATTTATTATATAACGATTCTAGAGAGTCACTCTAAGAATAAGAGAATAAATATAAAAAAGAAAACTATCTAAAAGCTAAAGAAGACGCCTTTTATATAGTAAATTCTTTACTTATAATTTATTAAATAATAAGCCCTAATAAGTATGCTAAGCTCTTATTATTACTTATTATATTTATTTATTATATAACTATGCACATAAGATGTCACGTGTTTTCTTTACTATTAGTTTTATTAATTACCTTAATAATATTAACTAGAAGTTTTGTTTTTCGCCTAGTCTTTTAGAGCGTCTGCTTTATCTTTTATTTAGTATTAATTTCCTATATATACTTTTTTACTAATAACTAGTAATTCTTTTTTAGTTAGTTTATTATCTCTTATTCGTAATTAATACCTTACTTTATTACTGACTGTAATAAATATATTACTAATATATTTAAAATATTTAATTTTAAACTTAAATTATACTATTTTTAACTATATTACTAATTTTAATAATAATAGTAGAAATAATAATAATAAAAAGTAGTAGAAATACTAAGTTTTTTAATTAAAGTTCTAAATTCTATAAACTTAAAAATAATAATTATACTAGTAAATAAAAGTAAATTATTTAAATTTATTTAAAAACTATTTTAAATGTATTTTAACTTAACTTTTTAATATTAAGTATTTAAAGTATAAAGTTTTTATAGTTAGAATTTCTAACTCTATTACTTTAGTTTAAAACTTATTTAACTTAATTTATATAATAAAACAAAAGTTGTTTAAAGTACTATTAATTAATATAGTATATATTTAAAATATATTTAAAATACATTTATTAAAATTTTTATTCTATATTTTAAAAACTATTTTAACTATTTTCTTAAATAATAAGTTTAAAAAAAAGTAATATTATATTTTAAATATATTATAAATGTATTTAACTATTTTTTTTCTAGCTTTTTAAGTTTTATTATTTGTAGTTATTTACATCTATTTTTTAGTTTTTGTATTTTAGTTTTTAATTACTATTTACTATTTCTAAATTTTAATTTCTTTTAGTTAGTAATTAATACTAGTATTTAGTATATTATATAAAATATTATACTAAAAAGTTAAAAATGTTTTGTATTTATTATACTTAAAAAAGTAAAATTTAAAGTTGAGTTTTATTTTATTAATAAAGTATTAAGAATATATTTAAAATAAATTTTAAACTTTTAAAAATATTATTTAAAAGTATTATAAACTTACTAAATAACTTTATTAAAAAAAAACCTAATAAGTAATAACTATATAAAAATTAGTATAAAAAAGCTATTAATAGTAAAAGTTATATTATATTCTATAAATAAGCTATATACCTAAGTAAGCTATATACTTTACTAAGTTTTTTTTAACTTTATAAACTAATAACTTTATAACACTAGTAGCTATTATAATAATATTTTATTACTAAATAGTTAACTTATTTTTTAGCCTTTTTATATATTTTTAAGTTATGCTTAGTTTTTACTATAGTATTTATAATACTTTTATTATAATATGTTTATTTTAATATACTTTCTATTCTAGTACTTTTTACTCTTAATTTATATGTTAATATTAGCTTAAGTAATTAGTTCTAAGTTTTCTACTTTTATTAATACTTTTTACTTCTAAATTTGCTTTTTATATATTTTTTATCTTATATTATAGCTTTATTTACCTTTTAAAGGCTAGTAACTTATAAAAATAATAGTACTACTAAATATATTATTTACTTAGTACTTTTAGCAAACTAACTTAGTAACTTAATAATTAAACTAAGTAAACTTTTTTAATATTTTTAAATTTACTCTTAAATTAAAGCTATTTAAAAGCCTAGTTTAGTAATATTACTAAGTATTTTTAACTACTAAAAAAGGTTCTTTTTAGTAAGTAGTAATAAAATTTAAAGCTAAACATTAAAGTTTAAAAATACTATATTTAAGTTATATAAAACTAAGCTAATAACTTAAAAACTTATATAAATATTACTTTTTATTATTAAGCTCTAATAGGCTATACTAAACACTAGTAAAAACTTAAGCTTAATAATATAACTAATATAGTTATAAATAAAAATTTTATTTTACTATTTATATACTTACTTTAAGGGCCTAAAACAGCCTACATTAAGTAGCTAAAGTAAATATAATAATTTTTTTTTATAAAGTTACTACAATTTAAGTAAGTTATTGTTCTTATAGTTATTAATAATTAGTAGGTAATATATACCTATTATATAGTTTTTTATATATTTATTAAAGTACTATAGTTATTTAATATTAAGCTTATTAGTTATCTAACTATTTTTACTTAGTAAAATAGGCTAATTTAGTAATATAACATTATTTTAATACTAAGTAAAAAGGTAGTACTTTTCTATAAAAATAATAAATAGTAAAATTACTTATTTTTAGGTATTAACACCTTAAATTACTATAATCTATTTATAATTATTTAGTTATATAGCTTTTAACTAATAGTATATTTTAAAACTTATAATAACTTTACTAGTTAAAATAACACTTATTTAAAAGCTAGTTTTATTAAAATTGTAAAATTTTTTTTATAATATTATACCTCTTAATTATATACTATATAAAATTAAATTAAAACTTAATAATTACAGAATTTTTATACAAAGATTTTTAGTAGTTATACTTTTAATTATAAACTATTTTAACTTTAAAAGTTTAGTTTATAAAGTTTTTTAGTTAGTTTTTATTAATATAACTAGTAAAGCATATATTAAGTAGTTAGTTAACTATATTTTTTTATAATAAAAAGCTTAGACAAAAACCTACTTGAATTTAAGTTAAAAATATATTTAATAATAATATAATTCTTTAAATTAGTAAGCTTCTTTAAATTAGGTTTATAATTATATTATAAAGAAACTCTAATAAGTTATAACTTAAATATAAATTTAGAAATATTATAAACTATTATAGCTTTTTACACACTTTTTAATTAGTATTTTTTAATAACTAAAATAGTAAGAACTATTTTACCTTTTTAGTAAATTAATTAAACATTATTTAGTTAATATATTATACTAAAAGGTTAGTAGGTTATATTCTTTTAGTAAAGTATATAGCTTACTTATATACATAGTTTACTTATAAAATATAATAGTTAAATTTCTTTAATATATTTTTTAAATAGTAATTAACCTAAATATTAGAATTTATAAATATATTATATTAGCTAGTATAATGTAAATTAAAATACTTAAAACTATTATTTAGTTAAATAATTTTAAAAATATATTTAAAATATATTTAAAATTAGTTAAAAATAAATTACATACTTTTTAACTACTTGAAAAAATAAAAGCTAGTATTTAGTTAGATTTTTTTTAAATAAAATAATTCTATAGAGTTTAAATTTTTTAATAAATATTATTTTAAATATCACTTAAAATTATAAAACAATACTTATTAATTTTATATATATAGTTTTATAGCTTTTTATAATTTACTTACTAAGTTTTGCATTATAATATTAAATTAAAAACTATTAGTAATAGCTTTTTAATATATTTCTAATATATTTAAAATACTTTTAAACTCTTTACACATATTTTTATAATTTTTTTTAATTAGTAGTTAATAAAATCTAATATTTATTAATTTATTAATTTAAACATTTAATTATTATTAAATGTAGTTTTTTATATACTATATATAAAATAAACTTAATAGTATATAATAATATACTTAATATATTTTTATTATAGCTATTTTTTTTATTAATTAATATAAAGTATATATTAAGCTCTAACATATTAAAAAGTTATTTAAAATATATTTAAAAAATTTTTAAGTATTTATGTACTAGAATATTATTTTATATTTATATTTATAATAATAGCTTAAAACCTACTTTTATTTAAATAATTTTAAGTTATTAATAAATAGTAAACATTTTATAAAAAAATAATTATTTATTTAAAAACTTTATAGTATATTTTTGTTAACTTTTAATTTATAAAAATATAAAAAAATGTAAAAACTAGTTAAACATTAAAAACATAATTCTAAAGTAATTTAAAACGTATTTAAACTTATATTTTTTAATTTTTAATTAGTATATAGTAAAAAGTACTTTTTTAATATTATAGTTTTTAATATATTTAAACTTTATATTAACTTAAAATGTTTTTAAATATAAAAATACTTTAACTTGTACTTTAAAAAAATTAATTATAATAAATTCTTTTTTGTTTTATAAAAAGTTCTTAATATACAAAAATAAAAATTAATAATATATATAAAATATATTATAAAATTATTTATTGTTAACTTTTTAGTTTTTATTTTTTTATAATACTTATAATAAAGTAATTTATTATAATATATAATATTTTCGACTTATAAATAATAGCTAAAATTTTATTTATATTTATTAGACTTTAGTAAACTTTCTAAAAAATTCTTTTATTAAACTAACTATAAAAGGTTTATATATAAAAATTAATAATAAATATATTTAAAATATATTAAAAAACTATTATAAATATATACTTAGTATAAAATTTAGCTTTTAAATATTATTAATAATTAAAATTATTTTCTTAATATACTATTAAGAGGTTTTAACTAGTAAAAGTAGTAAATAGTTATAAATATTATAAAAAATAACTAAATAGTAAAAGAAATTATAAAAATTAATAAATATAAAAACTTAAAACCTATTAATACAAAAACTAAGAGTAGAAAAATGTTTAAAAAATTAAAAGCTTTTTTTTAAAAAAAAGTAATTAACACTTACTAAATTAGTAAAGTATTCTAAATATATTAAAATATATTATAAACTATAAGTATACTTTTTTATATTAGTTATATTAATAATATAATATATATTTAACTTATTAAGTTATTAGTTTTCTATAAATTAAGTTAAAAAAAATTATATATGTGTCAGAAGGCAGTAGAGTATAGATAAAATTAATAACTATAATAATAGTATAATTATTTTCATAAGTGAGTGGGCACCCCAAGTGAGTGGGCACCTTAAAAACTCACTAAAAATTCAAGAATTCGCACCTCAATATCTCAACAACCACATTATAATAAATTCTAAAAATTTAATAGGTTATTTATAGTGCTTAGAAATAGAGGTTTTTTAATTTTTAAGATCTAATAATTAATAGCTATTAAGATAGGAGGTTTTTGGCCCCTAAATTGTTAAATATTTACCTTTTCTTAAATATCTAGTTTACTACTAATTTCTAGCATTTAAGAGTTTAATACTCTCTTTTTAGAAGCACTATAAATGGCCTATTAAATTTTTAGAATTTATTATAATGTGGTTGTTGAGATATTGAGGTGCGAATTCTTGAATTTTTAGTAAGTTTTTAAGGTGCCCACTCGCTTAGGGTGTCCACTCACTTATGAAAATAGTTATACTTAATATATTCTTTTAGCATTCTATTCATGTATACGAGCATGTTATTAAAATATACTATTATAAATACATCTAGGTATTCCCTTAGTATATAGTTAATAATTGTTTAGAATATTACTAGTGCGTTAGTGAGTCCTATTAGTATAACTAAATATTTAAATAATTTATATCTTATTTTAAATATTATTATCTATTCATGTCCCTTAGCTATTTATATCTGGTAATATCTTTTCTTAATATTAAAAAAGCTAAACTATTTTGCTCCTTTGAGTTTATCTATAAGTTCTAAAATTAATAGTATTAGATAGCAATTTTTGACTATAGCTTCTTTAAAATATCTGTAATTAATATATAACCTTAACTTTCTATTCTTTTTTAGTATAAAGAGTATTAGTGATGCTATCTTACTTTAGCTTATTTATATATATCCTTTTTATTAATTCTTTTATAAGAATTTTCGTAATTCCTTTTATTAGTGTATGGGTACTTGGTATAATAGTTCTAGTTTCAAATCTATTCCTTCTTTAAGCGTGATTTTGTAGTCCTAGTCTTAGTATTCTAGTAATTAGTCTTTAGCTTTTTTAAAGAACTATTCTCTAAATTTCTCTTAGTATTCATCTGGCATAATAAACGTGGTATTATAAAATATCGTTTTCTTTATCTATATTATAGCTTTTATTTATCTATAGTGGTTCCCCTTAGTTTTTATAGACTTTATTTTCTAGTTAATTATTAAATTCTATTATGCTAGCTAATCTTATTCTAAGATAAAATTCTTACTACCTAGATTTATAATTTTAATATAGTAGTTATCTGTGTAACCTACTGCTCTAATAGTTACATTTCTTATTTTAAGATTAATTAAATTTTTTCTAAATATTACTAGATTATTATCTATATATTTTACTCGTATAGGTTTGTCTAAAACTTTAGTTAATATTTAGTATCTTTATATCTACTTATTTAATATAAGTGTTTTACTAGCTTTACCATTTATAAGTGCTAGTGTCTAATTACTATTAATATATACGTTTATATATAACTTATTTTCTTATTTCCTCTAGTTTAGTTATATGTATATAATTAATATATTATTTCTAACCTTTAGTTCTTAGCTTTTTAGTGGCTTGGTTATAGTCTACTAGTTTTCTAGTTTTTTATTTATAGTTAACTCCTAAGTAGCAGTTACTTCTTTAGTGTTTTCTTTTTAGGTCTATAGATTAGATATTTTTAGAGTTAGTATACTTCTCTATTAAGTATTTTATATATATTTCTAGCTTATTCTCCATAATCCTAACATTTCTATTCTAAGAAATATTCTTGATATGTGAGTTTTTTATGTGAATCTGTAACTAACTATTCTTTTTAGTAGTATTTAATTTAGTGTTATTAGCATCCTATCTAGCATTTATCTTATAATAGTTATTTATATTTATTTAAGTTTAGGTCCTGTAGTTTATTTTCTGAGTTCGTGTAAACTAATTTTTACTATAGGTTAAATTCTTTTTTATTTACTAGTTATTATAATACTTTTCTTATCTTTAATTCTTTAATATGTATGGTGTGTTTATTCTATTTATAGTTTTTTCCTATGTAATTAAAAGCTACATATATCTAGTATTTTTTTATTATTATTTTATTTATAGTATTATTATCCTGTATTTATAATATTAGTAAAGAGGTTTTTTTATCTTTTTTATTTTAATCCTATCCTAATTCTAGGTATCTGACAGGGTGATAGTATGTTATATTACTTATAACTAGTATAAACATTTATTTATAGATCTTATTTATCTATATAGCTAGTCCTTATCTGCTTAGTTTTTTATACTATTTATTTTCTACTAACTATAGTACTTATCAGCATTTGTATATTCTATCTCTTAAAATAACTTTCTAGTATTTAGTAACACAATATTTCCTTATATAGTACTTTAATTTATATATCTAATAGTATCTCTAGTATACGCGTTGTATAATTATTATAGATATTAACTTTTTATTTTCTATTATCTCTTAATTTTTTCTCTGTCTGAATTTCTGATTCTCCTTATAAAATAGTCTAGCTTTTTATTTTATAATCTTATAGAACCTTTATATCTCTTTCTTAGTTTCTATATTATATTATTAAGCTGCTATTTCTTATATTATGGTAATTATATTACTAAGTTATCCTACCAGATAATTCTTAACTTATTAATACAGAATTTTATATTCTTATCCGAGATGTGTGTGGCTTCTATATATCTAGTATTATTCTTTTTAGATTCTTTTTATAATTATTTTTTCTATTATAGTGTCTCTTATTTATTCTATTTAGACTATAGTAATCTTAATTTCTTTAGGCGCTTTAGTCTAGACGTAAGCTTTTTTAACATCTAATTATCTTTATTTATAATCTTTAATAAAGTATTTTTGTTTTTTATATTCTAAACAGGCTTTACGTGCATAGCGTTTTATTTATTCTTTAACTTACTTTTCTTATTTCTTTTTAATAAATGTCTGCTTAATGTTGATGTCTATTTTATTATAGGTTTAATTATCTTTTCTATTTCTTTTAAATACGTAGATTATTAATCTTTCTTATACCTTTTTCTTTTACTCTTATTAATACTAGTAGTTGTTAATAGTTACTGCTTGTTTAATAATTTTTAGTAAAATACTTAGCTATTTTCCTCTAGAGATCTCATTCTTAATTCTATCTTTTAATTCTTTATAGTATATTATAACTAATAGTTAGTCTACCTAATTAAGCCGTAATTAGATTTATTTAAACTCTATTATGTAATTAGCTATTAATGTTTATTACTTAAGCTATTAAAGCTTTTAGATTACCTCCGTTTCTTTATTAATTTCCCTAAAGACAACGATTATTTCTTGTTTAAAGTATTTATAGTTCTTAAAGGCTTTTTATATATTACTATTATAATTAGCTAATCCTGTTATTCCTAGGTTAAAATCTTTATTAGCTAGGTAATTTCTTACTAGTAGTTTAAATTATTATATAGCTCTACTTATTATGTTTATACTAGCTACTAGAATCTAATCCTAATTAGTTAGAAATAATTTCTAATTAAAATAATAGTAGAGGTCTATAGTTACTATAAAGATCTTAAGTTTATTCTTATTACTATTAAATTTCTTACGAGGCTGTATTTTTGCAGTTTTCTTTTTTTAGTTTATTTTAATTTATTATTATAGATTTATTAGGGTATCACGTAACTCTATAATAGCTACTCTTTATTTCTAGATAATTTATTATATACTCTTCTATTCTCTAGATATACTTCTAGTTGTAAATAAGATTTTACTATAACTTCTTCTTTACTACTACTTTCTTTTAATAAATAAAGTTCTTATTCGTCCTCGTAGTGGGTTGTTATAGACTTTTAATAATTAGTTATTAGAATCTATCTAACTGCTTTTTCTACTTTCTTGAGATAGTAATTATAATATTATAAGTTACTAACTTACTAACGTAAATTATACTAGTAATAAGCTATTTAATTAATTATTATAACAATTAATTAGTTCCCTTACTTCCGAATTAGATAGCTTATTAGACTTAATAGAAGTTAGTTAACTTAGTAGAGATAGAAAGAAATAATATAGTAAGTTAAAATTTAATAGAATAATATTAAACTATTTTACTTAAGGTGTGAATCTTAATTTTAGAGTAATTATAAAGAATTAAAAGTAATTATAAACTATCTAATATCTTATACTTATAGTAGATCCTCCGTGCGTATATTATATACTAATTAGAAGTATATTAGATACTACTAAAGAAGATAAGAGAAGATAAGCTTATACTTAGTATTATCTTTATTATTTATACTTATTTTTTTTATATATTACTATAGTAGATTACCTGACTTCCTCTAGGTACTATTCCCTATAGAACTTAAACTTACTATAAAGTAATCTTATCTGTAAGTTCTGTTTTTACTAGTTTATCTTAGCTTATTAGTATTACTTATATATCTTTTTATATTATATCTTATAGTAACGCCTCTTTGCTTACGTTTCCTTCTTTATTACAGTCCATAATAAACAGATAGAATATATATAAGATTCTAAAAATAAGAGAGCCTATATAGTTTATATAAAGACTTTATATAATACTTAATTTAAATAAGCTTAAGAGTAATAGTTTTTATAGAATTATATTATAATAATACTTTTTTTTATAGCTATAGTCTTTACAGTTATCTTAAAAACTAGACTTTTTAAAATACTATTAGTAAAACACTTAAATTATATCTATAGTATTTTTTATTTAGTAAATAAAAATCTTAGTTAACTTATTATATCTAGTTTATTTAACTATATACTTTAGTTATAGAGTGCTATTATAGTTATAGTAGTTCTAATAAAAGTTAATAATTTCTTTAATAAACTACTTTTACTTATTATTAATTTTTATTAGTAGAGAGGGTAGTATTTGTTGGTAAAATAATAAATTATTTATAATAAAGCAAAATAAGCTAACATAAAATATATTATAGAAATAGAATTTATTTAATAGTTTAAAACAGTAGGCATATAATAATATAGTTTTTATAACTTAAAATAAGTTTAAATTCTTTTAATCTAGTTTCTTTATAGAGTATAGAGTATTAATATTTTAGGTATTTAGCTATATATAATCTTCTATATAAAATAGATAGGTAGAATAGTAGTGTATGTTTATTTAATTTTTATAATAAGTTTATATAGTTAATAGTTTAGTATATAAATAGTCTATAATCTTTTATATCTTAGTTATAAGCTTTTTAAAGTTTTAATCTTATATAAAATAGGTAATAGCTAACAGCTTAAATCCAACTCTTAAGTAAAAACTATAGTTTATAAAGAATAGAGAAATAGTAATGCTTTTTAAGTAAATAGAATTTAAAATAAACTTAACTAATAGTAACTATTTAAATTAGTTATTCTATAAATAGCTAATATATAACTATAGGTATTATTTAAAAACTGTATTAGTTTATTTTAACTAGTTATTAGTCTTAAAATAGTATATAGTTAACAGTAAAGTTATAATCTTTAGCTAGTAATTTAAATACTTCTAGAATTTAAAAATAAACTAAAGTCTATAGTTAGAAAGAATAGTACTTAGTAAGCTATAAAGCTTCTATATATATATTAAGAATAAATAAATAGTATTTTTAATATTATAGCATATTTAGTAAAGAATTAAGTGCTTTATTTTTATTAAATAGTAGATTATAGTTATTATAGTATTATAATAGCTATTTAGTAGTAGGTAAATAATAAAGTTTATAAACACATTCTTTTAAGCACGGTTTAAAATAGATAGTAGTTTTAAAACTTCTTAATAAACCTTTTTTAATAGGATAGTATAATAGTAAGTATAGTAGTTATAAAGCTAGTAGATAATAAAGTCATATATATAAAGCTAGTAGTATTTATAGGATAATAGTTTATATATTTTATTATAACTTATATAGCTAGTAACAGGGCTCTTATAGTAGAAATAAAGTAATTTAACTTTTAGCTTATTTATATTAAGTATGTAGAGTCTTTTTTTATATTATAAATATCCATCTATTTTAGCACACTTAGCTAGTGTTAGGTATTTATTCTTATAATTTCTATTCTATAAGTTAGTTAGTATAAAGTTAATTATAAAATTAGTATAATAGTTTTTTTAAAATAAAGTCTAGATTTTTAGCAGTAATAGGTTTTTAATTTATTTAAATTCTAGAGTAGCAGTAAGTCTAGTAGTAGTAGTAATAAAAATAAAAATAAAAATAAATTTAATAGATAATAATAATTTAGTAGTATATTAATAGAGCTAGTTATAAGTTATTATAATAATTCTATAAACAAAAATCTCTAACAGGTTAGAGAAATAGATTAATTTTTTCTTATAATTAATTATAGCAGGTAAAGTGGTAGCTAGAAGTAATTCTAGGTTTTTTTATTTTAAAATAGTTTAACTTTAGTAGCGGAGCCTTTTATCCCTTTTTTATAGTAAATTAATTAATTTTCTAATTAAAAAATCTAACTTCACGCCTTACTTTCTAGAATAGTATATAATCTTAAAGTTAAAATAAAATAGGAATTTAGACTAGCAGGCTTAGTAGTAGTTTAGTAACTTTATTATTATAAAATACTTTAGATTATAGTAGTCTATAATTACTATAATTAGTAAAATATATTTTTTAAGTTCTAGCTACTATTCTTTAAAGTAGTAAATAATTACTAGTAGTTTCTTATTATAGATCTTATAATTACACTCTATTATTAAGTACTTTTTTAAGACGAATATAACAAGCTATAAAATACTATTATTTTTATATTATAATAGTATTTCTGTAGAGACGTAGTTAGAAGTATTTATTTTAATAATAATTTTTTTTTCTTAATTAAATAGTGCTAAAATAAGTGCTATAGTAAATACTATTTTTAATTTCTAAAAAGTTTTTTTTATAGCTATTATTTTAGTTAAATAGTATGTCTTTCCACATTAGGTGGATTAGTAGAGTAGTAATATAAAAAAAATTTTATATAAAATAGTAGTAAAAGTTTATAAAGCTAATAAATATCTATATATTTATAATATAAATTAGTACTACCTAGCTAGCTACTATTTTAATTTTTTTAAATTTATATAAATACTATTACAGCCTATAATTAGGCCTAGAAATTAGGTTTTAGTTATAAAGAATTTATACTTTTTTACTTTTACATGTAGGCCTGCTTCTTATAGGCTTTTTAGTATTAAATAAAAGTATTCTTTATATTTAGTATAAGTATAGCTATAGACTAAAATATTATCTATATAAATAATATAAAAATAGTCTAAGTATTTCTATAAAATATTATTTATATACTACTAGAAGGTTATAAGAGTACTTGTTAATTTAAATAATATTATTAGTATCTTATATAAGCTAAAATAGGTCTAAAATATAGTAAATTACTTTTAACTAGTTTTAATATAGAGATTATTAAAAGCCTATAAAATATTAATCTTAAGGAAGTATTATATCCCCTTTAAATTATTTAATAGTTTTTTAGTTAATAGTAGTAGGTAATAGTTTTTTATTATAATCTTATTTAATATATAATAGTTAATATAAAATTAGAGTCCTTTATGTGCCTTTTTTATAAATAAGACTAGAAATATAATTAGAAAGCTATTAGAGTAAATAAATTTTTTCTAAAAATTCTTATTAAGCTATTTACAAAGCATTTATAGTTTTATATAAAATATTAAATATAAATAGCTAAAAGACAGGGGTTTTTTTTATTAGCTAAATATTATAATTATATAAGCAGTATAGTAATAAGTTTTTAGCTTCTTTTAATAAAAAGAACTAATAAAACTAGAATAGAAACTTTTAAGTATTAGGTAGGAACTTTTTCTATAAGTTTATATTCTTAGTTATAATAAAAGTTTACTTAATATCTTTTATAGAAATAGTAAATAAGTAGTAGCTGCTACAGTAAGTATATATAGCATAAACTTTTAAAAATATAAAATAGATATCTAGTTTTCTACAGTTCTTTTAGTTATAGTAGGATTTAGAAATTAATTTCTATAAAATAGAGATAACCTTATAAGTTCATGCTAGAATAAATAAGATTTCGTAATAATTATAATAGAATAAGTTATTAAATATAAGAATATTTATAGCTTAGTTAATCTAAGAATTATAATACTATAGCTAGTATACTCCTAGTATAATAAAGTATAATTTTAAGATAGTCATAAATAGGTAAATTATTTTAGTATAGTTATTAATATAAAGTCTTATAATAATATATAAAGTAATAAGTCTACTATAGAACTTAGTTTTATTTATAATGTTAAAGTGGAATAGTTTCTTTAACTATTCTAGCTAGAAGTTTATAGAAATAACCTAATTTTAGTTAACAAAATCTCTTTTAGTTTTACTATTAATAAGGCTATAGATAGTAGTAATATAGCTAATAAACTATATTAAGTATTTAATAATAATAGAGATTAGTTTAGTAAGTAATATAAGAGTATAAAACTATAAATTAAGCTCTTTTTTAATTAATATCTTATAAACAGTAATAGCGGAGATCTTATAGAAGTATAGTTTTAAAACTAAAATATAACTTAGTTATAGCTTAAAGCTTTTACTAGACTATATAATAAAAAATACAGTAAGATATAAAAGCAGATAAAAAGATAAATAAAAAATAAAAATAGTAAACTAGATAGTATATAAGTAAAAATACTTTAGAACTAGCAAGTATTAAAGTAAAAATAGTAGATAATAAAATAACTTTATAAGCTATAGTAATAGTATTTATAGTGTTTCTTATAATTTTAGCTTAAAAAATTCAATTAACAGTAATAGCTTAAATTTATAAGTTTAGTAATAAAAATAGTAGAAATAGCTATTAATAGAAAAGCAATACACTTTTAAATTATAGGCTAGAAATTATAGATCTTATAACTACTTATAGAAGTAGCTAGGTTATAATAATAGTAGTAGTTTTTAAGGTCTTATAAATAGTAAGCTAGTAGATAATACTAGTAGTTTAGTAGTAAATTATAAAGTAATATATTCTATAATTCCTTAAAAATAGCATTTTCTAGAAGGGTTAGTAAAGAGTTTTTAAATAAATTAAATTTAAAAACTAGCTATTAGAATTCTGCTAAGAAGACACTAAATTCTTAGTTCTTTTAATAGAGTTTAAATAAATTTTATTAAGTATTATAAGCTTAATTTAGGTTTTTATAAACTTACTCTAGGATTTCTAGTATTATAGAGTAGTCTAATAGGCAGTAGATACTATTAATAATATATAAAAAAACTTACTTATATAGCATATCTTTAAGTTATTTATTTATATAAACTATATAAAATTTAGTAGTAAGGAAATAGTCTTAATTTATAGTTATCTTTATATAAATTTATATTGTAAAGTATTAAAGATTATTTTAGTTACTACTAAACCTATTAAGATTAAATAAATATTCAGAAAAAGTATAGATTAGAAATAAAATAAGAGTAAATAAAGAAAGAATAGTTATAAATAGTTTAGTTTTAGTTAGAATAATAATAAAGACAGGGATAGAAACAAAAGTAGAAATAATAAAAATAATAAGTATTAAGCTTCTAGACTATAGCTATACGCGTAAGTTTGTAATTTACTTTTAAGTTTTTTATAACTTTTTTTTTAGTAATTATAAACTCTTTTAAATATTATAATTTATTTATAAAGATTTACTATTTCTACTATAGTAGTAGTAAGTTACTATAATTAACTTTTATAAATACTATAAAAAACTATAATATAGTCTAACTATTTTTATAATTATTTTTATATAAATTATAGGAATTTATCTTTATTCTGTAAAACTAATAAGGGTTATAGAGCTAATATATAAAAAATAAAACTACATAATATTAAAAAATAACAAAGTATAAACAAGGTTAGTAACTATAATAATAATATATAATATAAAGTAAATTATAAAACGTAGCTTACAAAGCTATATATAGAAGCTATAAATAAAATATATATAAAGTTCTAGAAATACAAAAACTCATATAGTTTATATAGAGACTTTATATAATACTTAATTTAAATAAACTTAGAGATAATAGTTCCTACAGGATTATACTATAATAATATATAGTTATAAATTTACTAAAAGTTTTTATAACTTATATAGTACTTTATAAGCTACTTAATAAATATACTAAATTTACTATACTTTTACTTTAAATAGCATTTAATATATTTTTAATATATTTTAAATAAATTTTAAATTGTTTATTATTTATATACTTTATTATAGTATTAATAAAAGTTTATAACTATTAAATATAGTGTTACTATAAGCTTTTTATTACATAAACTAAATTTATGTATAAAAGAAAAAGCTAGAAAAAAATTAGTTTAAAAAGTTATTTAATATAAATAAGTTTAATAACGTGTTTCATGGGTGAGCGGAACACCCGGGTGAGTGGAACACTTTAAAATTCACCAAAAAATCAAAAATTCCCACCTTAATATCATAACAACCACTTAATAATAAATTCTAAAAATTGAAATTTAAGCTTTTCCATATACATTGCAGCTACTATTAAAGTT
>ML994696.1:211264-282745 GCA_010093925.1 Zopfia rhizophila CBS 207.26
AGCCATCGTTAGATCTAGGGGATCTGGCTATACTAACTGCAGGCACCTCTTGCTGGTAGACGTAGCTGTTGAATGAGGCGAGAGCTGCTCAGCGCGTCAAGCAGATCTCATTGCAAACTAACTAGAAGAGCCAGATCCATCAGATGTGGGAGTGTAGAAACAGCGAGTGTAGTAACTATCTAAATTAGTATTATATTAGTCCCTCTAGCGGCGAGCACTATAAGATTAGCCACGCAGATTCAAAGTCCTAGGCTCTGGCAATCCTTGATGGGGATAATAAGCTAGTTTCCGTGAACATGCCCCCACTCAATTTTATTGATTATTGGCGTAGTTCTCTTAGTGGAGGTGACTAGCTTCGGCGGGGTAAGAAGAAGAGTAGAAAGAAGCGCTAGAGTAGTAGCTTAGGCACCTCTACTAGCAACTTAGAGAGAGAGTACCGTCGCGAGAGGAGAAAGTATGAGAGGCGGCGGGAGAGAGAGGATGAGTAGTAGTAGAATGAGTAGCGTGAGGCCCTACGAGCTCAGCATGAGCAGCTCTAACTATAGTAAAGTATGAGTGCCTTTTAACAGCCTCCACTATCAGCAGTTCCGTATCCTGGGTTCTAAACATACGGCGGCTACTCTTATTTAGTGTATCTACTACTGCCGCAGTAAGACTTCTAGCAGAGCTATTTACTTTACCTGATAGCGCCCCAGCAGGCCCTGCGTCGCCTAATAACGCCTGGCGGGTCACTAGTTGTTCCTATTATAAGATTAAGCCTAGTAGCTAGAGAGGGGGATATGCGTAGTACTGTAAGGAAGTTTTTCAGCTGGCTTATTAGCTAGTAGCTGGAGGAAGATCAGGATGACTACCTACGCACATAGGAGGTGGCGATCGAGGAGAGGTGGATAATTAACGATTTAAGGGATATGTCGACTATAAGCAGTGACCTATACAAAGCTGCCGTTAGTAAGCTATATAAACTTAAGAATGGGATTATTCAGCACCTACGTGAGGACGTACGTAGATTTAAGCTCTACTATCGAGCAGTAGAAGACCTAACAGCGTTGAGTAGAGATAGAGAGATAGTAGAGTACAGTAATAGTAGAGGTAGCTAAGTTAGGTGAATAGGCGTTTACATGGCGACACTAGAGTTGTTAAGTAGACTTAATTTCTATGATATTATATAGTAATCTATAGTAACTCTACTAGAGCCGCCTTTACTACCTTTATATCTCTCGCCTTGCCTCTACTAGCTCCTCGCGCTCCATCCTGTACAACCCATCTGCAGCATACTTGAAGTGCTTCTGCGTAAACTGATCGCAGCGACTCTGCCGAATACATGCCTTTAAGAAGTCGCCAAAGTTAGTGTACTGCCTTCTTATGTATGGATAATTTCAACGGATTCATGCCTTAAGCACCCCAAAGGTGAGCTTGATCAGGTTGAAGTTGGGCGAGTACGGAGGCAGAAAATGTACAACATAACCAGCAGCCTCAATCGCTGCCACTACCTCCTAGTTTGTATAGATAGAGACGTTATCCAACACTACTACTATGGGCTTATAGCCGTAGACGGCGCGGAGCGTTGGTAGTAGCGTGTTTTGGATCCAATCATGGAGGTTATATTTGGCAGCATGAAGTTCTCATAAATATTGTCTTCAAAGGAATGATTGCATTCTTGATTAATTGAATTACCTGAAGCTGTAGAGACTGTGTTCATATGTGCATGTTCCCAATTACGTAACCCCTTGATGATTCGTTCTGGTGCATCCACATTCAGGCATCCACGTGTTTCTGACGTGGCGAGATTGCCGTGCCAACAGAATTTGTGAAGGATTTGGCCCAGGCCCCTTCCACATATGGGAGTTAGAAACTGAAGATGAACGGAGAGCGCTTGAACAAACTATAAAGGATAATAATGAGCGACATGCAGGCGTTTAAATAATGCAGAGAGAGTTGGCTAGAGTACCTAGCACGTACAAACACGGTGTGCTTAGAGAGATAGACGCTAACAATCAACACCTCGATCATATAGATTCTCTACCTTCTGGCCGACGTCGTGCCAAACGTCGACCTAACTGGGAGTTCAAATATGAGAAAGAGACCCGTGGCGAGCGAAGCAAAGGCGGAATAGATTAGATACGTTATCAAGAGACTATTCTCTATCCAAAGCTATATCCCTGGGCGAAGGAGATTCACTAAGCTACTGGCCGATCAGTATATATTATTGAAGACAATGCGCCGTCGCATATCAAGGCTAAACGGCTAGCTGTTGAGGAGAGGCAGAAATACCCAGGTGTCTATGTAGTTGATTGGCCAGTTCTATCGCCAGATCTTAACAAGATAGAGAGGATCTGGGAGCCTCTAAAGGATGATGTTGAAGCTTTAAGAGTTACACCTCACGTCAACTCTCTGGCTAGAGAGGCTATCAAGGAGAAGCTTCGCACTTGCTGGAACAGCCTTGATCGGGCCCTTGTGGACAGGGAATGCCGGGACTTTAAGAAAAAGCTTCACCAATGCATACGCAGCCGTGGGAACAATGATTTCTATGGCTAATTGTACTATAATACTTTAATCTACGTCTAAAATGAGCCTATACAACATCTGTTGTTGGAATTGCAATCACTGCCAAGCACACGTGACCTCGGCTATGTATATAAGCTCTACGCAAGCCTAAAATAATCAAGCAAGCTTCATCAACCTCAGCTTCCAACATCTGTCTCCTCATGGTGTTGAAGTTTTGCCATCTCTCGGAGACTTACTGGTTAGGTGGCAAATTATGTGGAGCGCATGTGACCGTTAGACTACCTGGGCGCATGAGTAGTTGACGTGGCATGCCAAGACAGGTAGGCCGAGTTTCCCCCGCAGGTCCCCCGAGCTTTAGGTCCCTAGTTAACGCCACTCCATTCTGAAGTCTTGGCGGTAAGTTCACTTCGGTTCAAATGGTAAACCGAACTGTTGAAACCACTGTTCCAAACACACCCGGCGGAGTGGTAGACCGTATGGCGGGGAGGATTGTATTAGTCGCTGACTGGCGCTCATGCGTACGCCCCGTTGCCATTAACTTACGAACATACCTTACCGTTCTGTGAGCGAGCAGGCGGGAAATTGAGGAGCATCTTGATCAATTGAGCGATCGAACAATCTACTCTACATAAATAACTGGGGAAATGAGCTCTGAGAGCGATTGGTGAGCTGCATAAGGATCATCGGGGGAAAAGAAGGATCGACAAGGGGGATCAGCAATGGGGCTGCTCGGTAACACCTTCAAAGAGCTTTATGTGCCTTTCAGAAACAATAGTTAAAAAGTATAATGAAGACTAATGTTTCAACTACGCTACGTAGTTGAGCTTTGCCATTTTTCTTTTTCTTTATGTGCTCTTTAATAATGGTTGGAACAGTACCTTGGGGAGTATATGTGGCATCGACCTGTAGATGACTCAGGTCTAATGTTCCTTTGAAGCGTCGATCTAACCTTGTACGAATGTTTGGGGATAGGAGTTTACTCGTCAGCTAAGGTCTAAGTGATAAGTCACTAGCTCTCCAGCATTACGCATAGAAGTGGTAACATGCGTCTACCAGCCTAAAATTTGCTTAGGTGTCGAGTAACCTATTTTCTTGCCGCTCAGGTAAAGGTCTGTGGCCTTCGCCGTCATTATATGGCTTCAGACACTAGGGAATATTTACAGAGTTTATATGAGTTAGGGTTGGAAATATTCAGAATATTCAGCCGAGACCCTTGAATATACCGAATACATATAATATACCGTATATTTTGAATACTGAATGGTATATTGAAGATGAATATTAATCATAACTTGTGAGCTTGGCTATCTCATCAATCCCCTTAGTAATTATAAGGCCCTTTATAATCTGTGAGAGATCTCTATCGTTGTTGCCCTTAGCCTTAAGCACTTCTACGTCCTCCTCCTCCACCTCGTCGTCATCAAAATATTAAGGATCCTTACTATTAATTTGATCCCTAATCTAAAGGTTTATAAATAGATACACTAGCATCTCAACCTTAGGATTGCCAAGTCGATTTCTAGTTTTATTTTAAATGAATTTATATACGTTCTAATTACGTTCTGCTGCTTCTGTTATTAGATTAATACTAAAGGCGTAGATAGTGTTAGCGCAATCCGCAATTAGCAACCTTACTACCTTATATTATTATGTAACTAAGTAAGGGTTCTTATTCTATAATTAGTTTTTATTCCATTATTATTTTCATTCTACCAGGAGATTGCAGATCCTTTCTTGTTAATATTAAAAGGTTAGAAATCCTCATTCCAGCTTATCTCACTCATTATTTAAGTAGGATAGTTATTCTTAGTTTTTAATTAATTAATAACAATCTTTATAAGTACTTTTAACTGCTAAATATGATCTCTATTAGGTTATAAGCCTAGCTAGTAAATCTTATATATCACTCCTTTTTATAACCTAATCTAAATTATCTATTAATTAAATCCTTATGACTGTTAAAATGATAAAAGATACTAGAGTACTAAAGCTTAAAGAAGCTGTAAATCTTATTATATAGCTGTTTAGACTTAAAAAGCATATAATAGTAAAAGGCACATAAGACGTAGTTAGATTTATTTCGTATAAATAAAGTACTTAGTAGATAACTTCTCTAGTAGTTCTATATTAAAGTAATAATAGAACATCCGTTACTCCTAATAGCATATTACAAGAATTAGTTAGAAAGATAATTAAAATAAAAATACTCTTATCTAAATAGACAGAAACTAATCTGGAAAGGAAGCCAAAATTTAGTAATATAACTATCAAGACTTTAACTTTACCTTAGAATTTATAAAGGACTAAGATAACTGGGTACTATATTCTGATAATAATAAAGCAATTAACGATATTATTATCTATTATAAGAATGTGCCAGCATAAAAGGTTAATAGAATTCTAGTAACTTAATAGGTTATTAACATCTTTATTAAGCACTATAAGATTAATACAGAACTATAAAAGTATTTAGTTACTAAATGGATTTAGACTATAACGTATGCTTCATGCAAAGACATAAAAAACTATACTAATAAATTCAGAATCCTTATTTAAGATATTGTATGGTAAAAGATCACAATTGATTTTATACTTAAGTATATAATGATTTATAATCTTAGAACAAACTTTACGTCCTTTTAAGAATAAAAACATAATATAGGCATTAAATTACTTTTATATAATACTCTTATAAGTTAACTCTATAATAAAGAGCTTATAAATAAATCTTAATCTAAAACTACTTCACATGTAATAAAAAGTAAGAATTAAAGTTAAAGTAGATTACCTAGTATAAGTAAAGAACACAAGTTAAAGACTTACCTATAGTGTAAAAGAAAAGGTAAGAAAGAAAAAGGCTACTAGTTTAAGTACCTAGAAAAGGCTATAGATAGCTAGCGTAAGAAGTAAAAGAATTTTTAAAAAAATAAAAATAGTAAAATAACATAGCTTATTCTAACTAATACTCTAATTAATACCTTAACTAATATTTTTTAAGCTTTTTTATCTATAGTGATAAATATAAGACAACGTATGATACTTTATTAAAAGTTAATATTTATAATAATTATATCTAGTTTATTAAGATACATGCCACTAGTAGAGCCCTAAACAGAACTAGAAAAACCATATAAATTTTAAGTAAAGAAATAATATAGCTTTTATGTTAACTTTGGAACGGCAAAACTTTTTTCTATACTATTAAAAATATTTAGTATTATCTAGATAGCTCTATTAATATCTTATTAGCCATAAAAATAAAACGCGGGGGCTATACTCTTAATTAGAAAGATAAAAAAATTAAAAATTAAAAAGACAATAAAATAGCTATAGCATATAAAGAAGATAGAATTGTTTTTATATATATAGTAAAAATAATAATAGATTTGTATATAGCACTAGCTATAAAGCTATTATTAACTAAAAAGATATTAATAAAGTAGCTTTATTAAATAATAAAATATCTAAATTACAGTAATCTTAAAAAGCTTATAAAGAATATTATTAGACTAAAGCTAGAAAGTAATTACTATGCTATATATATATATACTATCTAGAATCTAAGCTTTGGAAATAACTATTTAGTAAATAATAGTATATAAAGTAAGAAGGAGAGATTTTATATTACTAATTAAACTAGAGAGATATAATTAAAAGCATGGATATATTTTCATAACTAATAACTATATTACTAGTATAGAAATAGAACTTATTTACTTTAAGAATAAAGCTCTAAATTATATAAAAGAGCTATAAGCTTGCTAAAAAGCATAAGAAAAATCCCTTATTACATATATTTTCTCAAACTAAGATTCTATATTTATAAGTCAAGACTTTAAAGAATAGATAAAAGAAGAAGGAATTACATACTAACTAATAGTATATAACACTTTATAAGAGAATAGACTTACTAAAATTATCTAATTCTATTTTTATAAAAAAGTAATGTTAATACTAGTAGATTAAAATCTTTTAAGATTTCTCTAGCTACTAGTAATTAAATATACTGCTAAGCTAAAAAACAGAAGTCTAGTAAAAAAACTTAATAGTAAAATACTATATAAAGTTATTAACAGATTAAAACTAGATCTTTCTAAAATTCTAATATTTAGAACTGTTGTATACTATTAGGATAGCTAAAAAGCTTAATTTAAAAAAATTATACCATACAAAATTAGAAAGAAATTTATTAGATTTATAGATAGATTAAATAGATCTATTATTAAAGTTTAGAAAGAAGAGACATAGCAGATTATAAAGAAACGAAATTTTAAATCTAATAATAACTATAAACTATATAATAGATATTAATCTATAGAAGATAAAAAAGAACTTAACTTTAAAAAAAATTATAGTAATTTTTAATAGGAATTTATAGTTAATTATTAAATCCTCCACCTAGCATACATCCTGAACTAGTAATTAATAGTTAAATAGTTAATTAATAAGGGGTATATAAACTTACTGTTAAAATTATTAAATAAAGCTTATTTTATAAGAGAGAGCTGGATAGACTATATAAGCTAAGCTTTATACTATTAAAAGAAAACACTTAACATAATAAAAAGCGTATATAAAGTATGATTTATATTAAGCTATAAATAATTAAAAATACTAAAAGAAAGGTATAATAAGATATTATAATAAGCTTTAAGATAGAATTACTAATTTAGAAGCTACTTTTTTTAATAGAACTATTATAATAATTAACACGCAATAATAGAGAGCAGCTACCTTATAAATTCTATAATAAGTATAAATATATAATTTTAATAAAAGTAGTAATAGTAGAGGTTTTAATAAGTATATAGAAAATAATTACATTTACTAGAGCCCCTAATAAGTATTTCTATATACTATATATAGTAACACTTAATAAAATTAACTACGCTTATTAAAGCTTTTATTTCTATTTTAATAATATCTTAGAGTATGTTTTAATTGTAGCTAATATAAGTATTTATAAAAAGCTAGATCTAAATAACCTAAAGCTAAAATCATTTACAGAAATAATAAAATAACTAGATAATAAGAAATAGAAAGGTACTATAAATATTAAAATAAAGTAGTATTAAGAAAATAAAATATTTAAATTTATTAAATTACCCACAGGGCGTATGGCACTAAATGGAAAGTAAATATTTAAAGTTAAAAAAAAGCCAACAATTAAATTACCAAGTATAAGGCTAGATTCGTAGGGAAAGAATTTATATAATAATTTAGTATTAATTATAACTAGATATATACTAGAGTCGTATAAGTATCTTTAGTATAAATAATATTTATATTTATAATACTATTTAACTATAATATTATACAGCTCGATTTTATGACAGTATGCTTTAATTTAGATTTTAATAAAGAAATCTATATTAAGTAAACACCTAGTTACGTTTAAAAGAGTAAGAAATATTTTATTTATAGAGTTAAAAAAAGTCTATACAAGCTAAAGTAATTAGCACGTAAATAAACAAAACAGCTTATAAGCTTTCTTATTAAAATTAAATTTAAGTTATTTATAGTAGATAATAACGTCTTTGTTAAAAACACTATCTATATAGGACTTATAATTATAGTTTATGTAGATAATATTAAGCTTATTAGTAGTAATAAGCTAGCCATAAAGCAGGTAATTAATTAGCTAAGTAAGAAATTTAAGATAACTAACTTAAGAGATATTAAGTACTATCTTAAAATAGAAATTAAATGTGACTATAGTATAAGGACAATTACGCTCTACTAGTAAGCATATATTAAAAAGATTCTTAATAAATATAGGTATAGCAAGCATGGACGTAGGGTAAAAACGCTAATAGTAATAGGTTAATACTTTAAACCATTTAACGGCATCACCACTAAAGCTTTAAGACAAGAATTTGCTGCCTAGCTAGGATTGATTATGTACGCCATGATTACTACTTAGCTAGATATAGTATTCACAGTCTCATCTCTTGCACAGCACATAAATAACCCTGGACCTGAGCATTGGGACGTACTTAAAAGGATCTTCTTCTATCTGCGCAGTACGATCGATTACTGTATCACATTCAGAGGAGAAAGCAATGACAAAATTGCTGGGTATACAGATGCCAGCTTTGCTGAAGATTCTGCAACCAGACGCTTAACGGGAGCCTATATTTTTACCCTGAACGGAGGACCCATCAGCTGGACTTTAAAGCGTCAGCTGACAGTTGCTTTGTCAACTACAGAAGCAGAATACATGGCTATGTGTTAAGCTATCAAGGAAGCCACCTGGCTCAGGCAACTGCTTACTGAATTGGGACTCCATTAAGAATCTGTCGAGATTCATGCAGACAACAAAAGCGCTATAGCTCTGGGTAAGAACCCTGAATTCCATAAGCGCAGCAAGCACATCGATGTTCAATACCATTACGTACAAGAGTAGGTGCAGAGTGGACGAATCACCACGCCCTACCTGCCAACCAGTCAAATGATTACAGACAGCCTGACTAAAGCTGTTAGTCCAGAACTGCATCTTCGATTCATTGATCATTGCCGGCTTGACCCAGACAAAGCAAAGAAGAGGCATGATTAAAGCTCCCCAAAAGCATCGTACGCAAGCTTGAGAGGGAGTGTTGGCGCAATCCGCGATTGGCAACCTTGCTACCTTGCATTATTATGTAACCGAGCAAGGGTTCTCATTCCACAATTTGTTTTCATTCCATTATTATTTTCATTCCACCAGGAGATTGCAGATCCTCCCTTGTCAACATCAAAAGGTTAGGAATCCTCATTCCAGCTCATCTCACTCATTATTTAAGTAGGATAGTCATCCTTAGTTTTCAATCAATCAATGACAATCTTTATGAGTACTTCCAACTGCCAAATATGACCTCCATCAGATAGCAAGATCTCTAAGGTCCTCAGAGCAATCCTGATCCATCCACCAATCAGCAGGATCCTTCTTATTCTCAAAGGAGAACCAATTGACGTTGTTTGCCCATCTCCCTCATCGAGCCCAAAGGTCTTTGAGGTCGCTCCATACAGCAGAGGCCCTTGCCCAATCGCCATTGTATTGTTCTAGCAGGTAGTTCTGCATCCCATCATCCATCACCTGAGGAATAGGCACCTGGCGCTCCTCACGCGCCAAAGGATCACAGATATACGCTATCGTCATAATAGGCTTATAAACCTCTTGAAAGCGCTTGCCAATAATATCCTTAATCCTCTCTAACGGCAATGAGGAGGTGTAGATAGTCTCATTAAGTAGGAATTGAAAATATGCGAAGATCCGTGATGCGCGAGGGCGTACGCCCTTAAGGGCAATTGCCACCTATAGAAATAGCTCTAAAAACTTTTTGAGGGCCTGAAGCTGCTCCCAGAATCGATAACTTTGTACAATCGACTGTATACGATTAAATCTAGCCTTTTGCTCCTTTATAAGCTTGCTTGGTAAGCAATCTTCAGGCCTGCGCATAGCGATCTTAATACAATTGCAATTCTTAATAAGACTCTTTACAGTATTGTATTTCCCTTACCATTACGTTCGGCCAGGCATTTGTAACGCGGGGCAGGGCCTATTAGTGTTTTTTACAGCCGCGTTCAACAATCCAATAAGTATATATAAGTATTTAAAGTATTTAACGACTTCTAGAGCCAGCTTAAAAAGGTTGCCAATTAAAGATATACTGAATATGTTACCTACGGTAAGGTTGACGATGTACGACGGGCACCTAAGCATTAGTAATCTAGAATATCTTTATAATAGCAGCGCTTAAGAACTCTTCATATTGCTCACATTATCGGTCGTAATACACATCAAACTATTGACTTTTAGACATTCTACAACCTCTGTAAGCCCATTAGCAATATACTCGCCAGTGTGGCGATCCTGGCCTGTAGCTACTAATTTCAAAAAGATGGCATATCGACGTGTAACGGCAACGTAGTTTACGATTGCCTTACCCCGTAGATTCGTCCACCTATCAGAAACCAGCGTAATCTGCCCAGAGGCTCTCTCCAGCACTTTCTCCATCTTCTCCTTCGTCTCTTTGTACGTCTCCGTTAATAGCAGGCCAGCAATTTGATATCGTGATAGTGGGGTGTACGCCGGGCGTAGGCACTTTAAAAATCGTATAAAGGCAGGATTCTCAACCTACAGCTATCACTAGGTTAGTATACCTCTCTCCTAGATCAGATTATAACTTACAAAGTTAAAAGACACCCCAGAACTATATATAGCCTCCGCCAACAGCCTGTCGCACGCCGCAGCGTCGCGGGCATTCATTTTATAGTCCTCTACTAGAATTATTATCTGCCCTCGAGCCTTCTTTGCTGGAGGGCTTCCTCTGCCAATAACGCGCCCGTAGCGCTCATACAACTCAGCTAGGAGCTTTTTACAGGCCAACATGTGGTTATCGATCCTCTGCACTAAGTTGTTATACCACTGAGTTAAGCAGTAACAGTAAACAACCCTAGGATTGACTTTGCTAGACTCGGGGGTGACAACTACGTCCTCCTATTTAACGCTACGATTGCTCTTACGAAGCATTATATCAGTTGAAGACGACAATTAGAAATACTGGGTGCGAGGGCTGTAGATTAATGATAATCAGGATGCCTCTATGGGCAAAAATTCAGTGGGTGGGGCATCTTAGTGATCGTACGATTACTAAGCTTACATATACGGAATATTGAAAAAATCGCCTTGTATATACCGAATATTCTACAGTATATACAGCTCGAATACTGTATATTAACAACCCTAATATGAGTCTATGTAAGTATGGCCATCGGGTCTTCGGACAAGGTCAAAGTCCGGTTCTACGCTTAAGTATGACACAATTCAATGCGTCGGGGCTTACATGTTTTCCAAATATGATCTTCTTCTATCTCTACACAAATAACACCAACTGGCATCCCTTAATACCCATACAAGCCATCTTCGCCCAGCGCTATGAGACGCAAATGACTCAGTCTTTCAAACCGCATTCGATTCCCTCTAACCCACCATCATAACATACAATTCTACCCTCCTCACTCCACTCTACAATCCATCTCCAACATCCCCTTGATACAATCCATCTCAAACCTTTTCTCATCAATTTCCTTAGAATAGCTAAAAATTGTCAAAGTGATCGAGCTTGAATTCGCTATGCTTCATTTCTACGATCTCAGTAGAATTTAATTATAAAATGGAAATACCAGCCCCTATCTTAAATGTCTCTAACGCCATCCATCAATCTATCAACACCCCATTTCTTATTTAAACACTACTCTATTCCCTCTACAACGCAACCATGCTAATAACCCTAAGCCCACATACAATCCCAATGCAATCCTAACAATGCAACTCTACTTCCCCAAACATACATTGTACTCTCACGCCCCTCTCCAACCCCAAAGCACCCCTCGCGGTCTAATCTTCAGCCTCATCATCACCAAACATCTGTCCATCCTCCTCAGCACCTCCAAATGCATCCTGAGTATCATCGCTACTGCCATCCCGCTCAGGCCGTCGATGTCCTGCACCACCGAAGTCAGCAGAAGAATCTTCTTCTTCATCGCTATCATCCACAAAAACCCTGCTTTGCCTCTTCATTTCCTTCAAGAAGCTTCCGGTCCGTCTATGCGCCGGCGCCTCGCCCGCTCTGGCATATATCTCACGGACTGTCTGTTCGCGCGACAGCCGCAGTTCGAACATCGAGGAGGGGCGGTCGTTGATGTAGGGTGAGGGCGGGGGAGGGGATGTGGATTTGCGAGGACGAAGACGCGGGCGAGGTTTGGAGAGCGAGCCTTCGCGGGTGGGGGAGATTGAAGACCACCACCCCGAGAGACGTTGGCTGAGGGATGGACTCTCGGGGTGTGGTGCTGTTCTTGATGGATCAAGTTTAACTTGAGTGGTAAGCGGAGCAAGGGCTCGTTTGGGGGGTTGTTTGGCGAAGGAGAAACTGAGGGGCATTTCGACTGGAGAGCCGGGACGTGGGGATGAGCTGGAAGATTCGGTGCCCGAGAATGGGTAGGGAGCTACACTACCATCCTGATCGCTTTTATTGCGTTTGAGAAGACCGCGGAGGTCGTCTTCGGAGAGGATGTTGGCTAGACCACCGTCTTGCGTACGTGCTGGTCGAGTTTGTCGTCGTCCTTGTTGGATTAAGTGTTCCAGCTTAGCTCGATTGGCGATGAACTTCAACTTGGGGAAGGCGGACTGCTGCCCAACGTGTATCATACGCGCTAGGCGCTGGGGTGAAGGGTCCGAGAGGATATAGTAGAAGTCTGATGGTATGGACTTAGGCCAGATGGTGATGGTCCCACTGAAGCGTTGTAGCCAAATTTCACTCCAGTCCTGGCCTAAGGGTCGAGGGAGCAGTTCAAGGTGACGAAGCACCTTCAGCCATTTGGTCAAATCGAGCTTCAAATACTGCTCGATGGCTGATCCTAAGAATCCACCACGCCATCCGCGGCCGCGGCGATGTGTCACTGGACGGCCCACAGAGCCTCGCGAGGAGAAGAAAAACAGGTTGATATGTGGATTGACTTGGCTGACAATGGAAAAGCGTACGTTGAAGTGGAGGTTAAGTGCTTTCAGGGGAATATCGGTGCGGAGGGAACCATCCTTCCATTTGTGGCCGAAGGAGTACGGTACCAGTGTACCATCCTTCGCTTTCTTCATCAGAACGACAGGATTAAGGATGCCTGGAACTGCAGCAGACGCAAGCACCGCTGACCAAATAACACAATCGGGAGAGGTTAGATAGTTCGCAAGAATAGTTGGTGAATGTGGGTCAGAGGGCACGCAGGATACGTTTAAGATGCGTCCAGTCTGATTGTATGCTTCTCGGAAGGTCATGCTTCCTCGTGTGAACCAAGCACACCTCTTCGCCCAGTCAACACTATCGAATCGTGCACCTGTTCGGTACCAGCGCTTGAACCAGGTGAGCATATCATCATGGCATGCTGTGATGCGGTGTGCTAGAGCTGGGACTAGCAGTTTCTTGAGCTCATCTTCAGTCCGAGTGCAGAGAAGCGCAGCAACAAGAGCTCCTCCAGAGGTTCCTGTGATAACCTCTGGCATTAGCTGAGCATCCAGAAGCGCTTTGGCTACTCCGAAATGGTAATAGGCAAACGTAGCTCCTCCAGAGAGGCAGAGAGCAGTGCGACCGAAATTAGTACTGAGATGCTTAAACAGCGCCCTCTTGCTCTCTTGATCAAGTTGGTTGGTCCGGAGAAGGTAAGAGAGCGAGGCTTCGACCTCGTCGACGAAGCTCTGTACCAAGTCCTTCGTTCCGTAGTAAGTTTCGCTATAGAGTCTTGGATTCTCGAATCCGACGAAATTATTCTTCACGCACGCTTCTACCAAGCCCCGCAATTCTTCAAAGGCCTTTTGCTGATTGGCAGTGCTATTTTCATTGGATCTTCTATTCTCGTCGGATTGAGCCCTCTGCCGTATCCCCACCATTTGATCACGCACCCTCCGAATAGTCTTGCTGTCGTAGTAGGCATACTCCTCAGCTTGCTTCCACGAGTCATTCCCGAGGTATGTGTCCAACTCTCTAGCCCCTCGAATCCATTCCTCGTATGTGGTAGCGCTTTGCAACTGCTTCCGTAACCTCTGCCGTCGACCCCGCCATGTTATCCAATGCTCGTAGAGGTAAATGTAGAGGCGCGTGAGCATATACAGTATGCCCAGAAAGAGCAACCAGCCGAAAACTATTATCAACAGGGGCCATTTCAGCAGTGCATACACAAATCCTTCTCGAGTCTCGTCCTTCCCTCGCCTCAGAGGCTTCTTGTGTCTCCTCCTTCGCCGGACCCTCTGGTGGACGGGTCTCCAGTCATTTAAGGCTGTGATAAATTTTCGGGCTTCCGGAAGGGGCAGACTGAGGTCCTCGGTGGACGGAGAGTTCTCCGGGGCTGCGAGAGCTTTTGCAAACTCGGCGAAATCGGCCTCGTTTACGAAGTCGTTGTTGAAGTCTGGGAGGAGGGTGAAGTCGAAGGCGTGGGCGGAGTAGGGCGTCGGTCCGTCGGTTTCTTGCTTGACATCAGCCATGGCGAGGGTCTGAGGAGGAAGGATGTTGCATGGTTTATGTGTATATATGTCTAGTTGTGTCTGGAAGGTGGGTGAGTGTTTTCTGTCGCGAGTCTTGAGATGAGTTGAGGAAGGAGACAGGCCGGGCATACATGTGATGTCACCCGAGCACTGACCAGCAGGTCGCGACCTCTGCACGCGACATTCCCTTCACCTCCGTCTCCACCACCGTCTCCACCACAAGTCTCACTATGTTGTAATGTCTTTCACTGCAACATATTCACCTTCATATTAATCTGTAGATAGGCATGCGAATTCGTCCAATGGTCCTCAACGCTCATGGCTCCCGATTTATCGCTCGCTCGCCTCCTCGACGCTCCCTCCTGACTCTCGCCATTGAGACATCGTGCGACGACACATCCGTAGCGGTTCTTGAGAAGAAAGCCTGCCAACCAGACGGCCGTACCAGTGCGACTCTTCATTTCCATAAAAAAATTACCTCCAACAACACAACCTACCAGGGCGTGCACCCGCTCGTCTCGCTGCAGTCTCATCAGGAGAATCTGGCGAAGCTTGTAGAAGAGGCCATCCAGCACCTTCCAGCCGAGAAAATTGTGAAAGGAGAAGCATATAATGGCCGCCTTATTGCGTTTCCAGCACGTGATGGAGGAAGTCGTACCATCACAAGAAAGCGACCAGATTTCATTTCAGTCACTCGAGGCCCTGGGATGCGCTCCAACCTCTTCACTGGCCTAGATACCGCCAAGGGCTTAGCATTAGCATGGCAGGTATTGGCTCTGAGAGTTACCGGGCATCGGATATGAGCTTATACTCTCAACAGATTGACTTGGTTGGTGTGCACCACATGCAAGCTCACGCCCTGACACCGCATTTGGTCACTGCCTTGCAGAATTCAAAGTCATTGGATACTTCGCCAGCTCAGAAAACATTAGACGCCAATATAGTTTCCTCAAGCGCCGATATCGAGCCTAAATTTCCATTTCTCTCAGTTCTCGCATCGGGTGGCCACACTCTTCTCATGCACTCCGCTACACTTACGGATCATAACGTTTTGGCAACTACAAACGACATCGCTATTGGGGAATATTTGGATAAAATTGCGCGTGCCGTGCTTCCACCGGAAGTCCTCAAAACCGCGCAGAGTACCATGTACGGAGCACTTCTTGAAGAGTTTGCTTTCCCCGAGATAATGGCAGGACCTAAGAAAAAGTCAGTGCCAGAAATAGAGTTGGTGAAAGCCAGGACAACGGATCAATATAAGTTAGAAGATAGCACCGCTGGGGAGTATCGCGCAATTTATGGGACACGAACAGAATACGGTTACATTGTGCCTAAGAACAACCAAGATGCACTCAAACAGCATACTACAAAATGGGGCTGGGGTTTCCACCAACCGCTATCCAAGGCAGCAGGCGGATTGAAACATAAGAGCTTGGAAATGAGTTTCTCGGGCCTGATGACCGCCGTTGAGCGTGTAGTCCGATTTCATATGGATCAATCAACTGGAAGGCTAAGTAAAACCGAACGGGCCGCCGAAGCTGTCACTATTGAAGAACGAAGAGCTATCGCCCGGGAAGGCATGCGAGCTGCATTCGAGCATCTTGCTAGCCGAGTCGTGCTAGGGCTGCAGCAAGTCTCCGTAAAGAGCCTCGGATCAGTCCCTGTAGCAACTGTTGTGATGAGTGGAGGTGTAGCAGCAAATCGATTCCTGAGATATATGTAAGATCTTTCCTTATTTCAGGTTCGAAGCGTATTAACCCGAGTATAGACTCGCTAGCATCCTCACAGCTCATGGATACCCTAACGTTCGAATTATCTTTCCTCCAGCAAGTCTCTGCACTGATAATGCAGCTATGATTGCCTGGGCTGGACTCGAAATGTATCAAGCTGGATACAGTGATCCATTTACTATTCGATCTGTCCGGAAGTGGCCACTTGATGAGCTGCTCTCGCCACCCAAAGATGATTAGCATACGCATCGGCCCTTTCCGAATACGAAATACGACTCGGCGCATTTCATACCAGCTGTCATATCGGACTGCTCGTCCAACCCATTTCCAATGAAGAAGCCAGGTGACAACTCGATGCACAAATACGTCGATGTCGCTGGTCTTGCGCGTAAAGGTATACTTGTACCTAGGGGGAAGCCGGACAAATACTCACATGTACCTGTTGCTTCTATCTAAAATCAGAAAATTCAACATCTGGACCGAGCTTGTACCCGGTGGTTTAAATTGTTGATCTTCATGTACGGTTACCAAGGTGGGTACTACACTCCTTGTGAAAATCTTGGAGCATGACCAACCTTCCCTAAGCGTGGGCCTAATATGGACAGTGGCAAATCTATCCGCTTCTAGAATCAAGCGCAAGACGAGGTATGGCGATGGTCAGATGTATTGATTTTTGATGTTGAGTTTACCCCCAGTCCTTACCCCGGTCCTCACCCCCGCGGTATGCAAGGGCCTCATATAAGCACTTGTGCCTGTACCCGATGCGGCATCGTTCGGTTCTTGCCGGATCCTCGGTGCGATCTGTTCAAATATACTGCAATCTACATATACGATCCTCACTCTATCTTTCCTCTCAACCTCCCGATCCCATCAAATCACCTCTTGTCCTCCATACACATTTCTCTTACTTTCTAATTATAGTTTGCTAATCATGCCACCATCCTTGGTGAGTATGCTCCAAGCGGTCACATAGCTTGAAATGAATTTCGCAAAGTGAAATTTCGACCTACGACCTGGAACTCGAACGGCTGTCCATCCATGGTCCATCATGCATAAACCAAATACGATCCAGGTGAAAGGGTACCTCGGTAGAATAACGATAGTTCAACCGCCCGTATCTTTCATTTCTCCATAGTGCTGCCAGCAAAGTTCCAGGTGATCACAATGGAATTAACGTCATATAACATTAGAGCTTCTCCACCGATTCGCCTCACTGTTGAGCGGCCTTTTATCAATCATTCTTCTATTGATCATCGTTCGGAGAACGGTAATTTGAAGGGCAAATGGCTCCTTCACAGCACAGCGTACTGGCCTTGCTTGCCCTGGTTGCCGGGTCGGTCTTCTGCGTACCAGATATCGAATTTCAAGCTAACTCGTTCAGCATTCACGCTGCCACCTGCCCACCATGCTATACTCACACGGTGTCTGGCGCTGATCATTGCCCAGCACTCCCAGAGCCCGAGGAGCCTTGCTATGAGCCAGCATGCATCAGAATGGTCACCAAAAGAATCCCTGGAAAGAACCCAGCATGTCTCACCACTCCGACTGTCACCAAGTATACTGCTTGCCCGACTGAAGCAACTTGCCGTGAGGACTGCCTTACGCGGACGCGGACAGTCACCGGTACTTCAGTGTCTTGTGGCGTAAAGTGGGAGACTGATCCGCCCCAGAACACCGGAGGGGTCAGTTGGGCGACTGGACCGTATGAACCCACCGGAGGTGTAAGCTGGGCGACTGGACCTTATGAGTCCACGGGAGGCGTGAGCTGGGCAACCGGACCTTACCAGAGTACAGGGGGCGTTAGCTGGGCAACTAGTGCTCCGGAAGCTACAGCAAGTATTACATGGGGAAAAAGACAGGAGGGAGAAGAACCTGAACCAACAGAATTCCCTGAAGAGCCTGAAGAGCCCGAGTTCCCTCTTCCTCCGCAAATTACGCCGCCAAACACTATCGGACTCCAACCACCCACCGTCAGCTTCAGCTGGGGAAAGAGGCAAGAGGAGGAGCCGGAGCCAACCGAATTTCCAGAATTCCCAGAAGAGCCCGAAGAGCCGGAAGAGCCCGAAGAGCCAGAATTTTCCGGGTTTCCTTTTCCTCCTCAACATACTCCTCCAGACGAAATTGGGATTCAGCCACCCACTTTTAGCATTAGCTGGGGCAAGAGGCAAGAGGCAGAGCCTGAACCGACTGAATTCCCGCAGTTCCCAGAAGAACCGGAGGAGCCTGAATTCCCTCTTCCTCCCCAGGTTACTCCTCCAGACGAAATTGGAATTCAGCCACCGACTTTCAGCATTAGTTGGGGAAAGAGACAGGAACAGCAGCCTGAGCCAACAGAATTTCCAAATGAACCTATCGAAGAGCCCATCGAAGATCCTGATTTCCCCGCTCCTCCTCAGATAACACCTCCAGACGAGATTGGAATTCAACCACCGACCGTCAGCTTCAGCTGGGGAAAGAGGCAGGAGGGAGAGCCTGAACCAACTGAAGATCCCATCAGCGGGCCTATTGAGGTTCCACCCCCTCCTCAAGTCACTCCTCCAGACGAAATTTCGATTCAGCCACCCACAGTCAGTGTCAGCTGGGGGATGAGACAAGAGAAGGAAGAGCCCACAGACTTCCCGATCCTAGTGTTTCCGACACCAACGGACGATATTAGAATTCAGCCTCCTCAGGTCAGCTTCAGCTGGGGTAAGAGGCAGGGAGAAGACGAGCCTACTGAGTTCCCTATCCCAAATCTGCCCAAACCAACTGATGAGATTGGTATCCAACCTCCCCAAGTCAGCTTCAGCTGGGGTAAGCACGACCATGAGCCTGCAACGAACAGCTATGGTCTGCACTGGCCTAGCGGTATCCCATCTTTCTCGTTCGATTGGCCAAAGCCTCCAAAACACACTTCTGCATATATCTCGTGGGGCAAGCGTGAACCGCAAAAGAATACCATTGGACTCAACTGGCCAACCAATATTCCCAAATTCTCTTGGGATATTCCAAAGCATCCAAAACCTTCCCAACCGTATGTCTCATGGGGGAAAGAAAAGAGGGATCCTCAGATCTTCACTGTTCCCGGCGTTGTCGTCGGAGGGCCGTCTGATAGCTATGGCTTCCAGTTCCCTACCGTCACCGGATCCTTCGATATAAATCAGCCTACCTCTACTGGCGGCGGAGGTTACATGAGCTGGGGAAAGCGTGAGGCCGACCCCGAACCCACAGAGCTTGCCGTTCTGGACGACAGCGATGTTCCAAAGTCGGCTGCCTGCAGCATCACGACCACTATTTCGCGAGTCGTACCTTGTGCCCAAGTTGCCTGCCCGCTGGGGTGTCCAGTACGAATCGAACCATACGGAGATGACGTCTACGAAGTAGCTCAGGGGCTGGCAGAGCCCTCAGAGCACAAACAAATGGACTGTCCCGTCACAGTCATTGCAACCAAGAAATGTCCCGACTGCGGTCGCTGCCAAACATCCACGAGACGTATCCCATCTTTCACTCCTCTACCAACATTAACGCCAGTCCCGCGCCCTAGTTTGACCGGCCTATGTCCTACGGTCACCCTGACAGCTCTACCATCTTGCATCCCACCGAAGTGTCCAAGCAATAAGATTCCTTGTGATTACATTATCCCGATTCCGGGCTTCGAGAAGGTGAAGAAAGAGGTGGTTGAGAAGACTATCATTACTATTAAGACGTTTACGCCGATAGGCACGCCGACAGCTATAAAGGATCCGGGATGTACGGTTACGCCTACCAAGACGGTGATTGGGACCTGTCCGACGTTTACTTGTGTGCCGCCGAGTTATTGTGATCCGGTGCAGGTTGTTATATAGAAGGGCCTGCGGGAAGCTGGGATTGGTTGGCAAGTTTGGGCATTGGAGGTCGGTGGAGAGGAGTTGAAGTATTGCGTGGGAAGATGTGATTTTGCTGTAGCTACGTAATTTTCATACCCTCATCGAATTGAATGTTTAGGCGAAGCATCTGTATTGCTTTGCAGCTGAGCGACCTCGCACGTGAGAAGACAGCGCGCCCGGCCCTAATTTCGCGGTACAATTCCAATACTTGGTATTTCTCATGCACGGCGGGCTGGCAATAATGACGCCTTACTAATCAACTCTGTCTCCCACGCTAAGAATTGCAGTGCACCCGGCAAAAGTCGTTGGTACCTTATTAGTTCTGCAGGTGTTACCACTTTGTGGGGATCGTTATCTCCGTCTACGCTAGGAGAGTAAATGTCTTTGTAACTCAACACGTACTTCTGAGATCAAGGCACTCCAGGCTTCTATCCAATTACTGTCTGATCCTTTTTTGGTTGGTGAGCAGTCTTGCACATGAGGAGATGGCCAAGGCGTGCTAAATTGCAACGAACCATAGACAGGCCGGGCCACGAAGGAGGGGGAATTGTAAGGTATGAGGAATTCTTGGTAGACTTTTCCACGCTAAATTTGTAGTGTAGTCTTTGGACGCCTGCCACCCGGGCGTTACAGGGTTATCTTATGGGAATCCATAAAGTGCCCAATTCCAACTGACGTTGAAAGTGTGTCCATCTTCATCCGTTCATAATAACTGGGAGGATTCTCGAAAGCAGTTTTGGGTTGATATGTACATAGGAGAAGCAGTGATATTAGGGTGAGTGCTGAGGTTCTGATCAATTATGCCCAAGTATTTCTTTTGACTAATGAACAGCCTTGCACGTGACTGGAGCGCCCGGCCGCGCTAAATTTGCGGTGCACGCTCATAATCACTAATTATATGTGCCTGGTCTATCTCAGCCTCGTGCTTGTATGCTGCCGCCCTTTAGTCCCATTTGTAACTGTTGCCGTAAAAGCGACCTCCTGCTGGTCGGACATACAATCCGCCGGCTTGGCGTTTTACTGCTGTATATAGCTTCTGCTCGCCCTCTAGATTCTCAGGTCCTCAATGCAATCTTGTTCAGCCTCTCAATCTCAACAAGCACCAATTACGGTAATAGTAAGTGATCCATATAAGCTATATATTGATAGGTCCGGTATTTGGGAGATGCTTTAACATAGAAATGGGTTGAAGCGTCAAGCCCTAAGGATGGGGAAGCCATAATGTGTAGCCGCGATGCTGACTAGTCAATCATCACCCAATCCATATTCAGACCAATAAACAGCCTTACCTGTGAATAGACGCCTCTAGAAAGCTAGATTTGTGAGTTTCCAGTTTTTTGGGAATATGTCTAGTAAGTTAAGTGGTGATATACACCCGCCTCTGGCTGGAAACGCCTCATCTTCTGACTTGCTTATTCGCTGATTTATCATGCAGAAGCATGATGCCTCACCAATGAAGAGTATACATATGATGCAGGTCGCCGCTTTTGGTGATGATAATAGACTAGGTGCAAGGATTTCTTCACAGGTAAACAGACTTGCACGTGACTTAGAGCATCCCTCCTTCTGTGAAAGATATATGAACGAAACAGCTCTTTAGAGTACTTTAGAATGCACATTGGAGATCGATCAGCCTCATTAATTGATTTGAGGGTTTGGATTCACCGGTGCCCAGCCCTGCATGTGATTAGAGCGTTCAGACGCCCTAAAATTGCAGGGCATGTTCCTCTCGATTCTCCGATAAGTAAGCTCGCGGAAGCTCAGTCAAGCTCAACAAGCTCTAAATCCTTTTTAAATCCGATGATTGGATATCTTCCGAAGCCAAGATCGTAGAGAACCTGCTTATCTTGAAAAAGCATCTCTCTCACCAAAAATCTCGGCGATATATGAGATAGGCCACAACATTGATTACGACTCCCTTTTCAGTCGCACGACAGCAACCTACGTTGCAGCGCGTCTTCCGCCGCGCTTAAGAATTTTCCCTAGAGTTCACGTCTCTGGAAGATAGTGGTCGATAGTAAAATGAAAGAGACTTTTGATCTCCTATGCAGATCAGAACAAGGGGTGTAAGAGCTGTGATTATGGAAATAATAAGTAATTAAATGAGACGTGGGGGAAGAGAGAACGAGGATTGGAGTTTCAAAATTCTACAAGGAAACAAATGTCAAAAGACTGGAACATGAACGTTCTGCATAATGGAACAGATGCGTCTCAAAATGTGACAAAGCTACAATATCGTTGAATTACCTCGTACGCAACCAAGGATTTAGAAACGACCGTATTCTTTTGAGAAGATGAAGACGCTGAGTTCTCAAAGCAACTTTCAACGATTCGCTCTCCCCAGCAGTAGAAATTCGTAAAACAAGAAGGGAACGAGTACAAGTCGTGTAGGCCGAGATACAATTTCAGGGTATTAATATTAACCTATGTCCATGGTCAACAGCCGCATAATCGATTACCGAGGATAAAGACACGCTCGTAAACGCCAATTTAGAGCAAATGAGAAAGCGACAAGATTAGAGTAAGAAAAGAAACCAACATGAAAACAAAATAGCCGCATCCTCAACACGAATTTAATATCGTGTTCACGAAGACTCGTTCTTTGCTGAGGGTGTTGCCGGGCCTCCACTCCGTCTCTCCAATTTCTTTGGCTTCTTCTTTGATTTGAGCACTTCCTCTTGTTTAGATTCTTCTTTCTTCTCCGCTTTTTCTAGACCATTTCCGCTATTGGGAGACGAAGCAGGCTCGGTACCGCTGTCTCTCCTAACATCAAGCTTCTTCGCATTTGCAAATTTTGCCGGTCCTCCTCGCGGTATAGGCATTGGCTTAGGTTTCTCATCCTCCTTCTGCTCTGCTTTCGGTGTCGTTTTCTTCTTCTTCAGCGAGCTGGCCGATGCAACCAGATCTTCCTCTTCGGCTTCCTCTACTACAAAATTTGCAGCCATACACTTCCCACCGTTCTGGCTCCCGACGTCCATTGGGCAAGCGCTCATCACGATCACAATGTCTCTCTCAGCTCTGAGTCGTACGTAGCTTCTCTTCTTCCCTTTCGGCTCGTCCACCTTTAACTTCGCACCCTTTGCGCCCGAGCCCTCGCTCTGAACACTCTCGTCAATTTCGATAGGAGCATTCATGAAGAGATGGAGTGGTGTTGGAGCGATATTGACCGTGATATCTGCACCAACGGCTTTCGTGCCTCTGAGTCCAGCTTTCTCATTTAACTGCTTCAAAGCGAGAACTAGATTCTCGGCACAGGAACCATGCTCCTCAGGCTTCTCAACCCCCAACGCGGCGTAATGGCTTGCATCACAAGCCGCAGTCAGTGTATCATGAGCGCCGGGAGTTGTATCTTCTATCAGCGTCATTATCGGGGAGCGGAGATTGGTGAGCATAGTATCACCGACTTCAGGTACGAGTCGATGTGTAGAAGCACGCGTGTGGGGAAGGGAGAGGTATTCCATGGGTGGTTGGTCGTTCTTGTTGGGGTTCATTTTCATATACGCACTGTAGGCAGCGTAGAGGGAGGAGGCGGTGCCGGAGCCGGTTGCAGCTGGAATTCATAAGTCAGTATATATTGCCGAGCTAATTTAACAAGGATAGGAGAAGGAAGCATGCATACCTGCTAAGCTACCTACTCCAACAGGCGTCTTTGAGAAGTCGTACAGTTGCTCCGCATAGCTTTTGTTTGGATCCCGATAGTGGCTTGCTTTGAAGGCACTAATGACGCCCTTAGAGTCTGGCATCTGTACGTTTGGGACATAGCTTGAGAAACCTTTCCCTGTCGGGAGGTATGACGACCACTTTTTTGATGTTGCCTCGTTCTTAGCTTTCTCCCATTTTTCGGCTTCTGGATCAGGCTTCGAAGCGGTACTAGTAGGAGCACCTTTCGATCGGTAAGGTATGGATGGGAGGTAGGAAGACCAGGTCTTCTTTCCAGCTTTCTTTTCATCTGTGTTTTGGGTGGATTTTTCATTCTCCGGAGTGTCAGGGGCTTGCTCGGGTGGGTCTTCGGCCTCTCCCTTAGTCCCAGCCTTTTGAACCTCCTCCTTTGGCTTCTCACTCTCTTCTCCTGCCTTGTCCTTTCCCTCGCCTTTCGCGCCAACTTCTTCCTCCAACTCCTTGGTCTTTTCTTCGATCTCATCCTCCCCCTCCTGTTCCGCATCATCGTCACCCTCATCAGGCGGAGCATGCAGACCAATTGCCCACGTACCAATAACCTGCTTTCCATACGTATTTATGATCTTGATCGTCCTCCCTCGCGGCACAAACGCAGCCACGCCGTGCCGGGCTGGTATAGTTTGAAGCTCGCCGGACATGTCTTGCTTTGAGAAGCCCTCTTCTCCTGGCTGTGCCTCCTTTTTGCGCCGGTTCTCGATGGCGGAGAGCACGGAGAGGAGAGCGAGGGATGCGACAGCGCGGCGAGATGGAATATTGACAGACGTTTTGGCGGTTGGATCACAAGAACAGCATGAAGAGTAGAGTTTGAAGGAAACAGAGATCTCAAGTTGATTGACGCGAGGGTTATGATTGTGGAAGTAAACAAAAATGCGACATTAATATGCAAAGTGGAATATATACCTACCTTATTGCGTGGTGACGTATTTAGCTAACGACATGTGGCTGAATAAAAGGCAGTCTCGACCAACGGGTATGCAGGGAGGTGCTACCGAATTCCTGGTGAGATCGTCACCCCGTATGGTTAACATGGATGGCTGTTGAGAAGTGGCGTCATAGTGCAGAGGTATGGGAATTTACCTGTTTTGGTTTAGCGTGATCAATTATTTGTCATGTGCTATCCAATGTCTTAGCTCATGTCTTCAGTAAGACCTGCAGCTCCACGGGTTTGGGCAACGTGAAAGGTGACAGGCTCATACAGCTCCCAGCGCCATGAATGTATTATAGGTGTTGTGCTACAGTCACTAGCGAAATCGACTTCCGCCCTAAACACAATCGACAACTGTCCCCGCCGCTTGCCAAGTCGCTTATATACAAAGCTAAACTCAAAACGTTTCATGTCTACTAGACCCAGGTGGTTTCTAGCTTGCTTGGCATAATTGCATTTTACTGTAAATTACTAATCTAACCTTGTACATAATTTAGAACTCTCTAGAAAACACGAGAAACTCATGCGGCAGATTTATACATTATATATTTACCAGCTCCCCTTAACCCTCTATGAAATAGAGATATTAAAAAAATTATATATATCATAATATGATACTCTAAAAACGCTTAAATTGGATGCATAGGTACCTCATTTTACAATTGGGAGTGTTACGTCTTCTCTAGCAGCTTAATCACCGCCTCGAGCCCGTTCTCTGCAGCCCACGACAGCGGCGTCTGACCGTAAGTGTCATTTGAGTTCACATCCACCTTCCCGGTCTCAAGCAGCAGCCTCACCACCGCCTCGTGCCCGTTCTCTGCAGTCCATGGCAGCGGCGTCCGACCGTCGTATGTGTCCTTTGAGTCCACATCCACCTTCCCGGTCTCAAGCAGCAGCCTCACCACCGCCTCGTGCCCTCGCTCGGCTGCCCGTGATAGCGGTGTCTGACCCCATTGACTATCCTTCAAGTCCGAATCGACACCATCTTTCGAAAGTAGTAGGTGTAATACAGAATCGTACCCGTTCCCTATAGCCCATGATAGTGGTGTCAAACCGTATTGACTTTTCAGCGTGTACGAATGCTCTACTCTAAACACTATCTCATAGCCCTCAACTGCTTAAAGCTTTTCTTCTGCCTTTTTATACTCTTCCAAGTCTCCTAATATTAGTACAACGTTCCATACTCTAGTCGCTTTATCCAAATAGTCTTCTAACACTGCCTTTGAATGTTCCGACACCTAATTATTTCTTTCTATTAAAGTTTCGTATTCTTCTAAGTCTTGCACCTTCCTTGGGGAGTTTTCCTCGTCCTAAATAGGTAGAAAATTGTAGGTAAAGGTTTTAACTGATTACAAAATTTTTAGCTACTTCATATATTTACTTTCCATTTGTATGTTCTCTAGGGGAGTAGCTGCAATTATAATAATGGTAAAATAATTCTTATATAATCTAATAATTATAGGCTTTTAAGCTCCTTAAAAATAGTAGATAAGGTTTCTATCTCAAATAGATTTTGCAAAGAGCTAGAAAGTCTGTAACTAAGTGCTAAACTCTTAAGTAATATCATTACTTATTATAACTAAGCAATACCCAGTTATTTTTATTCCATAATTATTTTTATTCTATTATTATCAAGGGATTGCAAATTTCTCCTTATTAATATTAAAAGGTTAGAGATCCTTATTCCAGCTTATTTCACTCGTTATTTAAGTAGGATAATTATTCTTAGCTTTTAATTTAAGTTGATTATGACTTTTCTCTAGTATACTTAGTAATAAAGTCTAGTAAGCTCTCTACATTTTTATATACTTTAGTTACTTTAATATGTTCTTGAAAATAACATTTACACTTTATTTACTATTTAAAGTAATATTACTTTATACTAAAACTACTTTATTAAAAATATAACTCTTACTTTTAATTACTATAATTTTTATTACTTTAAGTCTTTATAATTTTTTTGTATAAAGCTTTATAATTAAGTAATAAATTAGTTTTACTAAAATTATTAAAGTAAGTAATAAGTCTTTTATTTTATAATTTTAAATACTATTAAAATATTATTATTTCTTGTTTACCGCCTGATTCGGTCCCCCTAATGGGTCTATATAGGCTAATTTCTTACTATTTAGGTAAATAAAAAACCTCTAGAGGAAATATAAGAGATAATACTTTAAATAGTGTCTATACTATATTAATAGGAGAAAAAATACTATTAGGTTATATTATATTAACACTCTCTAAGAGTGTCTATACCTTTCTTATTTTATCTACTATTTAAGCTATTTTAGTTATGTTTATATATTACTTTTATAAAGCTATATACCTATCTCTAGCTCTTTTTAAGTCTCTTTTATGTATGTAATTACCTTAATAACTGCTTATATTCCGCTTAAGAGTATATAATTACTAGAGAAATCGTTTTATCTATCTTTTTATTAATAATAATAAAGTATTCTTTAGTATTACTTAAGCTCTAGAGTTTAAACTTAAGCCCTTAAGTCCTATCCTCTAAATAGAAAGAGGATATAATTTAGTAATAGAAGTGCCTAAAATTCCTATAGCTAAATACCTAAGCTATTAAATAATATTAAAATAAGAGACTATTTTTACTTATAGTTTTAAAATATAGATTACTTACGTTTCGTGTATACGTACCGTGTGATATAATATAATATAATATAAAAAAAAGAAAGTTATTAAAGAGATGTTTTTTATTAATTGAAATAACTAAATATATATATTAAGATGTGGTGGTTGTGTTTTTAAATCTTTACTAAAACTTACTTTCCTAGTAAAAAAAATTTTATATTACTATTATACTATTATGTTAATGTTGTGTAGTTATATACATATCTCTATATTTACTCTAGTAGTTTATTAATATAATTCTAATAGAATATTAATAGTAGCTGTTAGGTTTCTAGGCTCTATTATATAAAGATATAGAAGCCACTTTCATAAAGCCCTACTATTAAAATATAAGTGTTATAAATATACTTTAAAATATAGTTATTATAAAATAGTCTATAGCTTTTATGTATTTAAAGTCTTTATTACTATACTATTAAAAAATAATATATAAGTTTTTTTAATATAGTAAGTATAAGTGTGTACTAAGTTAAATACTTTAATAATAATATAAAATTATATAAAATAACTTACTTACATAATTATTTTAATAATAATAAAATGTAATAAAGAATAGTTTAATTAATTTATTATATAATAATTCTAAAGAGTTACTTTAGAATAAAAGTATAAGTATAAAAAAAGAAACTATTTAAACACTAAAGAAAACACTCTTTATATAGTAAATTTATTATAAAAAATTATGTATTAGTTATTTGTAAATAAAGTGCAGGATATAGAAGCTATTTAAGAAAATATAAAATAAAATAACTATACTCTAGTAAATTACATGCTTATAAAAATATTTATATTTATAATTAAAATTAAAATTTATAATTTATAATATAATTAGCTTTATTATAACTACTTAGTTTTTATTAGTTTTAATTATTTATATTATATTTATAATCTTTACATATAAGATGTTACGTATCTTTTTTATTATTAGCTTTATTAATTATTTTAATAATATTAGCTAGAAGCCCTGCTTTTTGTTTAGTTTTTTAAAGTATTTATTCTATTTTTATTCTAGTATTATTATAATAGGGAGTTAATATAGTAGTGAGTAAACACTAATAGAATAAATTAAAACTAAATTCTATTAAGCTAAAATATAAATAGTAAGCCCTTTATTTTATAACCTTAAATATTATTAAGATGCAGGTGTAATATAAGTGTAATAATAATATTATATTTATATAGTAATAGTACTATACTTATATAATAATAGTACTTTACTTATATCTTAGAGAATATTATATATAGTAATATTTACTTAAGTGTTTTATATTATTATAATTACTTTTTTTTTTTTTAGATAACTGTCTTCAGCTATTAGCATAAAAGTAATTTCTATATATAAAAAAAAAAAATTATACAAATAAACAAAATAATATTATTAATAGTAAAGGTAAGTAGAATGGTGATAGTAAATATTATTATTATTAAGAAAATATATCTTATAATAAAAGCTTATCCGTCCCCTAATTTTAAGACCTTAGGTATAATATTTTTTAAAACTTAATTTTTTTATTAGCGTTTAACTAGCGTTTACCTAGTGTTAACATAACTTCTAATATATAAAATATAATTAAGAATCTAGTATATACTAGCGCTATTATTTTGTTTTGGTGTTGTTAATTTATTTAGTTTTAATTTCCACCCACTTAACGCGCTAGCCTAGCTGTTAAATTTAAATAAAAAATCTATTTTTAATACTTAAAGAAAATTAATTAAACTACCTCTTTATATATTTTTAAGGAGGATAAAGTAAAGTATAAATACTACATAAAACAGTATAAGCTTTATAATAAGGTATAGTTATTATTATATTCTCTTATCACTTCAGCGCTATTCCTTTAGGTGTTTATTAATAATAATATTAATAAATTTCTATTAAATTCTACTCAGAAATTAACTATCTCCTTACCTAGTATAAGAGGCTGATTAATAAGTAGGATAAGAATTTATTTACTTAGCTTAGTAAAACCCTAGTAGCAGTATATTACTTATATATTAAGTATATAAAAATAGTAATTAACTAAAAGGCCAAGCAGAAATTCTAAAAGAAATTAAAAAATAATAATATTTAGTTAGTATAGCTGAATGTAATAAAGAGGATTACTTTCTCTATTAAAAGTTTATTAATATTATACAGTATTAGATTAGATTTTCTTTTTAGATAATATTTTAATATTATTTTAATAGCATTTAGGCTAGTTTTTCCCCACTTAGTAATACAAATACAGTAAATAAGAAAATAAAGAAAAAGAAAAAAAAGAAAAAAAAAGAAGAAAAAAGAAAAATAATAATAATAATAATAATAATAAGGGTCTGGGGTCTAGTATTTGTATTATTTATAAAATAATAACTAAACGTAAGCGGAGTATTAATAGTGTATTAAAAAATTCTACTAATAAAATATCTAAAGCTACTAGTAAGTAAAAGGCTGCTTATAATAAGAGTTTAAAGTTATAAAAAAAAAGCTAGTATAATAATAGTAGAATAATAAGATGACTTTATATTTATAATAATATTATAATAGTTAAGCGCTGTCTCTTCCGTCTAATTTTAATAAAAAAAATAAAGGTTTATACTTTAATTCTTTACTTCTTTTTTAATGAGGTAACTTTTTACTTACTTTTAAAATCTTAAATAAGATTTTAATTAATATCTTATTTTAATATCTACTTATTATACTATATAGGCTAGCCTTTCTATTTAATAAAATATTTTAGAGTATTCTTATTTTTTTTCTTTGCTAGTAGTGCTTTAATAATATATTAATCTTTTTCTTTTTTATTTTTTAGTTTTAAAGGCCCTGATATAAGCTCTTCTTCTCCTAGATAAAAAGTATAAAATCTAAGTAAAGAGATATTAGAAATAGAATATATTTAAAAACTAAGGTATAGAAGCAGGTAATATGCTTAGATTCTAATAGATTTAATAATTTAATATAGTCCTATAAAAAAAGAGGAAAGCTTTTTACTTAGGCGGTAAAGTTTTAAATTCTTAGTAGAAAACAATACTAAATTATTAATCTTAAAGAAATAAGGTTTATACTTCTTATTATAGTTTTATCTCTACTGTTTAGTAGTGTTTTGTTAGTATTACACTATTAATTCTCTATCGTAATATAAATATATAATTCTGTTAACTACTTTAGATACCTATATACTAAGTTCTAGCTTATAATTAAGGCTTAAGTAAAATTTATAGCATGTAAAGAATAAACTCATCCTAATTATAGGTTAATAGAAGTTATTATATATAAACTCTATAAAAGAAAAGAGCTTAATCTAATTACTTTATCTCTTTTCTATATAAGAATATAAATACTATTCTAAAGTTTAATTCTACTATTTTATTTAACTATTAGTTTAAGAATAAAAGGCGGTGCTTAAACAGCGCTAAACTTTTACTATATAATAAAAATTAGCTTAAAAATAACTAGTAAAAATACTACCTCTATTAGAGACAACTTTTTATAGTAGTCTAAAAAATTAAATAATTTTATATATAAAAATATTAGCTAAATTCACAGTAGTAAGGTTCTTAGTTATAGGGATATATTTTACTATTTTAATATAATAATTTATAATTACTAGAATTATATTATAAACGTAAGTTTTATAATAGCTTAGTAGTATTACAGCTAACATAAACCTATAGGTAATTATAAATAGTTATGAGTAATAAAACACTATATTAGAGCTACTCTAGTATAAAGAAAAGAAAAGAGTATAAAAAGAGAATAGAAAAGAATTATATAAGCGTTTATAACATACATATAAAAGTATAGTATATAACTAGTAATATTATTTATAATATAATGACGTGATAGTGCGTAGTAATACTTTCTATAAATATATTATATAACAGGCCGTTATATTACCCCCCTCTAAAAAAGAGTAGAATTATTCTTAATTCTGTTATAAAATTAGTAAAAAGTAAAGTAAAATTATAGACTATTTATCTCTATATTATTTCTTCCTTTTTCTTTTTATCTATTTGCTTTTTTTGGCTGCTAAATTATTTTTATCTATTAGTTCTAGTATCTCTTTTTATTAATAAGCTTTTAGCTAGTTTTTTACTTATATAGGTGATCTAGTATAATCTGGATACTATTTATAAAAATTCTATACTTTATATAATGCGCTAATAAAACTTCTTATATTATATTATATATTATTAAAGTTATAATTTATTTAGTTAGCCTTATATTATAAGACTTTTTTATAGATACGGCTTGTAAGAATTTAATTAACCTTATACTCTAGTTTACTATTAATCTTAATAGGATTATTAAGTACCTTGTTTTAGCTAAATAAAAAATTACCAGAGTCTTTACATAAGTAATTAGCATGAAAAATATTTAATATTTTTATATAAAAAGATAGATTAATAACGTAGGAGTACTTATTTATACTAATAATAAAATATAACTTTATTATTTAATAATTAAGCTTAACACTAGAATAATCTGTAATCTATTTATTTTTAGTAATATATACTTTATTTTCTACTCTAAAGTCTGGCTCGTAATGATACTTATTAGCTTACTTTATTTAATAAGCTTAAGCTTTTACTAGATTATTATATGCCTATTTAATTACTTTATAAGCTCTAGAGATAAAAGCTTAAGCTTTTTTATAAATAAGTTATTTATAAACTATAGGTAATTTACGTGTACACTCATGCTAATTAAAATATAAATAGAGTCTATAACTAAGCTCTAGCTTATACAGTAATAGATCTATAGATTTATAAAATAAAATAGTTTATATAAAATCTATAGAGAGTAGCAGGTTAAATTAGTTATTCTAATAGTAATTAATAAAAAGTCTTAGCCTTTAGTTAATATACTAATTAAAGATTTTTATATTTCTATTAGTTTATAGATAATAGACTATAGAGAGTTTCTACTTTACACTAGTAAGCTTATAAAGTTTATTTATAAATATAAAGATAAATTAAAGGCCTTAATCTAATATTATTATCTTAAGTAGGCTATAGATATGCTAGATGTATTTATAATATAATTAAGCTACTTTTAATATAATACTTTTTTTTATATAAAGTAGTAAAAAGGCTTACTTACTTAAGTAATTAATAACTATAAAAGTATTATCACGTCTTTTTTTATTTTTTAGGAATGTCTTGAAATTAAAAGAAATATACTACTAGTAGTGCTTGTCTATTAGTAAAAAATATAATAACTCTAGAGTCTTATTACATAAAATATATATACAGTAATAAGTTCTATAGTTAGTAATATAAATATTAATATTAGATAATAGACTTAGCTAGTAATATTAGGCTAAAAGTAATTATTTAGTTTTCTTTTTTTTTTAGATAAGCTATAACCTAGCAAGCGTGAATCTCTTTAATAAGATATATTCTTATATTATTAATATTAGAGACTATAAGCTTTCTCTTTTAAGTTAGTAAGTTTTTCTTTAGTTTCTAGTTCTACTTACTTTACTTTACTAGCTCTTAGTAAGGCTAGAAAGTATTACTAAAATAATTTACTTTTAAGATAGCGTTTATAAGCTTATATAAAGTCTAGTTTTTATTACCTAGAATAAGAAAGACGCTGTCTATAGGTACTAGTACTAAATTAAAAGAGGTAATAGCTATTACTAAATTAATAAGAATTTATATATATATAGTAATATTCTTTACTTTTTAAGTCTTAAGATCTTTATACTTATATGTAAGAGTATTTACTACTATATTAGCTAATCCAGGCTAATAAATAATATAAAGATAGTAGTTAATAAAAGTATCTACTTATTAAACTTACTATTAATTAAGTAAACGCTTAGTACTAAAGTATTTTAAAGTATAATAGTCTATAATTACTATAAAAGATATTACTTATAAATCTATTAACTATAGCTACTATGCCTCTAGTTCTTATATTACTATAAGTATTTTTTTATTATAGATTTTATACCTTATCTCTGCTTCCTGTATGACTCTTAAAAAGAAAGTTATAAACCTCTAAGTCCTGTTATTTTGCTTTTAGCTTATTATACTAATAAGAACCCTATTACTTATATTAGTCTTAATTTATATTTAACTAAAAAGTAAATAGTAAACTAGAATACTTTCTGAAAGTATTAAAGCTTTAGTATTTTTAAAAACGTGAAGCTTAGCATCGCTTAGTAAATACTATATACCTTTTTAAATAAGCTTAATAAAAAGTCTAATAATTTATCTATAGTCTTTTAAAAAGAGTCTATAAAAATTATAAAAGCTAAGAAAGAATTATACTTCTTTAAGTATTATTAATAGCTTTTAGTTTTTAATAATAGTAATTATTTCTAGATCCATAATAATTCCCGACGTACTAATAATAAATCTAAAGAATTTTATAGACGTGATGTTAAACTCGCTTTTATAAATATCTACTTATAAGCTAGCTTTATTTAGTTATTTAAGAATTTTATAAATATACATATCATACTCTAGTAGGTCTTTAGAGTAAATAAAAATATTATTTATAAAAACAGTGTAAAAGTCGTTAAGGTAGTTAAATAAAACATTATTAATATATTATTAAAAAAAGATAGGCTTATTATAAAGACTAAATAATAATATATAGTATTTATAAAAGCTATATTTTATTTAAAACGTAGTAAAATTCTCTATTAATTCTTTTAACTAAATATAATAAAATACTTGCCTGATATCTAATTAGGTAAAAATATATACACAGAAGAGCCAGGCTAAAGTCTTTTTTAGTAATTATATTAAGCTTCTAATAGTTAATATAAAAGCGCAATTTTTTTCTAGACTTATTAGCAAAAAATACTAGTATAATAAAAAAAGTATTACTTAAAATAATAAAGCCTTTTTATAGGTAGTCTTAAAGGTAAGCTTTAATAAGCTTTAGTTACTTAAATAATATATTATAAAAAGAACTTAAAGAAAGCTCTCTACTAGTATTTTTTTTTAAAATAATATTATAGTCAACACTTTTATAATATAGCGATAAGGTATTAGATACTATTTATAAAAATACCTAATCTAAATTACTTTAGACTATAAGAAGTTTTTTTTTAATAAACTCTTATAACTTCTTAGTATCGTCCTTTAGTACGTTCTCTTAATATTAGTTATTAATAAGTTAGTTAATTTTATATAAGCTAGTTATTTTAATTACTACACCTTTTCTTTTAGCGCTATATAGAAATAATTATTTTTTAAATAAAATAAAATTAATTTCTACTCTACTATATTACATAAAGCTAGTTTATTTTCTTTTAATTATTAATAAAGTTTTAATAGATAGTGGAGGGTATAACTGCTTGTTTATTTTATATAAATTATTATACTAATTTATCTATTATAAAGTACGTATTAGCATGAATATAATAGAAGCTTATTATTTTTATAAAAATATAATAGAAGCTTACTATTTTAGTAAGGATTTAATAGTTACTACTTTTAGTAATTTATCTTACTTATTAGTATTCTTTTAGTATGCTATATTAATTATAGGCTTTATAAATATACTATAAGGTATTATAATATCACGTTTAGCATTAATTTTAGCGTTATCCGGCTAGATTATTTATTAGTTAATAAAGTCTAGTATTACTTTTATTAATTTAAACTATTTTCAGCTTATAATTAGGTTATGATATCTAGTGTTATAAAAAATAAACTATATAGTAATATAACGCTTATTAATTACCAGCTAGGCTAGAAAGAACTAACTAATAATATTTATTTATTAATTATTATGCCCTGCTATAGGAATGCTTTTATATAAATAATAGAATATAAGCTTAAAATACTTCTTAATAACTTAATAGAGTTAAAAATAAATAAAGACTATACCTTTAGCTCTTATATTTAGTAAACTAGAGATATTAATTACCACATAATTAAGAATAATTTAATACTTTATTATAAAAATAAGGCTGCTAATTATATTATTTAAGTATATAAATACACTAGTCACTCTAATAGAGGACTCTAAACAGGAGACTTTATCTAAAGTAATTTATTTTCTAAGCTTTTAATAGACTTTAGGATGTTATTTAGGTACTTAATATACTTTTTTTAATTAACTACTTTATTTTTAATTCTTTCAGGCGTTAAGTAATTGCGTAAGAGATAACTAAATCTACTATAACTATAATAAGTTTATTTAATAAATAAAGCTAAAATAATTACTAGTTTAATATTAGGAGTTAGTATAGGCTTATTTTTATTAATACTTTTTAATAGACTTCTCTTAGCCTAGAGATATACTCTATATTTTATATACTTATAATTAAATTAAGCTAGTTCTTATACTATATACTAAGCTTTATTATAGTATATTTTAAAGGTATAATACTTATAAGTATATTTACTTTCTATATATGTGTATAGCTTATTATATAGTATCTTATAAAGATTTTTTTTTTACTAGTTTTATAGCATCCTAGTAAGATTAGCGAGCCATATAAAGTTTACTAAAAACTAGTTAAAATTATTAAATAGCTTTATTTTAAGAGACTTAAGATCTTATTATACTTTAATATATTAATTAAAGTCTTTAAAGACGCTCTAAAGGTACTATATTATGTCTTTTATAATAACGTCTTCTTTTTAGTTTTTTTTTATATTTAGAAAAAGGTTAAAAAAGTTACTAGTCTTACTAATAGTATAAGTCTAAATATAAGTAATTTAAGCTACTTCTATAGCGTCTGGATTGTTGTATTTATACTAGTTTATATTAAGCCTAAGTTTATTTCTTATTTATTTATTCTAGTTCTTAAAGGTTAGATTGATGCTATTATTAAGAATAGATAGGTTAAAAAATTTAGTAAATCTCTTATTTTAAAAAACACTTAGCTAGGTGGCATACACTAATTCTAAAGTTCTTAGTTATTAATTAGTTATATCTAGAGTATAATATAGAGTAGGGCTTAATTCTTTATAAAGAGAAGAAAACCTAGTATTCTATTATATCTACTATAGCTTAATAGGCTATAATAGAGTTTTATTAGTCTTAAAGATTATCTCTTTTTCTTTTAGTAGTTAAATAGGCTTTGGCTAATATTAAGTTTTCATAACTCTCTTTACTTAAGTCTTTACTTTAGATAGGTATAGGGCTTCTGTAATCTCACTTTTAGCATATAAAATATTATTAATAATATAAAATAAAGTATTAGTTTACTATTCTAGTGTTTTAATATAGAGAATTTGCTTATAAAGCTTGTTAGTAATCTCTATTAAATCTATTTCAACTTATGTGGTGATATTAGTAGATAATGTTTATTTATTCTTAATATACTTTTTAATAGTTATAGAAATGCTCTTATCTTTTACTTGCTTTTCTAAACATTTAAGCTTACCTTATCAGTCATTTTCAAGCTCTTTTATTAATATATAAAAGTAATATAGAGTATTCTCTAGATAAAGAGTAATGTTATTATTAATATTAATACTTAAAAAGGCTCTTAGCTTTAGGGCTATTATTTTTACTATTTTATTTTTACCTTATACTACTATAAAGTTTATAGAAATTACTATAAGATTTAATGTTTTTAATTATATAAAGTAATTTAATAGTTATTATAACTCAGCAGGCTTATAAGCAGTAGGTCTAGAGATATAAATTATTTTAACTTAATTTATAACTAGATAGTACTAGTAGTGTTTAGCTTTTTAGCTTTTACTTTTTTTTCTCTACTTAGCAGCCTTATAATGCGTGCTAAGATTATATATATATTTATTAACTATTTACACACTATAAATATAATAATACTTATTAGAAGGTTATTAGTTATTATTGTTTTAATAAAAGCCTATAAGAAGTGTGTTTTTTAAGAACTAGCTAGTAAATAAATATCTTAATAAGAGCTCTAGAAGATCTATTATCTAGAGATAATTAAAGAGAATATTATAGTAAGAGCTCCTAAAGTTAGCTATTTACTACTTTTTAAAGATAACTAAAGATTTTAATATAATAAGAGTCTATTATAAGTTAATTACTCTTACCTACTAATTTAGGGCTTTATTATACTATTTTATAGTATAATTAGAGTTACCTATTACGGTAGAATTTAAAAAAAAGAAAAGTTATTAATACTATAAACTACGTTTAAGTACTTAGTTTAATTAATATTATATCACCTTTTTAGGCTAAAGAAAGAATAATACTAGAATAATATTACAGCTAATATAAACCTATAGGTAATTATAAGTAGTTATAAGTAATAAAATACTATATTAAAGCTACTCTAGTATAAAAAAAAGAAAAGAGTATAAAAAGAGAATAGAAAAGGATTATATAGGCGTTTATAGCATACACATAAAAACATAACATATAACTAGTAGTATTATGTATAACATAATAATATAATAGTATATAGTAATACTTTCTATAAATATATCATATAACAAGCCATCACAAGTAATAAGTTTATAATAAAATTTATTATTAACTACTTTTAAGGTCTTTTTAGCTAAGGAAGTAGTTATAATTTTTTATATAAATAATACTTAAGTACCTTTATATATTTATATGTATTATAAATATTAATATACTTTTTAATATTTTTTTAATTCTAAGCTAAAAGTACTTGTGTGTTAATAATTTAAGTATTTTACTACACCTAAAATACCTTACTAAAGGGTTATTATAATAAATTTAAAAAGTTTTATTCTTAAAGTAGAATTTCTAGGAACATATAGTTATTTCTTATAATAGAATAGATTAAACTAATTAAACTTCTATAAAGTACTCTTTACATGTCTGTTTTGCTATTAAGATACTATTAAATACTTTTATTATGCTTCTAAATTACCTAAAAGTCTATTTTCTAAAGCTTTTAAATTATAATAATAATTAACTTAAAAGATTACTTATATATATTCTTAAGAGTAGTAATCTTTTTAGCCTGTATTTAAGTAATATAATAAGAAATTATTATTTTTCTCTATAAATTAAGCTCTATTCTAATAGAATAAAGGTATACATTTATTAAGTTAACTTTATAAAGAAGTTAATTAAAAGAGATATTCTTTATAAAATAGAGTATACATGCCTCTTATTAAGCTATTTTCTAGCTATTTTTTAGCTTCTTTTTATAGCTAGTAGGAGTAAGAACTGGCTCTAATTTTTTAATTATAATTTTTTCTATAAACTAGGTAATATAAAGTTAGAGCTTTTATATATTATTTTACTAGACTCTAGTAGTTTTTATAAAAGTTTATTAATAGAGTTTATTTTTCTTAAATAATACTTAATTTTAAAATTATATAAGGTAAGTAGTATTACTATTATAAGTTACTAACTTACTAACGTATTATTAAACTAGTAACTAGTTATCTAACTAATTATATAATACCTTAATTAGTTTTCTTACATCCGGATTAGATATCTTGTTAGACTTAATAGAAGATAGTTTAACTTAGTTAAGATAAAAGAAAGTAATATAATAAGTTAAGATTTAACAGAATAATATTAAACTATATTACTTAAAATATAAATCTTAATTTTAGAGTAATTATAAAGAATTAAAAGTAATTATAAGTTATTTAATATTCTATACTTATAGTAAATCCTTCATGCGTATATTATATACTAATTAAAAGTATATTAAATACTACTAAAAAAAATAAAAGAAAATAAGTTTAGCTTAGATTCATGCCTGACTCTATTTTTTTTATTAGTTCTTATTTTTTTTATGTTTTACTATAGCTGGTTACTTAACTTACTTACTTAAGATATTATTCTCTATAGAACTTAAACTTACTCTAGAATTATTCTATTTATAGATTTTATTTTTACTAGTTTACTTTTATTTTTTAGTATTACTTGTATATTTTTTTATACTATTTTTTCTATAGCAGCGCCTCCTTAGCTGTACTTTTTTTTTTTTTTTTATAATTTATAATATTATCCTCTTTCTTTAAGTCTTTAGCTTAAAGGTTATTTTTTTTTATAAACAGTATAAAGGCAGCTAGTCCTTTATGTAAAAGCTAAGATTATAAAAACTTCTTATACTTTTTTTATCCTTCTAATTTTCTAAAAATAACTTAAGTGGAATTATCCTTAATATAAGCTTACTATCTAGTAAAAAGAGTTTAAAAGAATATCTGTTAAATATTATCTCTCTATTCTTACTATTATAATAGCAGTTATTATTATTTAGTTTATTTAACTTCTAGGCGATATTCCGAGTATATTAATTAAAATATAAAGTATAATTTTATTATAACTTAGTCTAAGTAGAACTATCTCAATTAGAATAAAAAAAAGCTTTAGTAGTAACTTTATACTATTAAGAAGAAATCACTTGCTATAAAGTCTTATAAGCTTTATCTTTATTATTAGTTAGCTTAAATAGATTCTTAAAAAAAGAAAATATTTTAGCGTGAGCTTACCTTAATTAATGAAGTTTATATAATAAAAAAAAAAGTAAAATTATTAGAATTAATTTAGTATACTATAATTTATAGTGTCTGGTGTTACTTTATCTTCCTTCTTAGATTTTAAGTAAAATATCTTATATTCTCTGTATTTCTTAAATATAGTTCTAGAGTAAACATTTATTGCTTTATCTAATAATACTAGTTAATTAGCTTTAAATTATTTTTTAAATTCCTAACTAGCTTCTACGTATTATCTTTAGGTCTATAATTTTTTTATTTAATTAAGTATTTCTACTAACGCCTGAACTGTTAGTAGTCTAAAATTTAATAGACTTTATACTTAGTAATATTCTCTTTAAGTTTAAGTTTTGTTTATAGTTTAGCATTCTATAGTGCTAGTTCTAATCATAAAATATGAAAAACTAGGTAAATTCTTATATTCTTAGGTAATTATAGTTTATAATTTATAAGCTCTATCTATCATTTAATCCTAAATAGTCCTAATTTAATATAATCTAATTTTTTTAATGGTTGTTTAGTTTCTAGATTTTTTTATAATAGAAAAACTTTATTCTCCTCCTTAAAGATTAGTCCCTTAACTTTAGATTTATTCTTTTATTATTTATTAAGATTATCTTTATAGGTGATTTTGTATATAATTTCTTAGTAAAATTATTATAGTTTCTTAACTTTTAGTCTCGCGGACTTTAATATCTTATTTAGTTTTTATAGTTCTTAATAAGCCGTAGGCTTATAATTATAGTTTATAAGAAATAGTAATTTTCCTATAGTTAATAACTTTACAGAGTTATATATAAACTTAGCTATTAGTAATAAGTTAATCTAATTATCTTATTATTTATTAACATATATTTATAAGTATTATTTTAGTGTTTGGTTTATCCATTCTATTTATCTATTTATCTATAAATAAAATGCTGTTAAGAGGCGGTGTTTAGCCCCTAGTTTCCCTATAAACATTTTCTAAAATATTAAAATAAATAATTTATCTCTGTTAGTGATGAATTTCTATAGTAATTTATATTATATAATTAGTAGTTTAATTAGTATAGTTGCCAATTCATCCGCTTTAATTTTCATATATATTGGTTTAAAGTATGTGTATTTTATAAATTAGTTTATAATAACTAATATCATATTATACTATTAGCCTTAAAAGGTAGTTATTATTAGTATTCTTGTAATAAAGTTTATTATAACTAATTTCTATAGTAGGTCTAGTAAAGAAATTGGTTACATAAGTCTATATTCTTTATATTTTAATATCTTATTCTTTTTATACTTAATATACTCTAAAAGAATAGCTCTGACTTTTTTCTATATTCCTAGAATCTAAAAATATCTATTAATTTATTCTATAGTTTTTTTAATTCCTTAATGTCCGTGCATTTTAGCTGAATGTTAATTCTTAATAAGTTTAGTTTATAATACGTCTAGTATATAAATTATTTCTTAATCTAAATTCTATTATAGTTATTTTTTATTATAATTTTAAATTTATTTTTTCCAGGCGCTTTTGATAATAATAGCTGTTTTAATATCTATTTATAAACTTTCTAGAGACTTATCTTGTCTTCGCTTAAGTATAATATTATAGATCTCTAGTATATTCTTTATATAATTTATTTATTAACTGAGTGTGTCAGCTGCTGTGTTTTTTTTTTCCTAATTTACATAATATTTAAAAATTAAAAGTAGAAACTAATTCTTATTATCTAATCTATTATTAATTTAACTTCTTAGTTATTATAAATGCTATTAGATTTTTGTGATTTGAATATATAATAATCTAATGTTTAGCTTCTTCTAAGTAATGTTTCTATTTTTCAAATACTTAAATTATTACAAATAGTTTTTTATTATAAATATTATAATTTAACTTAGTAGTTATGAGTTTATGAGATAAAAAGTCTACTAAGTACTTATACTTATTATTTTATATTTATAACAGAATAACTCTAGTAGCTCTGTTTAATATATCTATATATATCTCTATTTAAAGTCATAAGTTAAATATCTTTAATATTAGTAATTATTAGAATATTTCTTTTAATATTTTGAAAGCGTTTTCTTTGTGTTGTTCTTACTTAAATTATTAATCCTTCTTAAGTAATTCCGTTAAGAATAATGTAATTTTTAAGTAATTCTTAATAAATTATTAGCAAATCTCTATAAATCTAAGGAAAGAATAAACTTCTTTTATGTTTATTAGTATTAGCTAAGATAGAATATTTTTAGCTTTATCTAGGTTAACTGCTATTCTATTTTAGGATACTAAGTATTCTAAAAATTTAACTTCCGTTCTGTAGAACATATATTTTTCTGTTTAAATATATAGTTTATGTTTCTTAAGCTTTTGTAATACTCTTTTAATATACTTAACATATTCTTCTAGCGTTTTATTTATGTATACAAGCATATTATTAAGACATACTATTATAAATACATCTAGGTATTCTCTTAGCATATAGTTAATAATTATCTAGAATATTACTAATGCGTTAGTGAGTTCTATTGGTATAACTAAATATTTAAATAATTTATATTTTATTTTAAATATTGTCATCTACTCGTGTCTCTTAGCTATTTATATCTAGTAGTATTTATTTTTAATATTAAAAAAGCTAAACTATTTAGCTCTTCTGAGTTTATTTATAAGTTCTAATATTAATAGTATAAAGTAGCAATTCTTAATAGTAGCCTTATTAAGATATTTATAATTAATATATAGTTTAAACTTTCTATTCTTTTTTAGCATAAAAAGTATTAGTGAAGTTATTTTATTTTAACTTATTTATATATATCCTCTTTGCTGGTTTTTTTATAAGAATTTTCATAATTCTTCCTATTAGTAAATAGGTACTTAATATAATGATTCTGGTTTTAAATCTGTTCCCTCCTTAAGCGTAATTTTATAGTCTTAGTCTTAGTATCCTAGTAATTAGTCTTTAGCTTTCTTAAAGAACTATTTTCTAAATTTCTTTTAGTATTCTTTCAGTATAACGAATTTAGTCTCATAAAGTATTATTACTTATTATTATTATCTGTAGTATTTATTCCTGTTGTCTATAGTTTTTTTTTTTAATTAATAGTTAGGTTCTATTATGCTAGCTAGTCCTATCCTAAGATAAAATTCTTACTATTTAAATTTATAATTTTAATATAATAGTTATCCCTGTAACCTGCTGCTTAAATAGTTATATTCTTTATTTTAAGATTAATTAAACTTTTTCTAAATACTGTTAGACTATTATTTATGTATTTTACTTATATAAGTTTATTTAAAACTCTAGTTAGTATTTAGTGTTTTTATATCTACTTATTTAATATAAGTGTTTTGCTAGCTTTATTATCTATAAGTGCTAGTATTTAGTTACTATTAATACATACGTCTATATATAGCTTATTTTCGTAATTTCCTTAGTTTAGTTATGTGTATATAATTAATATATTCCTTTTAATTTTTTCTTAATTTTCTAGTAATTTAGTCACGTTTTACTGGTCTTTTAGTTTTTTATTTATACTTAACTCCTAAGTAGTAGTTACTTCTTTAGTATTTCTTTTTTAAGTCTATAGATTAAATATCTTTAAAGTTAACATACTGTTTTATTAAGTATTTTATGTATATTTTTAGCTTATTTTTTATAATCCTTATATTTCTATTCTAGAAAACATTCTTAATATGTAAGTTTCTTATATAATTCTATAATTAACCATTCTTCTTAACAGCGTTTAGCTTAGTGTAGTTAATATTTTAGCTAATATTAATCCTATAATAGCTACTTATATTTATTTAAATTTAAATCCTATAATTTATCTTCTAAGTCTATATAGACTAGTTCTTGTTGTAGGTTAAGTTTCTTTTTATTAGTAAGCTATTATAATATCTTTTTATTACTAGTCCCTTAATATGTATAGCGTGTTTATTCTATTTATAGTCTATTCTCATATAATCTAATACTATATATATCTAGTATTCTTTTTTTGTTATTCTGTTTACGGCGTTATTATTCTATACTTATAGAGTTAATAGAAAAGTTATTTCTTCTTTCTTATTCTAGTTTTATCCTAATTCTGGATGTCCGACAGGGTGATAGTACGTTATATTAATTATAATTAATATAGGTATTTATTTATAGATTTTATTTATCTATATAGCTAGCTCTTATCTACTTAGTCCTTTATACTATTTATTTCCTGCTAATTATAGTACTTATTAATATTTATATATCCTATGTTTTAAGGTAACTTTTTAGTATTTAGTAATATAATATTTCCCTAAATAGTATTCTAATCTATATATTTAATAGTATTTCTAGTATACTTATTATATAATTATTATAAATATTAGTTCTTTTCTATTTTCTATTTTGTAATTTTTTTATTATTTGAATTTTTAATTCTTCTTCTTAAAGGGTCCTCCTTTTCGTTTTATAATCTTATAAAATCTTTTTATATTTTCTTAGCTTTTAGTGTTATGTTACTGTATTATTATTTCTTATATTATAAAGATTATATTACTAGTTAGTTCTGCTAGATAATTTTTTATTTACTAATATAATATTTTATATTCTATCTTAAGGTGTGTATAGCTTCCATAGATCTAACATTATTTTTTTTTAGTTTTTTATATAATAGTTTTCTTAGTGATCTGGTCTCGTGCTTATTTTATTTAAATTATAGCTACTTTAATTTCTCTTAATACCTTAGTCTAAATATAAACTTTTTTAATATCTACTTATTATTATTTATAGTCCTTAATAAAATGTTCTTATTTTTTATATTCTAAATAGGCTTTTCATGTGTAGTGTTCTATTTATTCCTTAATTTACTTTCTTTACTATTTATTAATAAACACTTTATTATAATTAATATCTATTTCGTTATATGTTTAGGTATTCTTTTTATTTCTTTTAAGTATATAAATTACTAGTTTTTTTTATACTTTCTTCTCTTACTCTTACTAGTATTAGTAATTATTAATAGTTACTACTTATTTAATAATTCTGAGTAAAATACTTAGTTACTTTTCTTTAAAGATTTTATCTTTAATCCTGTTTTTTAATCCCTTATAATATATTATAACTAATAGTTAATCTGCTTAGTTAAGTTATAACTAGATTTATTTAAACTCTATTATATAATTAGCTACAGACGTGCATTACTTAAGCTATTAAAACTTTTAAATTACTTCTATTTCTTTATCTATTTCTCTAAAGACTATAATTATTTTCTTTTTAAAGCTTTTATAGTTTTTAAAGGCTTATTATATGTTGCTATTACAGTCTATGAGTCCTGCTGCTTCTAGATTAAAGTCTTTATTTACTAGATAATTCCTAGTAAGTAATTTAAACTATTTTATAACTTTTTCTATTATATTTATACCAGCTACTAAAATTCTATCTTAATTAGTTATAAAAGATACTTAATTAAATTAATAATAGAAATTTATTACTACTATAAAAGTCTTAAGTTTATCTTAGTTACTATTAAATTTTATAGGAGATTATATTTTTATTATTTCTTTTTTCATAACTTTACCTATAGCTACCTGTTATTATAAGGTGACTAGAGTGTTATATAGTTTTATAATTATAACTTTTTATTTCTAAATAACTTATTATATACTCTTAGTTCCTCCGGATGTACTTCTAGTTATAAATAAAAATTCTATTATAACTTCTTCTTTACTACTGCTTTCTTTTAATAAATAAAGTTTTTATTTATTTTTATAATAAGTTATTATAGACTTTATTTAGATAATATAGTATTAGAGTCTACCTAATAGCTTTTTTTTATTTTTTTAAGATAGTAATTACTATATTATAAGTTACTAACTTACTAATATATTATTAAACTAGTAACTAGTTATTTAATTAATTATATAATATTTTAATTAGTTCCCTTATGTCCAGATTAGATGGCTTATTAGACTTAATAAAAAATAGTTTAACTTAGTTAAGATAAGAGAAAGTAATACAGTAAGTTAAGATTTAACAGAATAGTATTAAACTATATTACTTAAAATATAAATCTTAATTTTAGAGTAAATATGAAGAATTAAAAGTAACTATAAGCTATCTAATATTCTATACTTATAGTAAATCCTTTATACGTATATTATATATTAATTAAAAGTATATTAGATACTACTAAAGGAGATAAGGGAAAATAAGTTTAGCTTAAGTTTATACCTAACTTTATTTTTCTTATTAGTACTTATCCTTTTTATATTTTGCTATAGCTAGTTACTTGACTTAGTTATTTAAAGTATTATTTTTTATAGAACTTAAACTTACTCTAGAGTAGTTTTATTTATAGATTCTGTCTTTACTAGTTTACTTTTATTTTTTAGTATTACTTATATATTTTTTTTATACTATTTCTTTTATAACAGCGCCTTCTTAGCTATATCTTTTTTTTTATTATAGTTTATAACATTTACTTAGTATACTTATTTACTATTAAAGGCCTTAACATCTATAAAGCTTTTTAAATTATTATAATCTATAAGAATCTTAAAATAAGATAATAGGCTTTTAATATAGTAGTACTAGTATTTAACAGTATTTATAATTATGCTTAGTTTAAGATTATAAGTTTTATAATACTATTTTACAGCATATAACCTCTAGAACTAAAAGATAATAAAATACTAATTACTATTATTAAATTTCTAAAAGTAAATCCTAGTATAGCTTTAGTTAAAAGTATTTATTTTTAAATATAAAAAAAATCAGGCTTATAATATTAAAGAAAAAAAGTTATTAAGAATATAGTATAAAGTCTGTGTTTTACCGCCTCTATTTTTAGAATCTACTTAAAATATTCTATTTTCTTTCTATTTTAGAAGCCTTTTAAGAGGTCTATAATAGAATAAATAATTATAAAAAAGTATTTAATAAAACACTTATAGAAATTAGTAAACTCTAAAAAGACTTATATATTTTAAAAAAAGGCTAGAGTAGCTTAGTTAATAACTATTTAATCTATTAGAAATTCATCTTCACGCTATTAAAATAAATGATAAACTCTAGAAATTTAACTTTATTAATAGTAAAATCATACTTCTTAAGATTAATAAAAAGTTTATACTATTATAAGTATTTTAGTATTTATTAAATATAATTCTAATAATTCTCCCTACCTCTTAAAAAGATAAGAATATTATTTAGATAAATTATATAGAAGATATTAACTAGCTTTAATAGAGCACGGTTAATATAGCTTTAAAAGATAATAAAAGTATTAATAAGTTTAAATAATATTACTAGATACTTAAAGTAGCTATAGTGCGTATAAAATACTATTTTTTACTTATTACTATATTAAATTCTAATATAGTAATAAATATCTTTAAAGTATAGTTTAGTAAACCTAATTAAATCTGCTAAACAATCTAGTGTTTTACTAATTAATAGTAAAGTAAAATAGTTCTTTTTAGTAATTTTATTAAGGCCTCTGTAATTAACATAAACTTATAAGCTATTATTTTTCTTAAAAATAAAAAGAATTAACATATTTACTAAGCTAGTGTTATTTTATATTTAACTTTTTTATTTTATTTCTACTATATAGTTATAAAAAACCTTAAGCTTTTTAAAAAAAAAAGTTATATAATAATTTAAAAAACATAGTATCGCTTTTCTTTAATTTAATTATATAATTATTTTTATAGTATTTAGGTAGTACTCCTGTAGTATTAATAGAAATTAAATCTTTAAACCTTTAAAACTCTAGAAAGAAAGTAAGAGTTATAGATTTTTTATTTTTTATAATAGTTATAACTTTAATAAGCATAGCATACACATACTTCTTATACTTAAAAAAGTTAATAAACTATTTAAGCTTTTTAAATTAAATTATTTATATATTAATTTTCCAGTGCCATGCTTTTATTTTGAAATTAATAATAATATATACTTCTTAAAGTTTAGAAAGCCTAAAAAGAACTTATAAAGCTATATTAATTATTTTATAAAAAGTAGTAGTAATTTCCCAAATTTATTCCTAATTATTTTTTATTTAAATTAGAATTTCATATACGTGTTGACTGTACTCTTATGTAGTATTTAATATATATAGTATTAATAGTTTAAATTTAGAAATCTCTTTAAAGCCTTACTTTAAAGTAAACTTTATTAATAATATTTACTTATATATTGCTATTAAAAAGTATAGTAGTTACTACTTAAGTAATTTAATTAGTTTATACTTCTCCTTTTATTTAGATTAGTTTTTTCTTAATAATTAGTTTCTTATATTTAGGACTAGAGGTGAGTTTAGGTGTTATAAGTTTTCTAATATTTAAATAACATTAACCTCTATAGTAGAAGTATTCTTTTTAGTCTTATTATATTATTTTTTTTTATAGTTTACTTTTTAGTATTTTTACTTATAGTAGTAACAGCATTCTCTAAAATAGTAAGTAATATTAATTAAGTAAAGTAATATAATAATAGCTATAGAATATAAAGTAGTTATTATCTAACTTCTTTATTACATTTAATTTCAAGATATAGTTTATACATAAGCTGGAAACTTAATAGTAACTTTTTATAAATTATTCTCTAAAATAGTAGTATGTTTAATAAGTACTTATTAAGTTTTTAGAAACTTAGAGTAGTTTAAAAGGACTATATAGATTTTTAGCTACAGCTTACTATATAAATGCATAATAAAATACTTTTATTTATAAAGTAAGTTAATTTAATTCTCTAAAGTAACTAAATATATTATAAATTTATTTACTAATTTATCTTTCTTTTAGATAGCTTTAGAGTATAGTAAAGTTACTTATAACTCTTAATTAATAAAGCTTTTAATCTAATTTAAAAGGAACTCTATTATATGATTTTATATATATACTATTTTTTTTATTTTCCTGCTTATACTGTAGCTATAGCTGTTAATATATTATCTTTAAATATTATAAGGTAAATATAATTTTTTAGTTTTTTAACTAAAACACCTATAAGTCTAGTTAAAAGGTAATTTCTAAACAGATTTAAAAGTCTTAATATTTCTATACTTTTTTTTTTTTTTTAAATATTAGGATTTTTTCAATTTTAAGACTGTGCTAGAGAATTAATGTATAATTATTACTAATATAACGTTTACATAGTAGTTTTTTAATATTATTCTTTTTCTTAAAAAAGGTATATTATCTTTACTTTATTAGAGAGACAATTAATAGAATTAATTTAGTATAAAAGAATAGTATTTATATGTTATTACTTATAAAGTATAAAGTTTACTTTTCTATTTTATAATATAAACACTATTCTTTTTCTTATAAGTTAGTTTATTATATTATTTTTTCAAGTTAGTAATTTTTTTACAAATAGAGAGAGTAGAAGTTAATTATTTAAATTATACTATTTTAGACACTATTATAGTTCTATTTATTAAAGTAAATTAACTAAAATCTATTACTATGCTTATACTATAAAGGTAGTAAGAAAACATAATTAAGATTTAAATAAACAATATATACTAAGCTGCTATTCCTAGAAATAGGAAAGAGAATTTAGAATTATAATAAGAAGTTAATATAGTAGTAAGTAAACACTAGTAAAATAAATTAAAACTAAATTCTATTAAGCTAAAATATAAGTAGTAAGCCTTTTATCTTATAATCTTAAACATTATTAAAGTGTGGGTGTAACATAAGTGTGATAATAATATTATACTTATATAATAATAATACTATACTTATATAATAGTAGTACTATATTTATGTTTTAAAAGATATTATATATAATAATATTTACTTAGGTGTCCCACATTATTATAATTATATTCTTATATATATTTCTTTATTAATAGCTAATAATTCTTTTTTAGTTAGTTTACTACCTTTTATTTGTAATTATTACTTATAATAAATTTTTACTTATTACTAACTATAATACTTTTTTATTAAATTTTTAGTTTTAAAGTTCTTTTTATTTTAAGCTTTAAGTATAAAAAAAGCTTGTGCTTTTAAAAATATTATAAATACTTTTAAGATCTCTTTTTTCTTTTATTTTTAATAATAGTTAAAGTTAAGTTATTAACTGTTTATAATTACTATTTTATGAAATTAATTTAAAATTATAATTATTTCATGCTAATCTTATATAGTTTATGTAAGAAATTTTTATTATTATTTTATAAATCTCTTATTTAACTATTACTTTAAATATATTAAATATTCTTAAAAGTATAATCTAGTAGTTTCTATTTAGAAATTTAATAATTTTTTTATTAAAAAGTGTTAGCTTTAAGAGTAGCTAGAGTTTATTTAAAATCTTAAGCTAAAAACTTAATTCTATTAGTAATAACTACGTAAATAGCTTATTTTAGTTAATAATTATAAGTACAAGCTATTTACCTGTAAGCTTACTTTAATTAAAGAAATATAAAATCTAGAAAAAAAAAGAAATTTTTTTTTTAATTATTATAATTTGTAACGTTTTTATTTGTAGTTTTCACTAATTTTTTTTTTATTTTCTTTAATTAGAAAGCTATGTAGACTTTTATCCAGAATTTAGTATTACTAAATTTTTTAAATAAAACTAGTCAATTATTTTAAAATATTACTTTAAGTTTTTAATAAGATTTTAGGTATTTTTCTTCAGTTTATAGTTTCTTTATTTAACTAGGTATTTTTACTAATATCTAAATTATTTTAGCTCTTAAATCTCTTTAACTTTATACTTTAATTAGTATTGCTTTATGTTTATATCTATTACTATTAATACGTCTTATAGTGCTGGTTTAAGTAATAATATATAAATAACTAAGTAAATTCTTATATTCTATAATTTTTATATTTTATAATAGTTATAGTTTATAGTTAACTAGTCTAATAACCTTACTAATTTTAAATAGTCTAATTTAAACGTAATCTAGTTTCTTATTTAGTTATTTAGTTTTTAAATTTTTATATAGTAGGAAAACTTTATTTCTTTTCTTAAAAATTAGTTTTTTAATTCTTAACTTATTAGTACTCTCTATAGTTTGTAAGTTCTTTAAAATAATAATTCTACTAAAATTATTATATAAGTTCTATAGCTATTTAGCTTTATTTTAAGTTTAATAAAATCTACTTTTTAGATTATATAATTTCTTATAAGTAGTTAGTTTATACTTGTAATTAATATAGAATAGTAACATATTAGTTATAAACGACTTTATATTATTATAAATAAATTATATTAAAAGTAATAGCTTAACCCAATTCTTTTAAAAGTAATTAATATATATTTTTAAATATTATTTTAGAGTTTAATTAGTATGCTTTATTTACGTATCTATTTAAAAATAAAAGCTTATTAAAAACTTTTTTTTTTAACCCTAACTTAGCTAATAAGGTTTTTTAGAAGTGTAATATAAATAATTTATTTTAATTAATAATAAACTCTTTAGGTAAATTATATTTTAAAACTACTATTTTTAAGATTTTATATACTAGTTTTTTTTACTAATAAATTCATAACTGTTAAATTAAAATATATATACTTAGTTATTTTATTTATAATAACTAGTATTATATTATCTTCTCTATTTATTTCTAGCTCTTTAGATAATAGTAATTTTATAATAAAGTCTATTAAAACTAACTACTATAGTTATTTTAGTACTTCTAATAATTATAAAAGTTTATAAAGCTTATATTATACTAGTTTGTTCTTTTTATATTTTAAGTAAGTTTTAATTACTTTCTTTACTATTTACTTTAACTCTTTAATATAGAAGTTTCTAGAGATTTGCTTTATAGTTATTTTTATTTTTTAATATTTATATATAATAGTTTTATAATTTTCTTTATTTAATTTCTTATATAGCTTTTTTAGTACATAAATAAGTTTATTTACATACGTGAGTTCTAATCCTAGATTTTAGGAATTTTATTACCTAAAATCCTATATTTTCTTTATCTAGTAATTCTTAACTCATGTAATTATTACAATTCTTGAATAATTATAGCTTATAGATTTGTTTAATCTAACTATTAATACTATGTTTAGTATTAGTTTATATTATTTTATATAGTTTAGTTATTAGCTAAGTACATTTACTACTTTGTTTTCTAATTCTTTTTAATAGAATATCTTGAAATTATAGATAGCTAGTATCTTTAATTAATATATCTATTTTTAATTTAGCTTTTTTATAGTAGTAAAGCTTATTAAGTTTTTATAATTTAAAAAAACTTCTACTTAATATTTAGTTTTTTTAAAATAAATTTACTATTTTTTAAATACTACTAGTACTATTAATAGCTTTTTATTATAAACATTATAGTTTAGTTTAGTTCTTGTAAGTTTCTTTAATAAATAGTTTATAAAATAAAAATATTTATTATTATATTATTAACTATAAACTACTTCTATTACATAATTAAATACATTTGTTTTTAGTATAATTAGTAATTCTAAATTAAATATTTTTAATATTAGTGCTTAAGTAAATTTGTTTTTAATTTTTATAAACACTTACTACTATTTTTACTTTTAATTAAATCTATTATCTTTCTTAGTTAACTCTGTTAAAAGTGTTATAATTTTTAAATACTCTTTTATAAACTTTCTATAGAAATTTGTAAATTCTAAAAAAAACTATATTTCTTTTACTATTATTAATATTAGCTAGTTATGTATTTCTATTAATTTCTTTAAATCTACTAAGATTTCTTTTCTTAAAATAATAAATTCTAAAAACTTTATTTTTATAACATAGAATTTATATTTTTCTAGCTAAATAAGAAAGTTTTATTTTTAAAGTTTTTTTAAAATCTTTCTAATATGTACTTTATGCTCTTTAAGTGTTTTCTTTATATATACTAATATATTATCTAGGTATGCTATTATAAATATGTTTAAGTATTTATAAAGTATATAATTAATAACTACTTAGAAAGTTACTAACGTGTTTGTTAATTTAAATAGTATAATATAATACTTAAAAAGTCTATATCTTGTTTTAAATACTGTTAACTATTTATATCTCTTTTTAATGTAAATTCTATAGTTTTTTTTGTAAATATTAAATAGGCTAAATTATTAAGCTTTTTAGAGTCTATTTATTAGCCTTTAAATTAATAGTAATAAATCTTAATTTTTAATAGTTATGTAATTTAGTTTTTTAAAATCTATACATAATTATAGCTTTCTATTTTTCTTAAGTATAAATAATATTAATAAAGTTATTAGGCTCTTACTTAATTATATATATTCCTTTTTAAGATCTTTTTTAATATACTATTTTAATTCTTTTTACTGTACTCTTAATAGAGAATATATTAGTTTTAGTTTAAGCCCTTTTTTATTTTTAACTAGTATTTTATAGTCTTAAGATTAATGCTTTAAAAGTGTAATTTTCTTATTCTTACTAAATAAATCTATAAATTTCTTATATTTCTAAGGTATTTAGGATTTAGTAGTGTTTAAGGCTTATTTCTAGATTTATATTATACTAATATCTTATAATTATTTCTTTTATAATTATTGTATAGTTTTATATAAAATTCTTTCTATTTTAAAGTATTTTTTTATTATATTTAATTTCTATATTCATGCTACTTTCTTTACTAAATTATACTTTTAAATAGTTTTTTATTACTAATTTATTATTAGATTATATAATAAGAGCTAATTTTATTCTAGAATTATATTAAGCTTTTTTATATTTAGAATATTAATATAGTAGATATTTCTATAGCCTGTTACTTTTAGCTTTGTTACTATAATTTTTAAGTTAATTAAACTCTTTTTAAAAGTTACTATACTATTATTTACTTATCTTACTTTTACTAAATACGCCTTTTTTTTTAGTATAATATGTTATTTTATTTTATTTATTAATTTAAAATAAATGTTTGATCTACTTTATTATTTACTAGTGCTTTTAAAAATTTTCTATTTACTCTTATACTAAAGTAAAGATATAGTTCTTATTATACTTATTATAGTTTAAAAGCCCTAATAGCTATATTATTAGCTTAAGTTTTTTATTAATAGCTATTTAGTTTTTTAATAGTAAATTATATATATTATATTTTTAATTTTATTTTTCTAAGTTAAAGTACTTTCGTTTAATGTATATAAGATAATAGTTATAGTAGTATAGTAAATATAATAACTTACTATACTCTTTTTTTACTTTATTTTTATGTACTAAATATTTTCCATTCAAAGAAATATTCTTTATAGAAAAGATTTTAGTATTCTAGGTCTTATAAATTCTATTTAGTTTTAAAAATTTTTTTCTATAATATCTATATTTAAGTATATATTCTTTTATTATTACTTCTAGTATTATTAACTTTACTAGTTATTTTTATTTTCTATATCTATTATAGTGTTTAGGGTTTTTAGAATTTATCTATTAAGTTTTATTTACTTACTACTTTTTTATATACTTTTTATTCTTTTAGTTTCTCTATTTAAATTAAATATATTACTTATGTGTATTTTTTTTATATAGTTAACTAACTTATAAATCTAGCATTTCTAATATTTTAGTTATTAAAAGATATTAGTATTTTTAATTTATATAGTAGGTAAAGGTGTTTTTGCTTTATTATACTTATTATTTTTACTTTCTAGCTTAGTTTTTTATTTTTCTTAAGTTAGTTTTTTTTTTTTATATTCTAAAGATATGTAGTTTCTCTTATTAGATCTTTATAAAAAACTAAGATACTATTTTTTTAGTAAGGCTGTTATACTATAAAAACACTACTTTAGTAATTTAGTCTTTTAAACTATAAAACTTTTATTTTAGTGTTATTTTCTAATGCTTGATTTTATAATTCTTTTTAAAATATTAGTTTAATTTATAAATCTAATACTTATTATTATTTAGTTATTACTAAATAGTTATTATTATAATTTTAAAAGCTTCATATGTTAAAAATTAAATTTTTTAAAATATTTTTTTTTAATTAATCTTCTAAAGTATAAGAGATTAAGTATTTATGTTTACTACTTAATACTATTTTTTTTACTACTTTTTATAATACTTTTTTTTAATTATTACTAGCTGTTTATAAGTTTATGCTTTATTTTCTAATACTATTTTCTATAATTTTATTTATAATATCCCTAGAATCTATAAATCTAATACTAATTATTATTAAGTCTTTTTTTAATAGTTTTTATTAATAACTTATTGTTTTACTACAGGTTTTATTTTATAGGCTTAAGTTTTATTTTTATTATTATAATTTTTAATTTCTTATCTAGATATTTTTTTAATAAAGTGTTTAATGTTATTATATTTTAGACATACTTTCTTATTAAGTTACTCTCTATATTTTTAAGTTATAAACTACTTTTTTAACTCTTTTTTTATTATAAAAGCTTTTTTATTTAAATCTTATTAATATCTATTTTATTATAAGTCTATTCTTACTATGTTAATGTTTTTTTCTTTTTTATAGTCATTACTTAACTTTTTTTATATTCTTATTTTTGCTTATACTGCTAGTTGTTAATGCATATAGTAGATTTTATAAAAACTTAAAAATTATTTAATTAATTTCTTTTAGCTAGCTTATTCTTAACTTAATTTTTAAGTCTAATATAGTAAGCTATTATTAATAGTATATTATTTTAGTTAATTTACGACTATAGCTATTAAAATTCTATAGTATATACTAAAACTAAGTTTTTTTTATTATAGGTTTTATATTTTCTGTTTTATAGAGTATTTCTTATTAATTTCTTTAAAAACTACTATAATTTATTAAATAAAGTTATCGTAACTTCTAAATACTTTTTTAGTTTTATTTAATATTTCTAATATATTTCTCTTTTTCTTTATATCATTTTTGGCTAAAGACTTAAATTAGTTTATAACTCTATTTTTTATATATATTTCTATTATAAGGATTTTATTTAATTTCTTAAAAAAAGTAGCTTTATTAAATTAAGTATATATTTCTATTTCTATTAGAAATTTCTTAAGATATTCTCTTATATTATTAAATCTCTTAAGTAGTTATACCTTAGTACTTAATACATATACTTATATATTTACTTAATTCTTAAGTTTAAAAACTATTTATTATAGTTTTATAATTTATGCCTATTATTACTATATAATTTAGGCTATAGATAATACTAATACTAAAACTAAACTACTTAGACCTATTATTATTATATATAATTACGTAATTTATAGGTATTTATAGTATTATAAAATAGTTTATAGCTTTTATGTACTTAAGGTTTTTATATAAAGTAATATTATATAGCTTTTATTATTATACTATAAAAAAATAATATAACGTATTTTATGGGTGAGCTGAATAAACGGGTGAGCTAAATACTTTACTAAAACCTTAATATTACTTTAATCCATAGTACTATTATACCACCTACTAACCTAAAATCGATTTCTTAAGAAGCTAGAATATAGCTTGCTATCTAGGCTCTTAATCTAGGCTAAATCTACGGTCTCTAAAATACTACATACATCTATAATATACCTCTTATAAGCCTAAAGATATAACGTGATGGAATTACCTTATGATGTAATACCACGTCCAATTTAATAAAGCTTACGGTTTCTAAAGAGGAGGTGATAAAGAAGTATATTTTTAAGCTAAATTTAAGAGAATTTACCTCTCTGCTTAATGCTATTTAAGAGATAGTTAATAAACTTCTAGCTAAGTAAGAGATAAGTCTAGTAGATATAAATTAGCTACACACCTTTATTAAGCGTATACTAGGGATTTAAACGAAGTATAATTAGAAGCTTAATTATCAGCATTATAAATAGAAAGAACTAGTAATTATATAAGGCTAGTTTAATTTTATATATAACGTAAAGGCTAAGTATAGTATACAGGATAAAGATATCTATAACTTTAATAAATCCGGCTTCTAAATAGGCATAATAACTTAGTAGAAGATTATTATAGGCTTTAAGAAATAGCATTAACTAAAGGCTCTTTAGCTAGATAATTATAAGTAGATTATAATAATCCTAGCTATTAGCACACTAGAGTACGTGATTCTATTTTTTATTATCTATAAGAATAAGAATTATCTCTTTATCTGGTACCAGGAACTTAATATACCACGTTAATAATAATTTAGTATTTCTGATAATAGCTAGATAACTAATAAGCTTAGTCTCGCGTAGTTAAAGCACTTTAATAAGTATATAAAAAAGCGTAGTGTTAGTATATACTATTTATTAATTATTAATAGCTATAAAAGCTATAACTCTTTTGTATTTATAGAATATTATAAGGAGAATAAGATTATTACTTTATATATACTAGCACACTCATCACACATCCTACAGCCACTAGATGTGGGTTGTTTTTGGCTTTTAAAAAGGGCCTATAGACGCCAAGTTAAGAAGCTAATACGTAACTAATTTAATTATATTACTAAACTAGAGTTCTTACCAGCCTTCCGTGACGCATTTAATATATTAATTACTAAGAGTAATATCTAAAGAAGCTTTTAAGACACTAGCCTAGTTCTATTCAACCTAGATAAGGTAATATTAAAGCTTAATATTTAATTATATATGTTTATACTACCTATTAATATAGAGGTCACCTGGCAGTTAAAAATCCTAAAGAACTATTATAAATTTAGGTCGTAAATAAAGCTAATTACTAATAAGTTAGGTAGCTCTCTTTTATCTTTAAAAAATAAATACTAGTAACTTATTAAAGGTACTTTTATAATAGCTTAAGAGATAATACTTATACGTAATTATATTACTAAGCTTAAAGTAGCTAATAAAACTATATTTTAACAGAAGCAGCGTAAAAGAAAGCGTATCTAGAAAGAAAAAATACTTAGTTTTAGTACTAGCTAGAATAAATCCACTAAGAACCCTACTACTACAAGTTCTAGTAGTAAGAAGGGTTATAGTAAGGTAAAAGTAAATAAAACTAAACTAACTTAAAGGTACTATAGTAACTGCGGTGGGATTAGGCATAATACTTAAATATATAAAATTAATAAAAATAGTACTATAAAATCTAGCAGTAATGAAAATAGTACTATAACTAATAATACTATTAAGTAATAGTACTATGAATAATAGTACTTTAATGAGGTTTTAATAAAGTGTTTAGCTTACCCATTTATTCAGCTCACCCATAAAATACGTTATAGATTTTTTTAATATAGTAAGTATAAATACATACTAAGTTAAATACTTTAATAGTAATATAAAGTTATATAGTAACTTACTTACATAATTATTTTAATAATATAAAAATGTAATAAAAAATAGTCTAACTAATTTATTATATAACAATTCTAGAGAGTTACTTTAAAATAGAAGTATAAGTATTAAAAAAAGCTATATAAAAGCTAAAAAGAACACTCTTTATATAATAAATTCTTTATTTATAATTTATAATATAATTAGCCTTATTATAACTACTTAGTTTTTATTGGTTTTAATTACTTATATTATATTTATAATCTTTATATGTAAAACGTTATGTGTTTTCTTTACTATTAATTTTATTAATTATTTTAATAATATTAGCTAAAAGCCCTACTTTTTGTCTAGTTTTTTAAAGTGTTTATTTTATTTTTATTCTAGTATTATATTTCTATACATACTTTTTTACTAATAGTTAATAATTCTTTTTTAATTAGTTTACTACTTTTTATTTATAATTATTACTTGTAATAAACCTTTACTTACTACTAACTATAATAATAGTATAAAGAAATAACCTTATATATAGTTATGTAATAGTATAGTATTATATAGTTACTATTAGTTAGTAAATAAAAAAACTATTTCTACCTACTTTTATAACTAGAAAATAATTAATTAATTAACACTTTATTTAACTTTAAAACTTAAAAATTTTGTACTTTACATTTATAATAGGAAGTATAATAGTATTTATTTAAGTATTTTATATTATTATAATTTATTACTTTTTTTAATTAATATAAATATATTATTTATAATAATGGGCTCGGTCTTTACACGTTATAGTATAAATATAAGTTAATAGAATAAATTAGCTTTATTTTAGCTATACTAAAATAGAAAGAAAAGAGATATAAGGGAGCTTATCTTTAAATAAAGTAGTATATAGCCTAAGTATAAGCTAGTTATACTCTAAGCTTTATACTAAGTTATAACTAGTATAGCTAGTTATAATATTATATAACTTATAATAAGTTAAATAAATAGTACTACTATATTACCCCTCTTTTAAGAGAGGCTTGTTTTTAAGTCTTTAGATTATAATTTTCTCTTTACTAGTTTTTATACTACTCTTATTTTTAAAGCTGTCTTATTATTCTCTTTTATTATATCTAAATTCTCCTCTGCTTTATATACTTTTAACTAGGTGTCTAGTTATACTAGTAGTTCTACTTTCTTTAGATAGGCTTTATAGTAGTCTTTTATCTTATATAAAGCGCCTATAAAGCCTTAGGCGTTATACTAGATAGGATTTAGATTATAAGCTAGCTAGAATACTTTATACTATAGTTAGCTATAAAATAAATAGCTATTAAGGATTTCCTATACTAACCACTTAAAATATCTATTAATCTTAATAAGCGGTTTCTTAAGTTTAATTTAGCTAGATAGTAAGTAAGTAAAAGCTTTTTATAAATAGTCTACATAAAAAACATTAAGCATACGCATATATGGTAGTAGCTTAAGGTAATAGAAGTATCCTTTTATGTCTATAATAGAATAAAGTCCGTATATTTACTGGTTAAGCTTCTAGCTAGATTAGTTAGTAGTAAAGTCTTTAGATATAATGTATATCTTATCTTTTATAGAAAAGTCTAGCTTATAGTGCTTTTTATTAGCCTATTAAGTCTATTACTCTTATACTTAAGTAATCCCTTATTAAGCTATCTTTATAGCTAGCTTTATTATATTATATTAAGCTTTAGCGTAGCTTTATACTTCCTTATAAGATATTTATTTACAGACTATAATAAATATCTTTATATGTTTCTCCTAGTTCCAGTAATAGATTAACTAGTAACTAAACTTAATTTAATGGAGTAATAAGTCTATAGTCTTATATAATAAAATTACTTAAGTCTAGTCTATATAAGACAGTAGGTTTAACTAGTTATTTTAATAATAATTAATAAATAAACGTAGGCGCTAGTTAATATACTAGTTTAAAACTTTAGTATTTCTATTAGTTTAAAAATAATATAGCGTTAAAAGCTTTTATTTAATTCCTATTAGTTAATATAGCTTATCTATAAATACTAAGATAAACTAAAAATATAATTAGAGACTATTAACTTAGGCAGGTTAAATACTTACTAGATATAATAATAATACATATTAACTACCTAAGCAGCTGTAATAGTTTTATAGTAAGATAATAAGAAATAGTATTTATTTAGCTAATTTATAATAATAAAAGTATAGTTATATCCTTTCTTATTTAAAGAGAAAGACTTAAAGTCTATAGAAACATCTTACTATACTTACTTAGAAATTAGTAGTGATTTAAGTAAGCCTAAAGTCTTATTATAAAATATATAACTCTATTTATAAGCTTTATATATAGCTATATAATAGTCTATATTTTTATCTATATAACTCTAGTAGTAGTAGTTATGAAGTAACTTATTTTTTTTTAATTTAAGTAAGTAGTTACCTAGGTAGCATAAATAGCTTAAATAAAATAAATTTTTAAAAAGTATATAGCAGGAACTACTAGTTTACTATAGTATATAAAAAGGTTTTAATTAAGTTTTTATACTAGATATTTACTAGAGAGAGTGTACTCTTAGAATAGTTATAAACTTTTATAGCTATAATTTATCTTAATAATATAATTAATTAGTACGTAAGAGTTATTTAAAGGCGGTAAGACTATAAAAATATTAATAATAATTATTTTAATTATATTAATAGCTTATATACCTCTTGCTAACAGCATAGCTAGGTTATTACTTATAGTTTTAATAAAGCTAATATTAATTTACTCTACTAAAAAAAAAACATATGTTTAAATTACTTTATTTTTACTTTTTTAAATTTTTAGTTTTTTTTTATTTATATAAGAGTGCATCGGCTACTACGTTAGCTATACTAAAATAATAAATAAATATTAAGTAATAATTTACTATACTTATTATTTAATATATTTAGCAGAGAGTAAGTTTTTATTTTATAGAAAAATATTCTAATATATAATAGTTAGTTAGAGTACTAAATAATTTTATAGTTTACAAGCCTATAAGCTACAAGCGCTATTTTTAAAGGCTATAAATTATAACTAATATCTTTTTATTATATATATTATAGTTTATCTAGAGCTTACTTATAGTTTTAGAGTAGAAAATTATAAATTACTAAAAACTATTCTCCTAAAGCTATAATAGTATCTTTATAATAACTCTATTACTTATATCTATCTCCATACGCGTCTAATAATAAGGTGAGTAGTAAATTAAAATATTATTTAATAACATTAAATCTTTAGCTTACTAGAAAATTATTAGTTTATATTTATTAAAAGTATACTATATGCCCTTCTTAAGCAGCTTAGTAAACAATTAAATAATATATTTATAGTTTTTTAAAAAGGCTTTATAGAAATTATAGAATTTTAAAAAAGATTATAGGCTTTTAACTGATATAGGTACTAGCTATTTTTATATAATAATAACCTTCTTAAAGTCCTTTTAAATCCCTTTTATGCTAATAATAAGGTCTAAGAACTTTATTCTAGTAATAATAAACTTACTTTTCTTAATATTTATTTAAAGACTTATATTTTAAAGATATTTTAATATTTAAGTAATATACTCCTCATGCTGCAGCAGGTCTTTAGAGTAGATTAAAATATTATTAAAATAAATAATATAAAAGTCATCTAGTAGGCTATAAAGTACCTTATTAATATAATACTAAAATATAGTAAGGCTATTATAAAGACTAAATAGTAGTATATAGTACTTATAGTTTTTATACTAAGTATAGAACGTAATTAGGTCCTTTATATCCTTATTTAAATATATATAATAAAAAACTTTTTATATATTAAATTTAGTAAATACTTTTACACACGCTAGCTAGGTAAGGGTTTTCTAAATATATAGAATTATATAAGTATTTTTTTTATAATAGTATTAAGTTTATAGTAGTTAACATAGAAGTGCTACTCTTTTCTAGGCTTTTTAGTAAATAATACTAAAAAAATATATAAAATATTACTATAAGTAATAACGTTTTATTAAAGATAGTTATTTAAGTAGATCTTAATAAGCTATAGCTATTTAAAAAATATACTATATAATAAACTTAATATTAGTATATTTTTAGCTATTAGTTTAATATTATAATTAATATCTTTATAATGCGGGGGCAGTATGTCTGAGTTTTTTTTTTAAAAAAATAAACCTAAATTATACTATTATAGCTAGAGTAAAATAGCTTTTATTTAATAAACTACTAAAATTTCTTTTTTTTATAAGATTTTTATTTAATTAATAGAACTTTTCTAGTAAAGCCTTTACTAAAAGGTTTTTAGAGTCTTAAGAGAAGGGCTTTAGGTCTAATAGGCTAAACTTATCTCTATAGTTCTAAATAAACTTATTTATTTTATAAATATTAATATACCTTAGTATAGTTTCCTTCTGCTATATATATATTATAAAGGTAATAACTTTTATAGTATTAATCTTAAGGCTTATTTTAGAGAGATTTTTATATAAAATAGATAGAAAATAAAAAGTTTATTTATTTAGCTTTAGCTACTATTATAAGTAAAGCTACTTTTCTATTTTTTTAAAATTCTTTTACTATATAATCTACTAAGGTAAGTGCTGAGGTGGCTTATAAATATACTATAAAATTACTATATTTATTAGCTCATCACGTCAGTTAGTATTAGCTTAGTATAAAGAATTAATTTTAGTTAATAAATTTTATATTAAAATAATAATATTATGCTTATAGTTAATTAGTTTATTATTTAGCTATTTAAGTGCTTACTTCTTACAGTTAATTAAAGCACCTATATCTTTAAATAGTTTATAGCTAATTATAAGATTATAGCGGCTAGTATTATAGAAGATAAAGTAGATTAATAAGCAGTAGTTATCTAGTACTAGATTAGCCTAAAAGTACTCATTTACTTATCCGTTTGGTCTGTTGTTGTAGCTAGCTAGGGGAATAGATTCTATCTAGTAAGTCTTTATCTTAAGCCCTTTCTTAATAGCGCGTATGTGCGTTAGGTGTATTAGGATAAAACTACTAGCTCTAGTATTAAAAAGGCCGCTTAGCTTAATAGCCAGTCCACTAGCAGAGATATAGTAAGGCAGGGTAAGAGCCGGTCCACTGAATAGCAGTTAGCGAGAGTCAAACTGGTTAGTAGCTCTAGGGGGTAACCCTAGGAAGGAGACTTCCTTTAGGGTGAGTTTTTCCCTAATAGTTTCTCTGTAGTAAGCTGAAACTCCTCATCATCACTAGTGTCCTGGGGCGTATAGAGCTCTTTATTAGTATCTATAGGCTTAATTACTTTAGCTGTAGCTTAGACAGGTAGTTAGCAGTCTTTTATAAAGTGGCCAGGTTTCCCGCAATTATAGCAACTAGCTGGCTTAGGGATGGGTATTGGTAGGATGGCGGTAGCTGCTGCGTAAGTTAGGCGCTTAGCTTCTGGGCAAGACTGCTAAGTTAGCAGCAGCTAAGTCTTTCTAGTTTTTCTGTTAATCTATTCAGTAGCTTTCCTGGCGCTGAGAGCTAGTTCTTTAGCGAAGTCTTAGGCCAAGTCTACGTACTTATTATACTGGTTACGGTACTGCTGTTAGTAGATGCCTATCTGTATACGCAGAGCGTCTGGGAGCTTCTCATGGAATTCTTCTACCCATTAGTCTGCAGACAGGCTGCGTTCTTGAGCTAGGCAAAAGAAGTCGCTCTAGAATACAGTAAAGTTAGTAGGGTCTTTAAGGTAGAGCTTCTGGAAATTGCGGTAAGTGTTAAGTCTCTTATATGGGTCACCGTACATCCTCTTTAAGCGATCTACTATGTACTAGTAGCTAACTAGCTACTCACTCTCTCTCACTGTACGTATGAGTATTGAGAGGTACTGGTTAGCAGGACCCTCCGTACGCGTACGCATGTAAGAGATGATATTCTCCTAAGTAGCTTACTCGCTGGCTTCAGCGAACTAGTTTTAGTTAGCACGTACCTTATCCTCTAAGACATCCCTCTATTAATCAAAGGTGATGTCCTTGCCGTCCTTAAGTATTAGTAGGTCGGGAAATCGTGCTGAGCAGCTATTACCTTAATGGCTGCCTATAGTAGGCGTAGCTAGTAGAGTGGCTGGTAGATAGAGTAATGCTTAAGAAGTTTAGTTACTAAGATCTCCTATATTAGAACCATTATTAGGTTCTACAGTGATATAGCTAGCCTAGTTCTGAGGGGTCTGTAGTAGAGCTATGAAGCATGTCTTCTTCACTAGTGTCAATAATAGCGCTAAGCTGGCCTTTACAGAGAGAAAGGAGTATATATTGTGCGTGGGTTTCTTTATCTGTGCCCTTAGTATCTTAATCTTATTCTCTTGATCAGCTACGCGCTTAAGCGTGTTGTTTAGTAGCTAATGAAGCTCAGTAAGCTTATCTCTAGCCTTATTAAGCTCAGTTTCGGCCGTGTTGAGCGCTTTTCCTAGCGTATCGGTATAGTCGTAATATGTGAGTACTTTGAGATGGCTACGCTCTAGCTCACTAGCGATTATCGCTTAATTAAGGGTTATTAGGGTAGGAAGCGTAACCTCTATCTCCTAAGGCTTGTAAGTGTCGGTTCCCCAGGTAGTGCTCTTAGTAGTAGCTATAAAGAGTTTCTTATCATGTCGTGCCTGGATGCGGAGCTTCTTGATAGTGTAGTCTTCTCTAATCACGTTGTTAGAATAGTACGTGGCGGTACACCTGAGCGACTTAGGGATAGACATGTAGTCATTACTAGTGGCTATTACCTTAGGATTAACCCTCATCTCTAGCGTGGAGAGCTTTCCCATGGTCCTAACCTATCCATTCTTATATGTATATAGAGCTTCTGGCCCCTAGTAGGGTAAAGCGATTAGCTAATTCTCTAGCGTAGAGAAGATGAGCTGGTGGTGCTCATAGGGATCGGTTTCTCTAGCAGGGAGAAGATAAGCTAGTGGTGCTCACAGGGGTCAGTTTCTCTAGCATAGAGAAGATAATAAGGGGGGGGGGGGTTTACTAGAGCTCTTATAGCTCTCTTCTAATCTAATAGGTATATTGCCTACTGTTGTAGGTCTTCTGGTTACCTGCTAAGTCACTCTTAAGACCTACCGCGCAGGGCTTATACAGGCTATCGCTCAGGGTTTTAATTACCTACTGCTATAGGGCTTTCCAGTAGAGATCATGTAGTTAACAAACTAACGACTTAGCATAGTCATGTAATTAATCCTCTAGGTGCGGTCGTTGATGAATCAAATGCTTAAGTTAATCACGCGGTTTAACCTTAATATTATGTCGCCATCATCCAGCCAAGTTAGAATGATCTTAGTGTAATATGATAATAGGCTTGGTCTTCACGCGTCGTAGTATAGATACAGGTTAACAGAATAAGTTAGCTCTATTTTAGCTACATTAAGATGGGGAGAGAAGAGGTATAAGGGAGCTCGCCCCTAAATAGGGTAGTGCATGGCCTAAGCGTGAGCTAGCTATGCTCTAAGCTCTGTGCTAGGTCATGGCTAGCGTAGCTAGTTACGATATCATGTAACCTATAGCGAGCCGAACAAGCAGCACCATCACATTATTATAATAACTATTTATAATATATTAAAATACTTTTTATAAAAGTTTTTTTTTACAAAGTTTTATTTATATTATGTGTTTATATATTAGCTTTATACTAGTATATAAACTTTTTTTCTAAATATTTTTACTTATAACTTTTTTTTATATAACATTTTAAACTAATATTTAGTACTATATATATTAATTAATATATACTTTTTTTTAAGTTTTTAACTTTTTATATATAGTACTTTTATAATACTATATTATATTACTATTATTATTACTACTACTATTATTACTACTATTACTATTATTATTACTATTACTACTACTACTATTACTAAAATATTTAACTTTGTAAATACTTTTATTTTAAGTATAAAACTTATATAGTTATTTAAAAAATAAATAACTATAATAAAAAATGTATTTACTAAAGTACTAAAATAATAATAAGTATAACTAAAATATTAGTAAGTATAATAATAGAAATTTTTTAAAATTTTTTAAAAAAATTATAAAAAGTTTAAAATAAAACTATATTTTTATTTTTATTTTACTATTAAAGTAATTAATATAAATTTTTTTAAATAAATACTACTAATTTATTTAAAAATAACCTAGGTTTTATAATTTTAATTTTATGTATAACTTTAATTAGTATATACTACTTTAATAATTTACATTTTTAACTAGTTATTACTAAACATTATATTATTAAGTATATAATATAAAAAATTACTTTTTTATTATTTTTTATATTTAAGTTATTAAAAATATATATTTAAAATATATAACAAACTAAAATTTAATATATTTAACTTAAATAGTTATTTTAGGTTTAATTTTATATATAATTATATAATTATATAATTTTAGTAATTTAGTAAAAGTTATTTATTAAGTTTTTAAAATATATATAATTTACTAAATAATAAATTTACTTTATTTATACTTAATTACTATTATTAGCTTTAAATTATTATACTTATAAATTTAAATTCAAAAAAATTCATTAAATTTTTTTTTATATAATAATTTAAAACTAAAAAACTAAGCAAAAAACTAAATTATATTTAAATTAAATTATAAAAAGTTATAAAAAGGTAAAAATAAATTAATTATAAACTAAAACTACTATTATTTATAAAAATATATTTAAGCTTTTTATATTTTAGTACTTAAACTAGTACTATTAAATATATTATTAATAAAATATATTAATATTGTGACGGTGCTGCTCGCTCTGCTTGCTGTAGGCTATATGATATTATAACTAGCTATGCTAGCTATGATCTAGCGCAGAGCCTAGAGCATAGCTAGCTCACGCTTAGGCTATGCACCGCCCTATTTAGGGGCGAGCCCCCTTTGTACCTTTTCTCTCTCCATCTTAGTGTAGCTAAAATAGAGCCTACTTATCCTGTTAATCTATATTAATGCTATGACGCGTGAAGACCGAGCCTGTTATCACATTATACTAAGATTAATCTAACTCGGCCGGATGACGGCGACATAATATCGAGGTCAAGCCGCGCGATTAACTTGAGCATTTAATTTGCTAATAACCGTACCTAGAGAATCAATTGCACGACTATGCTGAGTTATTAGTTTGTTAACTATACGATCTCTACTGGAAAGCCCTACAGCAGTAGGCAGTTGAAACCCTGAGCGATAGCCTGTATAAGCCCTGCACGGCAGGCCTTGAGAGCGACTTGGCAGGTAACCGGAAGACCTACAGCAGTAGGCAACATACCTATTAGATTGGAAGAGAGCTATGAGAGCTCTAGTAAACCGACCCCCGTGAGCACCACTGGCTCATCTTCTTTACGCCAGAGAAACTGACCCCTGTGAGCACCACCAGCTCATCTTCTCCACGCCAGAGAATTAGCCAATTGCTTCACCCTGCTAAGGGCCAGAAGCTCTATACAAATATAAGGACAGATAGGTTAGGACCATGGGAAAGCTCTCCACGCTAGAGATGAGGGTCGATCCCAAGGCAACAGCCACTAGCAATGACTACACGCCTATCTCTAAGTCGCTCAAGTGTGCCGCCACGCACTACCCTGACAACGTGATTAGAGAAGACTACACCATCAAGAAGCTCCGCATCCAGGCACGATACGACAAGAAACCCTTCGTGGCTACTACTAAGAGCACTACCTGGGGAACCGACACCTACGAGCCTCAGGAGATAGAGATTACGCTTTCTACCCTAATGACTCTTGATTAAGTGATAATCACTAGTGAGCTAGAGCGTAGCCATCTCAAAGTACTCACACATCACGACCATGCTGATACGCTAGGAAAAGCGCTTAACACGGCCGAAACTGAGCTTAATAAGGCTAGAGACGAGCTTGCTAAGCTTTGTTAGCTACTAAACAACACGCTCGAGCGCGTAGCGGATTAAGAGAACGAGATCAAAACACTAAGGGTACAGACAAAGAAACCCACGCACAATATACACTCCTTTCTCTCTGTAAAGGCCAGCCTAGTGCTATCGTCGACACTAGTAAAGAAGACGCGCTTCATAGCTCTACTATAGACCCCTCAGAACCAGGCTGGCTATATCGCTGTAGGACCTGATAATAGTTCTAATATAAGAGATCTTAGTAACTAAACTCTTTGAGCATTACCCTACCTACCCGCCACTTTACTAGCTATGCCTACTGTAGGTAGCTATTAAGGCAACAGCTGCTCAGCACGATTTCCCGACCCGCTAATACTTAAGGACGGCAAGGACGTTACCTTTGATTAATAGAGGGATGTCTTAGAGGATAAGGTACGCGCTAACTAAGACTAGTTCGCTGGAGCTAGCGAGTAAGCTACTTAGGAGAATATCGTCTCTTACATGCGTATGTATACGGAGGGTCCTGCTAACCAGTACCTCTTAACACTTATACGTACAATAAGAGAGAGTGAGCAGCTAGTTAGCTACTAGTACATGGTAGATTGCCTAGAGAGGACGTACGGCGACCTACATAAGAGACTTAATGCTCGCCGCGATTTCCAGAAGCTCTACCTCAGAGACCCTACCAACTTTGCTGTATTCTAGGGCGACTTCTTCTGCCTAGCTTAAGAACGCAGCCTGCTTGTAGACTAATGGGTAGAAGAATTCCATGAGAAGCTCCTAGACGCTCTGCGTACGCAGATGGGCATCTACCGACAGCAGTACCGTGACCAGTATAATGAGTACGTAGATCTGGCTTAAGACTTCGCTAGAGAGCTAGCTTTCAGCGCCAGGAAAGCTACTAAGTAGATTAATAGGAGAACTAGGAAGACTTAGCTGCTGCTAACTTAGTAGTCTCGCCTAGGAGCTGAGCGCCTGACTCGTGCAGCAGCTACCGTCATCCTACTAATACCTATCCCCAAGCCAGCTAGTTGCTATAATTGCGGGAAACCTGGCCACTTTGCAAAAGACTGCTGACTACCTGCTTAAGCTATAGCTAAAGTAATTGAGCCTGCAGATACTAATAAAGAGCTCTATACGCCCTAGGACACTAGCGACGATGAGGAGTTTCAGCTTGCTACAGAGGAACTATTAGGGGAAGACTCACCCTAGGGGAAGTCTCTTTCCTAGGGTTACCTTCTAGAGCTACTAACTAGTTTGACCCTTGCTAACTGCTATTTAGCGGACTGGCTTTTACCTTGCCCTGCCATATCTCTGCTGGCGGACTGGCTATCAAGCTAAGCGGCCTTCTTGATACTGGAGCTGGCAGTTTTGTCCTAGTACACCTAAAGCACATGCGCGCTATCAAGAAAGGGCTTAAGGTAAAGACTTACCAGATAGAATCTATCCCCCTAGCTGGCTACGATAATAGACCAAACGGACAAGTAAATGAGTACTTCCAGGCCGATCTAGTACTAGACAACTACCGCCTGTTAACCTACTTTATCTTCTGTAACACTGGCCGCCACGACCTTATAATCGGCCGTAAGCTATTTGAAGATGCAGGCGCATTAATTAACTACAAGAAGCGAGCGCTTAAATGGCCAGACGATAAGCTGATCAACTGCAAGCACGACATCGTCATTCCAACGCGAGGCCTATCAACTAAAATCAACCCCTCACACCAAGCTGATGCCGACCGACGCGACAAGCTGATGAATGTAGCGATTCTGCAGCGCACCCGTAAGCCACCCCAGCGCTCGTCCCAACGTGTTGCACACCGAGAGAACCTCAGGAAGATGGAAGAGCAGCTTCACCCACGACAGCAGCTAGAGCCAAACAAGCGAACCCCCCGCCCTCAGCCTATCTCACGCGAAGACCTCTCCAAGGCAGGCCTCGAGATCAATACTATAGGAGCTGTTGCCTTCATGATGCACGCACGGCAGAAGGAAACTGTGCTAGAGCACACCAGCGTCTATGAAGTAGACAAGCTCATCCAGGACCGTAGGGACCTTACGAGGAAGCCTTCCTCCCAAGGCCCTAAAGACTCCTTAGTAAAACCTTCGCCAGAAGGGCCCTATCAATCAAACAAGGACCTCACGGAAGAAGAGGAACTTCGACAGCTTATCGAGTAGAAACTACCCCACCCTAGCTACGCCGGCGCGACTCAGGCCCACTTCTCAAAAAAGGACTCAGACGTGCTGCCCCCGCATCGCGAAGGTGTCAACCATGATATTAAACTAACAGCTGAGAACACGCTGACGTTAAGTCCACTATATAGCATGTCTCTCGAGCAGCTATAGCTTGTCAAGACCTACCTGGACGACCACCTTAGACGAGGGGTTATCACTCACAGCGACGCTTCGTATGCTTCCCCAGTACTGTTTGCTAAGAAGCCTGGAGAAGGGTGGCGCTTCTGCGTCGACTACCGTAAGCTCAATGCCATTACAAAAAAAGACGCCTATCCGATCCCGCTGATTCAGGAGACCCTTGCCCGCCTAGCACGTGCAAGGGTGTTCACTAAGCTTGACGTACGACAGGCCTTCTATCATATACGTCTGAACAAGGACATAGAGGACCTAACTACGTTCCGTACTCGGTATGGGAATTACAAGTATCACGTGCTACCATTTAGTCTCTGTAATGGCCCTACTACATTCCAGCACTACATTAACAAGGTGCTTCATGGCCTACTAGACGACTTCTACACTGCTTACCTTGACGATATCCTGATCTACTCTGAAGACCCGCTGCAGCATGAGGAGCACGTTGCTCAGGTGCTAAGACGTCTCCAGGACGCAGGCCTCCAGGCAGACATTAAGAAGAGCGAGTTCGCTGTCACTAGAACGAAGTTCCTAGGCCTCATTATCAGCACAGAAGGGATCCAAAAGGACCCTGAGAAGGTCACTGCTGTACAGGAATGGCCAGTACCTACGTCAGTCAAAAGCCTGCAATCCTTCCTAGGATTCTGCAATTTCTACAGAGCTTTCCTAAAAGACTATAGACGTATCATTCAACCGCTTACTAAGCTGCTTAAGAAGGGCACATGGCACGCCTTTAGCAAACGCAAGCTGGCAGCCTTCCAGCAAGCTAAAGATCTAATGCTGTCAGATAATGTCTTAGCTCACTACTCGCCCTACCCCAGACGCGTATGAGACAGACGCAAGTAATGGGGGTCGTCACAGGGGTGCTATCGCAGCTCCAAGAGGATGGCCTCTAGCGACCTATAGCCTTCTACTCTAAGACTATGAAGCGAGCCCCAAATGAACTACGACATACACGATAAAGAGATGTTAGCTGTAATCTACGGCCTCCGAGAATAGCGCTCGCAGCTTATAGGCTTGCAGACTACAGAGTCATTCAGTGCCCTGACTGACCACCGCGCGCTAGAGTACTTCTCTACGAAGCGAGAGCTTACTCCCCGCCAGATGCGCTAGGCAATAAGCGTAGCAGACTATCACCTAACGCTTACCTATCGCCCTAGCACGGCCAACGTAGTAGCCGACGCGCTCTCGCGCAAGCAAGAGGAACTAAAGACCCAGAAAGACAAGGACAAAACAGCCCGAACACGTGCCTTTCTCTCAGCAGAGCAAATCGACGTTAGCTTTATTAAGGCCGCGAGTG
>ML994696.1:282810-362607 GCA_010093925.1 Zopfia rhizophila CBS 207.26
CCGAGACGCGATCTAGCACCGACCGCATCGGTCAGCGCTATAGTACACCGGACGTCGCTCGTCTCGCTCGTCGTGGCAGTGTAATGGGGGGGAGATTCCCTCCGAGCAGGGGCTCAGAGATCCAATGTCAGAGGAGGAACGGCCAGAGACATGGTGAGAACAGAAACTTCGGCGGAACAGCAGGAGGAGACAATGAAGGTCCAGGAGGAGACGAAGCATGCGAAAGTTGGTCCGCAGATCAGCACGGCCGCCAGGACGAAAGAGACCTATCCGGAGCACCATCAGAGAATGGAACACACCCCGCGGATATTTCGGAGCCCGCAACATGGTCCATCCTAGACCCAGTACTCGATCGGTCCTACGAAACATGACATCAGCCGGTACCTTATCCGCCGATAGTTCCTAAAGGACGTGACCGGTGAGCCCTACGGGCAACTAGAGCTATCCGCCAAGGAGTCCAAGTTAAACCGGTCCGTCACCCACTCATCTTCGGAAGGCATCCGCCAGACGCACCTTCTGCAGTTCGTACGCGTACATGCCGCCGTCGAATTCCACTATCCTCACAGGGAAGTACGGATATTATCCTATCCCAGGCATGTAGACGACCAGCTCGAAGACCGATCCAGTCGATCACCACTTCGGGAATCCACATTGCATGTGGAGCAGAGGACATCTCTTCAGACCGAGCGCCGCGAAGAACAATCGGACAGCTCGGACAGCGAGAACACGAACTCGCTAGGGAACAACTCGATAGAGATATCGATCGAAATGGCGCAGCATAGCTCGAAATCGCATCGAGACGCGAAGGAGTGCTCTGTAGACAAGTGTCTGACATTATCTACAGAAGCATGCAAGGAGGGTCAGGGTCACTATCTAACCGACCACCGGTTTGAGTTAAATTATCCCACTGTTCGGATATCAGAGTACACCGTCTTAACGAACCCGGGTCAGGTATGTCCCGTCGTCCAGACTGGTCAACAGAACTACCACCAATTGCTTACCCGCATCCGCGACCAGCTACATGACCAAGTCCTGGAATCACAAGGGCAGTCAAACCCCCACTATGCCGCAACTCTCGAAAACGAACTAAGGACAATCAGCCGTATCGAGTAGGTACTTACGACTCTACTTGACTCCTGGCGCCAGTCTCTGATAACTGGATCCGCCCGGTTTATGAGCGGTCTACATCGCTATCATGTATAGTCGACGGATTCGTCGACATCAACAGAATATCATTCCATCATTCTTCGTCGCGAACGAATCGGCCAGGTGCTGCTGTTTCCGCGTCAGCATAGGAAAGAATAGATCTCCCCTTCCTGAATTTCAGGTACCTCTGCAGAGCGGTACGAGCGAGTCCCTAACCGTTCACTAAATTTCATTCGGACCCCAGAACAGCGCTCCATACACCGAGATAGACGTTCGAAATGTGCGTCGATGCATCAGCAGATGTAGAAACGGGTACGCCGGGGTCATCATCGCCAGCGCTTCATCGAACGGACAAAAAGAGAATGGACCCACTCGTCAGTGGACCCATCGTACCTATCGAACTTACTCCACCCAGGAATTCTTCACATGTCGTCCCTGATGATCGAACGGCACCACGTACTCTTCCGGGACCGACTCAAAAGATACGACCCATCAACGGTCTCTCCCGCGCGAGAGCCTTACCGACATCCGAGAGTACCGACGCTAAGCGGAGTTATTACGCTAGCTAATCACTCACTCCCCGGAGCATGGCTAGCTCGCGCTCAGGCCATGCACCGCCCTATTTAGGGGCGAGCCCCCTTTGTACCTCTTCTCTCTCCATCTTAGTGTAGCTGAAATAGAGCCTACTTATCCCGTTAATCTGCATTAATGCTACGACGCGTGAAGACTGAGCCCGTTATCACAAATATAAAGTTATATAAATTAAAATATAAAATTAAAAATTTTAAAAGTTATAATAATTTAAATATTAACAAAAATATTTAATTAAGTAAAAAAAATTATAATTTAAAAAAAATTTAAAACTTATTTAAAAATTTAAATAGTATATTAAAATAATTAACTATTTTTACTTAAAAAATATATAAGCATACAATTTTTTTAAAAAAAAAAGGAAATAAAGGTTTTTTTAATTAAAAGTAATTAATAAAAATAAATTAATAAAATAAAAGCTAAAAACTATAAATTTTAGTTATATAAACTAGTACTTTTTATTTTTAATTTTTTTTTTTAAAAATTTTTAAACTTAGTTATTGAAGTTACAAAAAAAAATTTATTTATAAAATTTTTATTAAAATATACTATTTATAAATTAAATAGTAGTAAAAACAAACTTCAAAATTTAAATTTTAAGTAAATTTAAACTATTATTAAAGTAAATACTTTTTATGTAAACTTTAATTAAACTTTATAATATTATTATATTTATACTTATTTTAAATTTTATTAAAAAAGTTTAACATATAATGTATAAAATTATTTTAAAATATAATAGTTATATAATATATATATATATTTTTACTTATTTATTTTTTTAATTTTTAATTTTTTTATTACTTTTACTAAAGATTTATTAAACTATACTTTAAAATTAAAAACTATTATTAACTATTACTATATTATAGTACTATTAAAAACTAATGCTTAAATTTACATAAATATTAAAAGTAGTAAATTATTATTATTTCTATTTACCGCCTGATTCGGTCCCCCTAATGGGTCCATGCAGGCCAATTCCTTCTATGGGAAAAACTCACTAATGAGAAAACCCGTCGACGTGCCACGCCGGAGGGGCGCCGGCGCTCCGCTGTCGTAGCGCTTCTTCCCCGCCTTCTTGCCTTTTGTGTGGTCTGCGATTTTAGCCATTGCACCCGCGTCTCACGGACGATCTCATCTTCTTCTTTCCTTTTTACCCCCTTTTTCTGTCTCCTACCAATTGTCTATGCTCTGGAATGGGCGGAAGTTGTCTATTCTCTTAGTATTAATTACTTTTACTACTCAGAACTGAGCGAGTAATCCCGTCCTTATAAACCACCTTACTGCTGCTTGGGCACTATCTCTCTGGCTTAGTATTCTTTCCAGTCGTTCTAATGGGAATGACGCTATTAGTTCAGTTCTCTCTAGCCTAGGGCAGTAAAGAAGAGTATGGCGTACAGTCTGCACTGGCCAGCTGCAGTCACACCATAGGAATTTATTTAGGACCCCTATTTTTGCTAGCCAGGCGTTGAGGCCAAGGACTTCTGTGTGTAGTAGGAGTAAGGCAGCGGCTTCTGCCTTTAAGAGTCCTTCGTAGAGTGGGATCGTAGGTGTTTCCCATAGGGTGCGCCAGGTAGACGCTGTCTGTCCTTTCGCTGCGCTTTGCCATCAGCGTTGCCACTCTATGTCTGCCCACTTTGAGATGAGGGTGGCTGTGCGCCAGCGGTGTTGATGGCCGCTGGTGCGGCATGCTTGTGATTCCCCTGTACATCTCTATCCCCGCCGGCGTTAGTAGTTTCTAGGGTTTTCTCTTGCAGGGTAGACCAGGACTTCTTTCTTGCATTCTTTTACCCGGTTTCGAAGCTTTCCAGTGGAGTCGGCGGTCGTGTTGCGGTCCGCTGTCGACTTGCTAGCGATGCCTAGATGTCGTCTAGGGTGCTTGCTGTCTTTTTTTCCACTGGGCCCCTAGGGTCCTATCTAGGTTCCTGATGCTCGTGCTACCCGTGTCGAACTTAACGGATCCGGTCGCGCCAGGTCTAGATAGTAGAGAGTTTGCGAGGCTCTCTGCGGTGCTACTTTTAGGCTGTCTCTATTTGCATAGGCAGTCTGTCGCCATGCAGGGGAGGACTCTTGGTAGTCGCACCCTAGAAGTTTGCACCTTAAGCAGGCCTCTGGCAGCACCTTTAGAAGTTGAAGAGAAAGGTGATACCTACGCTGTGTCCGCGTACACAGCCGGCCCGAGTACGAGTCGGGTTCGCTCCAGCCTTCTAAAAGAAGTTGGAGAGAAAGGCGATACCTATACCGTATATGCGTTTACAGCCGGCCTAAGTACGAGTTAGGTTCGCTCCAGCCCTCTAGGTTCTGCCCTCTTGGCCTACTGACATGCGCATCCGTCCTCTCCGGCCACTATACTATCTCTTTAGGTAGCGACTTCGGTACGTAGGCTCTACGCCGGCGACACCCTACTAGAGGCAAAAAGCGTGCTCTCTAGCATAATCTGAATGCGAACTAGGTCACTCCTATGCTCTAGATAGGTCACCAGCCTAGTTCAGCCTCCAGCACCTTTAGTGCGAGTAGAGAGCGTATTACCTACGCCGTTTATTACTACCTTCTTAGTTATAGTATAGTGCCACGGCTCGCTAGCTGCTTAAGTACTACTCTAAGGCTAGTTTCCCATTACCTATAAAGGTCTCTCTCTATAAGCTATCTATATCTTGTAGGTGAATAACTTAAAGGCTTTATTTAGCTAGCATAAAGCCCCTAATTACATTACCTACTAATCTGTCCTAATTCTGCTATATGTATATTCAGGTACGGTGTACTATTTTTAAAGAGGTATTTTAGTATTAACATTAACTTAACTCACTAAAGTAGCTTAGTTACCTATGTTTTAACTTAATAGATCTATTAGCTACCTCTATAACTTTATTAGTTAATAACTTTCTTTACTTTTAGTAGTGATACTTAGGCTTTGTCCGTGCCCTTATTACGTTAGTAGAAATTCTATACTTATATATATATTATAAAGTACTAATATGATTTTAGAGCTAGTTAGAACTAAAAGTGCCCTATCTATCTACTAAAACGGCTTTAAGTTAGGTAGTTTTCATATTCTAGTATCCCTTTATATAATTAGTTAGGCTATATAAAGTTGCTAGTGTTGTTATATTACTAGCATATTATAATAACTTAATATAAAAAAATCTTTATTATAAGGCCTTAAACTTTAATAACTACTTATAACTTAATAGTGTGTTATTAGTAACTTAATATAGCCTTCTAGGCTTAAGAATATTTATTAATAAATAAATATTCTTAATTTTTATAATACCTAACGGCTCTTTCGAGCCGCTCTTAATATATACTTATTAAGAAATTTATAAGTAGTAAATTAACTACTAAAAATAAAATAATAATATAATTAATAAAATAAATAAACTTTATAAAAATAATTAAAATTTATACTAAAAATATTAAAGCTAGGTTTTTTATTTTATTTAATACTTTTTTTACTTACTATAATTTAAAAATTAAACTTTAAAAACTAAATAATTTTGTAAACTAATTAAATAAATAAAAAGCAAATTTTTAGAATATTATTTTAAAATTAAAATACTATAAAAAATAATACTAATTATAGTATTTATTTTAAGTACTAAACAAAAAATAGCATAAAAAGTAAATTTAATAATTTAAGTTTAAATAAAAATAAAAAAGTATTATAAAAACTTAATACTTTAACTTTAATTTAACTTTTTAAAAAAAAATATAAAACTACTACTAATTTACGTAAAATATAGTTATTATTTAAATAATTTTTAAAATTAGTTTTAAAATAATAGTAGTAACTAAATTAATAAAAATTTAGCTAATTAAAAAAAATTTAAGTAATAAACTTAAAAGTAAAATTTAAAAAATTAAAACTTAAAAAAAATTTAAAATATATAAATATAATAAAATAAATTATAATGTATTTTATAAGTAAATACTTTATATAAGTAAGTACTTTACTTTAAACTTATTATAAAATTAAAAACTTGTATTCAAATATTTATCATAAATAGTAATAAATAAAAGTTTATTATAAGTAATAATTAAAATATAGTAAATAACTTAAGAAATAACTTTTAGCTATTAGCTAAAAAGTATACTAAAAAGTAGAATACTAAGTAAAAAGTAAAATAGTTACTTTAAAAAGTAAGATATAAAATAAAGTTACTAGCTAACATTATTAAAGAAATTAATAAAACTAATAATAAGAAAAATACGTAACGTTTTATATATAAAGTTATAAGTATAATAAGTATAATAAGTAGTAATAAAAACTTAGTAAATATATTAAAGCTTATTACTTAATAAATTATAAATAAAAAATTTGCTACATAAAAGGCATTTTCTTTAGTTTTTAAATAGTTTAATTTCTTATACTTATTTTTATATTTTTAAGCAACTTTTTAAATTATTATATAATAAATTAATTAAACTATTACTTGTTACATTTTTGTATTATTAAAACATATTATAAAAGCAAGACTTTTTATATAATTTTATATATTATTGTATTTTATAGGTAAGCTGTGTATATAGGTAAGCTATACATATAGGCGAGCTGCGTATCTTGAAATTCACCAAAAAATCAAAATTTTCCACCTTCATATCTCAACAGCCACTTAATAATAAATTCTAAAAATCGAAATTTGAGCTTTTCTACATGCATTACAGCGTTTCTGAAGGTTGCATGAACATTAGTTTAGTAGTTTCTGAGATATAGCAATTTGGGGGCTAAAACCATGCTATATTGCTATATTTCAAAAACTACTCAACCAATTTTCATGCAACCTTCAGAAACGCTGTAATGCATGTAGAAAAGCTCAAATTTCGATTTTTAGAATTTATTATTAAGTGGCTGTTGAGATATGAAGGTGGAAAATTTTGATTTTTTAGTGAATTTCAAGATACGCAGCTCGCCTATAAAATATGATAACTATATATATAAATAAAAAAAAAAAGCTAGTATAAAAAAATTTCTAACTTAAATATAAAAATTAATTTAAAAAAGCTTAAAATACACATAAACTTATATTTAAATAAATACTTACTAAATTATAGTAATACTAAAAAAAAGAAATAAAAACTAACTTATTTAAAATAACTACTTTAAAAAAGTAAAAAAAACTACTAGAATTATAAAATAAGCGCTAAACTAACTAACTAATCAGGTTCTATCCTTAATACGTTGCCTTTCACACCTTTGGTACGCGTGCCCACTACAGGTCTCTACTTCCCCTTTTCACAACCGGAGAGGAGGTATAAGAAGGGATGGAAGACGATGAGTACGGCGACTTCGACGACGAGGATAATAACGACGATAACGGGGATTCTCGCCGTAGCAGCGGAGGTTGAGCGGTCAACGCCAATTCAGGCAAGCCCGCCGTGTCATGAGAATATGGGCTCAGGGATTAACGGGAGAGTCTTTTCTGCTTTTTGATTGGTTCGAAATTTGACACGGCCTCTACTCACTGCTCGCTGTCAGATGTATCTATCCGTTTGCTTGTTCCAGATCCAGGGGCTTGTTCCCGGCCTTTGCGACCGAATCTACGGAGACTTGGCCATGGAAATATTGATGGAGATCCGTTGGTGAGCCTGACTCCTTGTCGCTGGCTTTCGAGTAACCCACAAGGCCCGTTGTACCTAGAAGCGATACCAACTGATCCCTGAACCCCGCGTCTTTCATCGACGATGTCACGACCGGCCTCGATCCCTCTATGCTCTTAGACGCACCCTACTTGTCTTTTTGGGCCATTGGTTAGGGCGTTGATATACAAGGTTAGTATCACCTCTCAGTCATCACTCTTGATGTTGGACATTGACCCTTTAACTTGCAGTATCCTCTTTCTTATGCAATTACCGCATACATACTCATTTCCATTCGAATCCGAGAAACACTATGACTTATCAATGCGAACTGAATTCCTCTATTCTAAAATGACCGTCCAACTCCGATATCTATAACAGGTAATTTGTACAAGCAAAATACTATACCCTTCTATGTAGCCTCCTCCCTGACCAACGCCGCAGGTGTAAGCTTACTCTTCAGGGCAATCGTCCCGGCCAACTCTTGAATAGGGACATTCTTGAGCAACTCAAAGATTGAAATGTCAACCTGCAGCTCCGTGTAGATCCAACTCCTCAGCTCGACCGCGAGCAAGCTGTCAACCCCATACTTGCTGATTGTTTGCGTCTTTTCAACATCCTGCACGTCAACCATCATGCTCTTGGCGAGCTTGTTGACGATTGCGTCCGCGACCACGTCCACGGCACCGGCAAGAGATTCTGCAGCGCCGAGCAGGGCTTGTAGTTGCACCGCTTCCTCATCGGCGCTCACATTCAGCGCATCAGAGTCGACGTCGCGAAGATGCGCAAATTTGGCATCATTGCTCCACCACGGGAATTTTTGGCGGGCAGCTGTAATCATTGCACCAGTTGGCAGCCCAGTGATAAATTGCGCGGGAATCCGTGGCATATCCGGCATGCTGGACCCGGTAATGGCGGAATTGATCATTCGATGCATCTCCTGCTCCTTTATGCCTGTAAAGTTCCAGCTCTTGATGTTGGCGGTGACGGTGGAACTGTTGTTTTCTTCCAGGAACCCAACACCAAGGATGATGCCGAGGTCGATGGCGCAGGCTTGCTGACCGCGGGCTCGTCGGTAGAATGCCAGAGCATCCTGGAAAGCGTTCCCTGCCGCGTAGTTGCTCTGGGCGCGAGAGGATACAATACTGGCGGAAGAGGAGAGCATGACAAAGAAGTCGAGGTCTTGCGGGAGGAGCTGGTGCAGGTTCCAGGTGCCTTGGACTTTCGGGCGGACCGCGGCCATGTATTGCGCGTGGGACATGCGTTCGTATGGGGCATCCTAGCATTGTCAATCAACTGGCCAAAAATTCGAAGAGGGAACATACCTCCAACACCATGGATGCTTGGATAAGGCCTCGAATAGGAGGCATATCTTTGGCTGCTTCCAACGCTGACTTCACTCCGTCTAGATTCGAAATGTCGCACGCACATGCCGCCACTTTGACACCTTGAGAAGCGAACCGGTCAAGCGCCTTTTTAGCTTCGGGTTTTGCAGCACCGGACCGTGAGAGAAACAGCAGGTTCTGGGCACCTTGCTGAATCATCCATTGAGCAATGGAGCGTCCTACGCCACCAAAGCCGCCAGCCAGGACATATGTAGCATCGGGCCTGAATGTTGCGGGCTTGGAGCTTGCGGGGATAACCTGTTCTGTCAGCATAACTCATATTTAGGCTACGAAAATCTTACAGGCACGACACTATCCGCCTCGAAGTTCAAGACTAGTTTACCGATATGCTGACCGCCCTGCATGAGGCGGAAAGCTTCTTCCACGCGGGTCATTGGTAGGGCTTTGACAGGATCGACCGGTTTGATGATATTTCTGCCAAACAGCTGCATCACCGTGTGCAGAATCCGCGACATTCTTGGCGTGTCATGTTCCAGGATGGCGATCAAGTTGACCGAATGGAACGAGATGTTGTTGATCATGGGGCTCATTTCGATGCCAGTGTTGCCAACTACAATCGTCAGAGAATCCTACATTTTGCGGCGTCTACTTACCGATATCTTTCTGGCCCAACTCCACAAACTGGCCGAATCGAGCTGTGCAGTACCAAGACTCCCTCATGTGCTCGGCATTCAACGAGTTCAGGACTACATCGACGCCACAACCATTGGTCATTCGCATTACCCCCTTGGCAAACGAAGTGTCGCGGCTATTGAAGATGTGGTCCTCTGGAATGTTGTACTTGTCCATCAGCAAACTCTTCTTGGCGGCAGAGGAAACGGTCGCAAAAATCTCAGCTCCTACACGCTGAGCTAGCATGATGGCTGCTTGACCAACACCTCCTGCGGCAGAGTGGATCAACACTGTCTGACCCAGATCGAGATGTGCCTTTTCGTACAAGGCATAGTACGCCGTCCCATATACTAGCGGGAGGGAAGCTGCAGTCTCGAAGTCGACTCCGGCCGGCATTGGAATTGCCATGGACGAAGGCGTCGTGACAAAGTTGCGGAAGCATCCAACCTTGAACGTCATGACGCGGTCTCCAGGCTTGATGTTGCTGACAGTTGCGCCGACACGAGATACAACGCCGCTGCATTCGAAACCCAGTTCTGGTTCTTGAAGCTGGCCCATGGAGATCATGAGATCCTTGAAATTGAGGCCAACGCTCTTTACTTGAATTTCGACATCATCGTGGCCGAGGGTGGGTTTGTAGGCTGTGTCATCCGCAAACTGTAGAGTATCAAGGCGTCCAGGAATTCCCACACCCATGTTCATTGGTCGACCTGCCTGGTGAAGTGGAGCAGGTCGGGGTTGAGGTGCGGCATTCATGTTGAGCAACATGGTATTCATTCCCTGCTCGAGTTGTAGACGCTGGACGTGGAGCTGCCCATCCCGGATTGCAAACTCCCATTCCGGTCGGGCATCGGTTTTGGCTTTGCGCGCAGATGCCAAAACCTTTTCGATGCCGGTAACGTTGGATTCGCTCGCAAGATCCTCGGCCAAGTCAAGGTCGACAGTCATGAGCTGAAGACTTGGATTCTCACCACGGATCGAACGAGAGAGTCCAGTCATGAGATTAGCAAACGGATTTGCACCGCCAATGGTACCACCTCGCGAGACCCACATGGAGTATTCTGCATTGAGAATAACCTTTTTCAGACTTTCCCAGTCTGCAGGACTGATATCTGCGAGCATTGGTCGATCGGGATCGCAGTCGAGCAAGAAGATGACCGATTTGGCGGACAAGTCTTGCTCCGAGGCCTCTTGCAGGGAAAGAGATGTTGTCTTGACTAGTCGATCCTTGAGTGTCGCGGCAAAACTCACGGCTTGCTGGCTTTCTGGAACGACAAAGACAACATCAGAAGGCATCTCAGCCGCCGCCTCTTCTCCTGCCGTTGCCGCGATGAAGGAATACATCTGGTCTCTAGGGTCTTCAAAGTCGGACATGGTAACATCAACTCCGCCAAAGCCGGCACCTTGAAGCCTCTTGTTCCAGTCGTCTACACCAATTGTCGGTGCCCATTCTCGGTCGTCATCTGCGCCCAGCCACCAACCCGAGAGAGAGCCGACAGTCATGTATGTGCGAAGACGAGTGTTTGTGATTTCCATGAGAACCAATTTGGCACCAGGCTTCATGAGCTTCCTGACATTCTGCAAAGTCTGCCCCAAAAACTTGGTGGCGTGCAAAACGTTGGCGGCAATGACCAAGTCGTACTCGCCTTCTTGGAAGCCTTGCGCTAGTGGGTCCTGCTCAATGTTGAGTTTGGCAAAGTTCATACGCCTTGCCCAGCTCTTAAACTTCGTGGCCGCCTTGTCAAAAAAGCCAGTACTAATGTCTGTGTAGTCGTACCGGCCAAAACGGGGAGCCGTTCCATTTTCGCCGCCAAGCTTTTCAAGAACTCGAAGCGCGGTCCCTCCTGTACCAGCGCCAATTTCGAGTATCTTCATATCGGGCGACTTGTGAGCCATGAGATTGACGTACTCGGCCAGCTGCTTGTTGATTGAATGGCAGCCCACGCCGTCCTGGTACAGTTTACTCAAACGATCGTCTTGCATGAGCACCTGAATGGCGATTTCATCCCCACGGAAGATGCTCGAAAGATGTTCTCCATGGTGGCGCACAAGTGCTCCGTCGGCAGATGAGCTACTCACTCGTTCGATGAGCTCATTCTCAAAAGCTTCGTCAGTGTTGAGCCAATCCGTCTCAACAAGTCGGAGTTGGCTCTGAAACTCGCCACGCTCTACTTGGTCGTAGGTTCTCTGCATAAACTCATAAAACTTATGCAAATGAGGAGTGAATGCCTTTGCTTCCTCGGCCGTAAAGTGATTGAGGATCCGCTTCATGTAGATGAAGCACACGAGTTCGAGCTCGCCAATCTTAAAGGGGTCGACCTTTTGTAGGTGTTTGGTCGCTGCCCTGCAACTCTCTTTGATAGCGGCGGGATCCAGCATGGTATGGTCCTTGTCCCATTGAATGTAGCTGACTGGCTTGCGGATCAGACTTGTATTGATAGTACCTTCAAGCTCCATGGTCCTCAGTGGCGTGCTCTTGAGCTGTTCAAAAACGACCAGTGGCTTCTCCCATCCATCGACCGAAACAACCACATCAACCGACGCGTCAAAGCCCACGTTTTTGGCGACAGAGTAGCCCTGCAACAATGAACCAGGGGCTGACGGAACATCTGCAGAGACAAACAAATTGCCCACAAAAGTCGGGACTTGAGCGGTAGTCAGTTCCTCGGCCAGACGAGTTGCAGCTGGTATACACATTTGCACGATATTGTCCAACGTGGCTGGATGGATAACATGCGGAAACTCGAATTGTGCAGGCATCTGGCTCTTTGTGTCGGGAATTCGCAATGTACAAACTGTCTGGTACTCGCCCTTGTACACCTGGATCAAGTTTTGGAACAGAGGGCCGTAATGGAGACCAATACTTTCGAGGTGCTCGTAAAAGGTGCGTATATTCCTGGAATTTACGCACTCGCTCAACACCTTTGCGTACTGCTGTCGATACTTTTCAATGGCGATTGCACGCTCATCTGGAAACAAAGTGCTAGGTGTCGACTTGTAGCGAATCCGGATAAGACCAGAACAGTGCCGGCTCCAAGCGTCACCGTTCAAGGAATAGATGCAAAACTCCTCCCATGCGGCGGTATCTGCCTTGGTTCCCATACGACGGGGTTGTATGCAGAGCATGGTTTCGGTGCCGCTTTCAGACCGGTCGACAACAATGGCTTTGCCAATCGTAACGTCGCGGAGCTCGTAGCCGTCAATCTCACGAGACGTGTCCGCAATCTGCTTCATCCCCTCAATGGCCATGATCAACATTCCGGCGGCCGGATACAGCACCGACCCTTGCACTTGATGAGCTTCCATCCACGGCATCTCATTCAAGCGAAGAATGTTGCGCCAACGGGGCTGCTGGGTGACTTCCTCATATGTCTGGCCACCGAGCAAGTCGAGGCGTGGATGTTTTCGCAGTCGCTGGTTTCTGGTCCAGCGGGATTCGCACCAGTACTTGTTGGCGTGGTTCCAAGGGTACGGCTCAATGTCGACGAGAAAGTCAATCATTTCCTCATTAATGTTGTTTACTCGCGCAATATCCACGGGTATACCAGACAAGAGCAGCTTTCCAGCCATTTCAAGCGTCGAGACCGAAGCATCTGACCCACGGATGAGGGCAGAGGCGTAGTTGACATTTTTGAGTTTGAATTGCTTGCAAATCTGCATCAGTGGCCCTTTGAGTGCTGCATGCGGCCCAATCTCGACAAACAGACTAGAATGCTGGCATAGTTGCTCGACGGCACCATTAAAGTTGACCCGGCCAGTCAGGTTCGCAACCCAATAGTCGGCACCGAGAGTAGCAACATCGACAAGCTCTCCTTGAAGGCTGGAAAACATTTGCACAGTTCCCGTATTTTCTGCTGGGGTTATTCCTTGCAGCGCTTCCCGGTACTCGGTGGCTATTGCTTGCATATGGTGAGAATGATATGCGGCATCCACCTTGAGGCGACGAGCAAAGTGGCCATCCTCGGAAAGAAGCCTTTCTAGCTCTAAGATGGCGGATTTGTCTCCCGACAAGGTAATGCTGGACGGGCTGTTTATGCAGGCGACGGTAGCTTGGCCCTCGCTGACCCGATTTAGATAGGCTTGTGCTTCCACAGCTCCGACATTCGTAGCAAGCATACCGCCAGGCACCATTGAACTCTTTTTGAGCTGGCTCGAGAGTCGACCACGGTGGTAGGCAATGCACCAAGCAGCCTCACGGGTGAGACCGCCTGCGGCGTATGCAGCTGCAATTTCACCACTGGAATGCCCAACCACTGCTTGAGGGAGGATACCCCATTGGCGTAGCAGATCCACCAAAGCAATTTGGAGAGCGGTACAAGCCGGTTGACTAATTTCGGGCTCTTGTAGCTGTGAGTTCTGCTCGTCTTGACACAGTTCTTCGTACAAGGACCATGAACAGCCAATGGATTGCAGGTACGCATCGGCGGCAGTGATGCTTGAACGAAATGTTGAATTCGACAAGAGTTCCCGGCCCATGGCGTGCCACTGCGCACCTTGGCCAGTAAACACAAAGGCGATTTTCGGGATAGCATCCGAAGAACGAGCCTGCTCAATTTGTGCATCCTCAAGCCGCCTAACCAGCTCCTTTGGAGACGAGGCAATGACAAACGATTTCCACGGGAGCGAGCTTCGTTTGGACGAAAGAGTGTATGAGAGCTGCTCCAGAAACTGGGCTTCATCCTTTTCGGTCAGACTCGTCATCTTGGAAGCCACATAGCGCTTGTACATGTCTGCAAGACGCTGAAGGCCTGGCTTCTCGCTCGAAGACCAAGTAAAGAGCTTTAGAGCTCCAGACTCCTCTTCGGCAGGCCACTGGGCGCTATCGAGTCTAGGCGACCGTCCAAGCGCCGTCCCCGAATCGATACCGGAATCTTCAGACGCAGGAGTCTCATTGCCGCCCGTGGTTTGATGGCGACCACGGAGACCACGAGCTTTTAGGTAATGGTAGGCGTCGTCGAGGATTGCGTGTGCATTGGTGCCGCCGTATCCAAAAGAATTAATACTGATCCGGCGCTGACCCTGTGTGGGCCACTCTTGAAGCTTTGTGGGCACTTGGAGGTTCCACTCTTCCATCGGGATACGGGGATTCGCTTTTTCGAACCAGATATTGGGAGGAATCATGCCTTTTTCGAGCGCCATGATGGCCTTGGTGACTTGTGCAACACCCGATGCTCCTTCAAGATGGCCAATATTGGACTTTACGGACCCTATCAAGAGTGGTTGGCCAGCAGGACGGGCAGCACCAAACGTCTGAGCCAAAGCCGACGCCTCGAGCGGGTCACCCGTTGGTGTGCCTGTTCCATGTGCTTCCACGAACTGCGTGCTGGCAAGATCCAGCCCGGCATTTGCATAGCACTGCCGGATAAGGTTCTTTTGCGATTCTGCCGATGGCACAGTGATACCGGGCGTGTTACCGTCCTGGTTAACACTGGTATTGCGGATAACAGCGCGAATCATGTCATTGTCTCGGAGTGCGAGCTCAAGTGGCTTGAGGACGACAAATGACACTCCTTCTCCCCGAGCGTATCCATTGGCGCGGTGGTCAAAAGAGTGGGATTTGCTGTCGGGACTGAGAAAATGTAGATTCGACATGGCCGACATGATGTTGGACATTAATATTAGGTTTGTACCGCCGACGATTGACTGACAGATTAGCATACCTCCAGGACCTGCAGAGATGCAACGTACCATTTTGGATTCTCCAGTACGCAAGCTTTGACACCCAAGGTGGAGTGCCACCAAGGACGATGAACACGCAGTATCAATACTGATACTAGGGCCGCGCAAATCATAAAACCAAGAAAGACGATTCGACAAAATGGCGTCTCCGGACCCAACACCATGGTACGAAGGGACATTTTCGGCGTCATTGCCTGCAATTTCAGGATAGTCACGTGTAAAGCTACCGACGTAGCATGAAGTATCTGATCCAACAATATCCTCGATTCGGATACCCCCTAACTAGTCAGCATGGCACTTTTTGAAATTTCGGGCATGGCATTCTTTGGATTGTGGACGTACCATTCTCTAGCGCTTCATACGAACACTCCAGCGCCATACGCTGCTGCGGATCCATGGCCTTGGCTTCATTGGGATTGATCGAAAAGAAGGGAGCATCAAACGAAGACACGTCCTGGTGTTGCATAAAGTGTGCACCCCGCACATTGACCGAGTTGTGACGCTCATGGTAGGGATGATAGTAGCTGTCAATCGTAAACCTGTCCTTGGGCACCTCGGTCATTGCTGATCTCTTTTCGGCAATGAGGTCCCAGAGACGTTCAGGATTCGACGCATCTCCCGGATACCGACCAGCAAGGCCTACAATGGCAATAGGCATCACTGGTTCATCCCCCGGAAGTGCCATGTTGAATGTTGGGCGGTGGTAATGAGGTAAATGAGTGACTGATAATTGAGAAATATGCAGATGAATAGGCAGAGGCTCTAGCCTTTTAACTTTACACTCGATGTCAGCAACGGTCTCTGTGAAATTGCCAAGATGCGTGGGTTTCTACGAGATCAAGTCCGCCCGCTGTATACGGATAATGAACGTATGCCCTTCAGACATTGGAGGCCTGTGGATTGGAGGGTGTTGTTTTAGCCATCACCGCATCCTTAATTACCGCAAGTTTCTCGAGAATCGGACTTGGCGACTTCAACAAGGCGCAAGCCTGAATCTGTTTCACCTCAGTTACTCAGGTCACCCACCGACTCTGATATACACCAATCTTCGAGGCCTCCACCGGTGGTGATTGAGCGGGATTCTCACTAGTTTGGGCGCACAGACTGGATATTCTTATCAAGAGGATTGCAAGAGCTAATCTTTCAGAGAACATAACGCATCCTCCGCTTACTCTCATTTCCACTCAGGCCGTATCACTAGAGACTTGAAGATTCTATACTATACATTGTCTGCATCGAGTATTGAGCTGTCACAACTGCAAACCCACTTTCCCAATCTGGTAAGCCACTCCAACCACAAATCCAACAGTAATGAGCTTGATCAATTTCAAGTCCCATGCATTTGCTTTCCACCGTGGCATTCTTGCATCCGCAGTTTGCAAGTGCAAAGGCGTTCGCTGACGCAGCCCCATCGAAGCAGTCGGACAAGCGTCTGCCAAGACCTCTTCGATGAGATCCGCAGCCAGGAATTTGCGCCTGCTCGCCACGTGCGCTATGTTCCGCAGCCGGGTGCAGTTCGCGCGAAAAGAGCCGCCCTGATCCTGGGTAATTGTCCGTAGCGCTGTACGCACCTCGTCTGCCGAGAATTTGGTCTTATCAAGGATGATGGCCACCCCAGCGTCCCGAAGACGAAGGGCGCATTGGAGTTGGTCGAAATAGACACCAATTCCTACGACAGGAACACCGTGATAAGCCGCTTCATTGGCACTTGCGGGTCCGCAGTGGCTAAGAAAGACGCGGGTGTGCGAATGCTCAAGAATAGCCCTTTGGGGTGCAAAAGCCACCAACAAAACATCCGGATGCACACCAGCAAAGAGGTCCCCGATTGTGCCGTTCTCCGAACCGAGTTCTGTTGGTAGGATTGCGGACTTGTCAAACTGCTTTTGCGCCAGGCCGCCCATGGCCCAAATGACGCCGTCAAACGCGCCCTCTCCAAGCGCCTTTGCAACGCCAGTCAGGATCTTGTACAAGGAGTCGTGGCGCAAGAGTACGTGCGTGCCAAGAGATATGTACAAAATCCGAGGCCGTGCCCCGATAAACTCCTTCAATTCAGGGCCCAGCGGTGCGGGATCGTCGCTCAGAATGGGGCCCACGGGTACAACGAGCGGAGGAAGATCCTTGGCCGCCTCAAGACCAAAGAAGGAGTTTACGAGGAGGAGATAGTCCGGCTTATTGACTCTGGGAAGACGCCAAGAAACTCCAGCGGCGGATCGCATCTTCTGCTGCCACCGTTCATGACGGATCGCTGAGCCAAGAAGGCGTAAAGGAAGCAAGTCGTTGAGGAGGCGCTGCCACAAGGAGGCATGCTCACCCGTCAGGATTTCAAACTGAAGGCCTGGGATCCCGGGAATGTAGCTGGCATGCAACATGTTGGTTGGCATCTGGCTCCAGTGCATCACGATGGGGATTCCAAACCGGATTTGCACGTCGCGGACTGCGTCGACGCAGTAATCCGCCAAGATCAGATCCGGACGGATTTGCTTATTTCCGGCGATTGATGAGAGCGAGGAATAGACGGCAGGCCAAGAACTTGCCAAGAACCGGCGGACTCGATACATGGCTGAGTAGTCTGTGGTGTATCTTCCATTCTTCCAATCGCTCATGGCCAAGTATTCACGCTCCTCCACGTCTTTGGGGATGCCTGGCCCCAGAGTGTGGGTGGCGGTGATGAACCCGCTCTCACGGGCCCAGTGTTCGTTGCCTGCTAGAGTGGCAAGCTCGATGACATGTCCGCGAGTATGTAGGATCCGAGCAATCTCCAATATTGGCGCTGAAACAACAGTTAGGCAGAATAACTTGTTTACGGACTAAAATGCTAACCTGCATTAGACTTTCCGCCCCCTGTAATAACCAACAAAATCTTGGCAGTTGGGAGGTCGGCCATTTTCAATAGGGAATTCAGCTTTTTGGGTAAATGATAACGAGCACGAATGTAAAACAACTCAATTGCAGATAGACGAGCAAAGCAGTTAAATCGCATCCTTTATACACAAATCCCCAAATGTCCGTGCAGATTCCAGATGGTAATATTACGTTCTCCCCAATACCCTAACCCTTACCCCTTTGGAACCAGGCTTTTGCAGCGGCACGCCTCCATCGCCAACCGTCTCCACATCCGACACATCTGTCTCGAAAAGCTCAATCCGTCCAATGCTGTCCTCAATCCTGAGACCAACTCCGCTCTCAAAGTTGCGGAAAATCCCGGCAAACATGAGCAAAATCTCCGCCATGGCAAGATTCATCCCAAGGCAGTTTCTGGTTCCTTTGCTCCAGGCAAATTGGTACCGCTCCATGGCTGGATTATTCAGCCACCGCTCAGGCCGGAATTTCTCGTGACTAGGGAAAATGCGCTCGTCGCGGAACAGGAGCAAATGTGACATGCTCATGGGCGTTCCTGATGGAATGCTCCACATCTTGTTTGTGCCGCGGTCAGTAAATATGGTGGCTTCATCAGGAGAAATCCGCTGAGAGCGATGACTGCCGCCGACGCTCAAGCGCAGTGATTCTTGGATGACTGCCGCGAGATACGGCAGCTTTTCAAGTTCAACGACATTGGCACTGACCGAGCGGTTTGGGATCACTTCGAGTAGTTCTGCTTGCAATTTTTGAAGAGCTTCAGGCTCGCTCAAAAGATGGAATGTGCCAACGGTCAGAGCCCACGCAGTACTGACAGTGCCGGCACTAATGACCAGCCCGGCATCTTGCACCAAGCGCAAATACGTCTTTTCCGAAGGCGGCAGTTTGCTGGCCATGATTTGCTGGAAGATTGTCGGTCGGGCCTTTTCGCTGGTATTTTGCTCGCTCATGATGCGTCTGGCTTGTTTTCCAATATTCTATCCGTGTAAGTGCGAGTCCTGACATGGGGATTAGGACGCACCTTTTGGGCTGCCATGAATGAAGTCATGCGAAGTTTTAGTATGAGTCGCTCCGGTGCGTACCGCAACAGGAGGATTGGATATCCCAACCATGGTAAGTGGTTCATTAACGAGAGTGAATTTAGACCTCTTTCGACTGAGAGGGCAAAATTTGGATCGAAATCGGGAGTGTTTAGCTTGTCGTCTCCCTCACCATACGCAAAATTCATGGCAACATCTCCAACCGTTAGTTCTCATTCAAGTTGGAAATTGTGAGGCTTACCGGCGGTAAAAGCAGGGAAAGCAACCTTTAGATCAATTATCTTTCCATTCTCGCCTGCAATCTTCAAACGCTCCAGCATGGTATCCACCCGCTCCTGAATATCACCCTGCTGTCTGCGAACCTGGGCCTTGGAAAACAGCGAGCTCACCGCCGCCCTACGCTCTCGGTGCAAATCATGCGGTACAGTTCCAAAAATGGAGTGGTTAATGAACAAGCCGCTCGTCATCCATTCCCATTTGGTGCGCTTCTTGTTTGCACCACAGTAGATTTCATTGAAGAAGTCGGGATCCGCAAAGTGGACTTCGCTGGGATTGATGCGCACAATATTGCCGTATTGCTTGTGGAGCTGTTCAATCTTGAAGACATATTGTCCGCGCTGGATGCAGTCGTAGTAGAATTCATACCTTGCCGAGTTAGGATGTCTTGGGATATTTCTCTTTTTCGCTTACCAAAAGGTCACGGCCGCCAACTTGGGCCCAGGAATTCCCCGTAAAGGATGAAAGCAAAGTCTGTATACAACAAGGAATACAACACGAACGAAGAAGATTGAGATGGCAATAATTGCTACCTGGGAAGCATTCAATCCCGCGAGAAAAGGGAACTCGTTGAACATCTTGGCCATCCCCACTGCAGTGTATAATCCACTGAAGTGGGTATGGAAAGATAATATACAACGTCAGTCCAATCATACGACTCTCACGACACCCGACCAACAATCACGCATGGTTGGTGTAGGTTTCGCCAAGCTGGGTCGTTGCGTGTTTCACCATATTCTGTTGGATCGGACGCCGAATCTAGAGACCCAGGTAGTAGTCCGTGAGCGCGTCATCCGGAAGGCCCCTGCTATGTGGTACGGGCCGGAACGGATGTCCGTGTTGTGGACGTTGGCGCAGCGTGGGTGGCTGACAGGGCTGAGAAGTTAGTTGCATCCTACGGTTGGCTTGGTGCGGATTTACCGGATTTCGTCCTGGTGTGCTAATTCTACCCTTCTTGTTCCTTTCATATGGCGATACGTCTCGCGGATCCCCTCGCAGTGGTTATAGATTTCTTTGTTTCTCTTCATAAATTATTTTTTCTATGACAGAAACGGCTAGGCCGCTAGCGCGGCTTGCACGACTATCAGGATGGAGACTTTGGGCAAATGTTACCATGTGAGATGATGGAACTATTGATTGAGCCAAACTAACACCGACAGATTATGCGTAGGGCTATGGCTCTCTGCTCTTGAGACGACGATTGTAGCAACTGTTCTGGTATCAGTAGCGTCCAGTTTGGGAGATTTTCATAGGTCAAACTGGATTGTTACTTCATATCTTCTCACTTATACTGGTACTCGAACCCAGTATTGCGCGAGAGAGTCTATTGACTTGTATACAGGCTTCTTGACGATATTTGCACGATGCTCCGATGTATTTGGCCGCAAAACCATTCTACTAATTGGCCTGGTTATCTTCACTCTAGCATCATACGCATGCGGGCTGGCCAACAGCATGATCCAATTGTGAGTTTCTGACTCTTATCAAGGAAATGCGTTAATGTAATGTAGAATTATATTCCGCGCTTTTCAAGGCCTAGGAGGAGCAGGAATCTACAGCCTGGCTATGCGTGTCCTCACAGAAATTCCCGACGAAAAGACAATGGGCCCTGTGGCAGGCCTCATAGGCATGGTGTTTGCATGCTCCAGCATTGCAGGCCCGCTCCTGGGTGGCGCCATTGCCTCTACGACAAACTGGAATTGGGTATTCTTCCTCAAGTGGGTTTTTCCTTATTCTATTGAAGACTTGCGAATAATTTGGCAGTGTTCCTGCAGGCGCCATTCTCATCGTACTGGCCGCCGTCATCTTCCCAAACAATGAGAAACCGTTGCACAATACATTCAAAGATATACTCCGCGTGGACTGGATCGGATGCTGGCTCTCTCTCGCCTTCATCGCGCTCCTGATCTTTGCGCTCGAATCGGGAGGCAACGAATTCGAATGGAACAGTGCCCAGATCACAACCTCACTAGTCGGCTCCGTCGCATGCATTCTTCTCTTCGGGCTCTGGGAAGCATATCTTGGAAAGCTTCCCGAAGATCATCCAACACTTCCCATATTTCCTTTTCGGCTACTCAAAAACTGGACACTCAATATAGCGCTGATGTATTTCATGTCCTCGCCTGCATGAACTTTACTAACTTTGACAGCACCGCATTCATCATCGGCTTCCCCTTCATGATCACCATCATTTACCTCCCCCAAAGCCTGCAAGTAGCAGCCTCCCGCTCTACCATCCGCGCCGGCATCGACATCATCCCGCTCCTCATTTTCTCCGCCCTAGGCTCCGGTCTCGGTGGCGCGTTTTGTGCACGCAAGCCCATCGAACGGGAAATTCTCACCTTCTCCTTTGCCCTACAATTACTGGGACTCGGCCTTCTCTACTACGCCCCCCTGAAACGCTCAGTCACTGCGGGCCAATATGCGTACGAATGCATCGCTGGTCTCGGATTTGGATTCTCGCTGAGTACCATTGTAATTGTTGCGCGACGTGCAGTACAGCCAGATGATCTTTCCGTCGCAATGGGCTTTATTACGCAGATCAGGGTTCTCGGCGCCCTTGTTGGTGTGGCTTGCACGCAGACGCTACTCAACGCCGTCACGCGTCGCGATCTAGTTACGTTTCTGGGCCCAGCAGATATGGCGGCTTTGAGAGACTCAATCCAGACTATCGGTAAATTTCCACGCGAGCAGCAAGAGGCTGTGAGAAGCAGTTATGCTAGAGGGTACAAATCCCAAATTATTGTCTCTCTCGGGACTGCAGCGGCAGGGTTTATTATTGTGCTTTGCATGTCGATTGTGAATAGAAGAAAGAGCAAAACGGCGGAGAAGAGGGTGTCTGAACATGAGGAGGAGCGAGAACTACAACGAGTTTCACGGGAACCCAGTCAAGACTTGCATCCAGCTCTTCGTCCGCTTGAGGACGACTTACAATCGCCTCCGCCGGTTCAAGTGCACAGTTATATAGATGCGTGATAGTTGATCAATGTGTATTATCGTTTGGCATCGCCTGCATTGTTGTGCTAGCTAAAGATCGTCTTCTGCATGTCTGACCGTATGCTATCAATCCTCAACAGCCTATTCGCGCCTCATGCTATCTTGCCAATCATAAACCAATCTACACTTGAGCACATTGTCTCCCTTCTCCAATACAAGCCTCCGCACATATCGCCGTTCACCCCCAAGCACTCCAAAGCCCCAAATTTGCGTCAACACCCAGCCCCTATCGGTACTCCTCATCACACTCTCCAAAAAGCCGTGCTCATCATTCCATCCTTCTCTCAGCCATTCGTGCAATCCCTCCCACTCCGCCTTCTGGTCCTCGCGAGACAAGAACCGACATCTCCCCGAGATTTTCCCAAAATAGGGATTATCCTGCTCCCGCTCAATCCAGTCAGCCGCTCGCAGCTCCACACTGCCAACCCGCCCCATGGATGACTGCTTGGAATCGACGTGCACGACTCCTTCGCCGTCCGTGTATTGATCAACATCGACGGTGATATTAGCATACGCAATGGCCTTGCGCACAAAATACGCCATGCCTTGGTGCTGGAGAATACCGTCTTGCGAGTCGGAGAGTGACTTGTTCTGACTGTACGTAAGCACACACGGGGCGTAATTTAGTGAAACGAAGAAGGAACAACATACCAAGCTCCACCGCCCTGTAAGGCAGAAGATTGTCCGGTCTGCGGGAGCCGCCATTCCTACGGTAAAGGCCTGCAAGACAATGTCTGGAGTTGGATAGATAAAGAATCTCTGAGCTCAGCCTGTTTCTGATGCAGCGGAAAGACTATACCCCATGCGTGCTGCGGGCAAACCCCTGCAGATGTAGCTGCGTGCGCTGCGCCTCGTCTCACCCATTGCATATATGCCACTTAGCATACGCAATGGCTGTGCGCACAAAATACGTCATGCCTTGGTGCTAGAGCATACCCTCCTGCGAGTTGGAGAGTGACTTGTTCGGACTGTACGTAAGCACACACGGGGCGTAATTTAGTGAAACGAAGAAGGAACAACATACCAGGCTCCACCACCCTGTAAGGCAGAAGATTGTCCGATCTGCGGGAGCCGCCATTCCTACGGTAAAAGCCTGCGAGACAATGTCTGGAGTTGGATAGATAAAGAATCTCCGAACTCAGCCTGTTTCTGATGCAGCGGAAAGACTATACCCCATGCGTGCTGTGGGCAAACCCCTGCAGATGCAGCTGCGGCTGCGTGCGCTGCGCCTCGCACAACAACGGCCTTACGTCCGTTACCCACCGTTCGTCTCACCCATTGCATATATGCCACTTCTAGGCCACTTCCGACCTAAACTCCCCCTCTCTTAGTCCAAATTCTCAAAAATGCTCCCGCACGACCGCCTCGCCGTCGCGGAACTCGTATTATATGGCGGTACTGCGCTCCCAGCTGCCCTCTGGCTGTGGGTGCGAGAAGGCTGGCGCCGCCTGGAGTGGCTCTTTGTCTTCACACTTGCAACACTTCGCATCATTGGCTCGATATTGCAACTCAAGCAACCCGATAATGGACCACCATCCTCAGTCACGTCCATCGCCATATTGAATGGGATAGGGTTGTCGCCGCTCCTGTGCATCATGCTCATGCTGGTGCATCGACTGTAAGTGTAACGTCTCCTACCTCGAGTGCTTTGATCCTAACACTATTAGCTGCAAAACCGCCGACCATCAACGCCTGGCCAAAATCGCAATCTTGCTCCATGCTCTCATCCTCGGCGCCCTACCTCTTCTTATTGTAGGCGTCCTCAAACTCTTCAAGGCTGGGGATGGCAAAACGATCGGTCGCATCCTCGCCGCCATTGGCCTTGCCATATTCCTCCAGGTATACCTTGCCCAGACACTCGTCGCAGTCTATGCCTACACGACGAGTTCTCTCCTCAAGAAGAAGCCTTTTTCGTTCCTCTCCATCGCCGTGCTTGCCATGGCCCCGTTGATCTTGTTGCGGCTGATATACTCTGCACTCTCCTTTTTTGTCACGTCGAGCAAGACGTTCAACCCAGTCACCGGGAGTCTTACCGCGCAGGTAATCATGTCTATTGTGCCTGAGAATGCGGTCACGTTGATTGCGGTTGCGTGGGGTCTCTTGCATACGGAGCAGACCCCCAAGAATCAGTATAGTAATGCTTATGAGCTTTCGAGGTGAGGGACTGCATCAGAGTATCTGGAAGGTTGACGAGTTCTTTTCCTTTTATATCCTGGCGTCGGAGAGAAAAATAGTCTGCAGTTGCTTGTACTAAATTAAACCAAATGCACCAATCATATCCATTGGTACGTAATGATTAGGGTCCGCGATTGCGTTGTTGGAGTCGTATAATTGTCATGTCCTAGGTATGTCTATTAGGCCGAGTTAGTGGATGTCAGTTGTCATGAAAGCGTGCAGTAGCACCGGGCGAAGCAGACTCAAAGGAAGACAGCAGCGTGAATGTGGACAGAGAGCCCTAAGGTTTAAGTAAGCTAAAGCTTGATCAGAGTAAGACTTCGCTGACTGATACAAGGGCACAATAAAATTTCATTTTCTTCTCTCCCAATTTACGCTGCCTCATGAGGCTCGTACCCGCTATCATCCTGAAACTCCACCCAGGTGCTCATCTTCTTCCTGACATGCTCACCATAGATAGTCTCCTCGCCGTCCAATGACCTCACCACACACGCTTCGCCTGGCTCGAAAAAGAAGGGGATGCTGTATCTCCCAGACGAATGCGCAGGGGACAGTACACGGTGCATTGTGGCGGTGAACTTTCCGTTGGATACCTTTTCCAATAAATCACCAATATTCACGACGATCGAGCCGGGAATGTAGGGTGCAGAGACCCATTTCCCTTTGGCGTTCAGAACTTCGAGGCCTCTAGTCGCGTCTTGGTGAAGAAGCGTGAAGATACCCGAGTCGGTGTGGAGAGTGCAGCTGAGCTTGACTTCTACCCGGGCCCTTGCGGTCGATTCTCGATTTTCCTGTGGAAAAGCCCTCGCGAAGCGAGGGCCTCCTAGCCCAACGCGATTTCATAGCCCAACGCGATTTCATAGCCCAACGCGACTAACCACCCTCCCATAGTATTTTCCATAGAAATAAGGTCAAAATAATTAAAATTTGGTGCAAAACTGAATTCTATGAGACATTAATACCGTAAATATCTTACTGTAGTTTATCTGGGAAATCTAGGTTGCTTAAACTAGCCTAAGTGCCCTCATCGTCGCTATCCTCAGGCACGCTACCTAGAGCGCCCTGTGAGTTCTCCACCTTGATTTTGATGCCTATCGCAAGCTGACTACCTTTAGTAGCCTGTGTATTACTAGTAGACGCACTGTAAATAGCTTCGTGGTAGTTGTTCTTTGCTTTTTTTGCAAGCAAGTTGGTATACGGATCATGAGCTTTGCGCTATAAATATGCAATGACTATAGCTAGTGTAGAATCCTCTCCTATCGTAATACGAGGCGTGTAGTTGCCTCTCTTTACAAGTTCTACTAAACAACAGCGCAATAGATGTTGTAGCTTACAACTATAAGCTTTGTCGTCCTTATAATAGACCTGGTTGGCTGTATTTATAATAACTAGCATGCCGTTAGTATGCCTCTTTACGCTTCACTTACTAATAGCTTAGATAGAAGACAAAAGCTTATACTATCTATTATATATAATACGTGTTTCTTATGCCAAAGCAATCTCTAGAGCTTACTTTTAAGTAATAATCTTATTTTCCTAGTATTGCTGTATTATTGCCCGAGCGTTCTCTACGTACACTAAGCTACTACTAATATCTAGTATACAACGTGCGTCCTTTCTATGCCTAGCTAGAGTATTTTTAGCTACTTAAGTAGTTTATAGTTAACACTTAAAGCTATTAGCTATATAAGTAATTACTAATAGTTCTTTTAGAGTATATAAAGTATTATTAGTAATATACTTAAAAAGCTATTACTATAGCATTTTTTTAATAGCTTTTCCTATTTATTAAATACTTTAATAGTAGTAAGTATTACTTACTTAAACTAGTTAAGTTTAAGTATAAAAAATAGAGTTTAAATTTATAACCTAGCTTAAATTTTAGTACTAATTAACTTACTTTTAGTTAAATTAAACTACTAAAAAAAGTTAACTAACAAGTTACTAGTTTCTTTATTATAGTTAAAGAAATAAAAAGTATACATTTTATATTTTTATATAAGTCTTTATAGTAAAAATATATTAAAGTTATTATTTACTATTTTTTTTAGTAGTAGCTAGTTAATAACTATTATTATAAACTATAATAAAGAAGTAATTATAACAAAAAAAGTATTATTATAAAAACTATAATATAAAAAAATATATAAGTAATATTAAAAAGTAAAAGTAAACTAAAAAAATTAAACTTATAAATAAATATACTTTATAATAAGTTTATGTTTTATAAAAAATAATATTTAAATAAATAATTAAGTAAAGGTTATAAAAATAAAAGTTTAGTAAATAATTTAAAATTAAGAAAATAAAGAATTTATTTTTACTATTTTTACTATTTTTTTTAGTAGTATTTAATATACTTCTAATTAGTATATAATATATATATAAAGAATTTATTATAAGTATAAAGTGTTAAATAGTTTATAATTACTTTAAAATTAGAATTTAATTTTTAAGTAAAATAGTTTAATACTATTTTATTAAATTTAACTTACTATATTACTATTTTTACTTTTACTAATTAAACCTACTTTTACTAAGTTTGATAAGCTATTTAATTTAAATATAAAAAAACTAATTAATATTATAAAATTAGTTAAAATAAAGAGTTGCTAGTATAAGTTATATTAGTAAATTAATAACTTATAATAACTATATTAAAATTAAATAAATATAAACTAGTTTATTATTAACTACTATAAATTATTTTATTACAAAATGTTAATTAACTTATTTTTGTAAAATAAGTAAAAAAAAAAAAATCTATTTTATTAATATTTTTTATTTTTACTTAAATAGCTTAATTAAGTACTTTACTATAATACTACTTTAATAGTTAAAAGTAACTTATATTAAAAAACTTTAATATATACATTATATATAAAAGTAGTATAAATAATTAAATTTTATTATACTTTATATACTAGTAAAATTTACAAGTATTATATAAATTATAACTATTAAAAATAAGTAGCTACTAGAAACCTTTTATTTAAACCTAAGTTAAAGTATTAAAGTACTTTATTTAATTTAAACTAGTACTATTATTATAACTACTTTTAGTTTAATTAATTAGATATTTAGTAAAAAAATTTATTATCTAATTTTCAAGAATTAAAGCTGCTTTAACAATTAGTATTAACTTAATAATATTAATAGTAGTAGAATAATACTTTATAAATATAATATATTATTTCTATTTACTAGTAAAATAAAAAATAAAGTAAGTATAAATTAAACTCTTTATTTACTATTATTAGGTATACAAAGTTATAATAGTTTAAGTATAAGTTTATAATATTTATTAGTTTATTATTTAATTAATAATTATTATTTAGAATTTGAATTTAAAACACTTTATTAATATTTTATTAATATAAGCTTTTAATTACTTAAGTAAAAAATTATAACTTAGTAGCTTATTATTAACATACTGTTATAAACTATAATAAAAAAGTATCTATAACTAAAAAGCGTTATTATAAAAAATATAGTATAAAAAAATATAGTATAAAAAAATATAGTATAAAAAAAATATAAGTAATACTAAAAAGTAGAAGTAAACTAAAGAAAATAGAACTTATAAATAAAAGTACTTTAAAGTAAGTTTAAGTTTTGTAGAAAATAATACTTAAATAAAATAATTTAGTAAAGTTATATAATTTAAGTATAGTAAAACAAAATAAAACTAAATATAGTTTAAAATTAAACTTATTTTCTTTTATTTTTTCTAGTAGTATTTAATATATTTTTAATTAATATATAATATATGTATAAAGAATTTATTATAAGTATAAAGTATTAAATAGCTTATAGTTACTTTTAATTCTTTATAGTTACTTAAAAATTAAGATTCACACCTTAAGTAAAATAGTTTAATACTATTTTATTAAATTTTAACTTAATATATTGTTTTTTCTATTTTTACTAAGTTTAATTTACTTTTTCTAAGTCTAATAAGCTATTTAATTTAGACGTAAAAAAATTAATTATAGTTACTTAATTAATTAGATAACTAGTTACTAGTATAAGTTATATTAATAAGTTAATAACTTATAATATTATAACTACCACCTTAAGAAAGTAAAAAAAGTAGTTGAATAAATTTTAATAATAAACTATTTAGTTACAGCTTATAATAATTTAATATAAAAGAAAACAAAAACTCTATTTAAGTAGTAAGTTAAATAGTAGTAAGAATAAACTAATAGCTAAACTATTATCTATTGTTAAAAGTATATTAGAAAGTAAAATTGTTTAATAAATTATATAAAAATAAAACTAAGCTATTAAAGAATTATAATAGGCCTTAGTTATTATATAATAACAAGTTAAAGTAAGTAAATTTATGAAGAAATATATAGTAAAAATATACTTTTTTATAAAGTTTAATAGTAACTAAAAAGAACTTAAAATCTTTATAGTAGTAATAGATTTATACTATTAATTTAATTAAGCATTATTTATAACTAACTAAAATTAAATTCTAGTAGCTAGTATAAATATAATAAAATAAGCTATTATAATAATAGGCTTAGTATTTACGTGTTGTAGTATAAATATAAGTTAATAAAATAAGTTAGCTCTATTTTAGCTATACTAAGATAGAAAGAAAAGAAATATTAAGGAAGTTTATTTTTAAATAAAATAGTATATAGCTTAAGCACGCGCTAGCTATACTTTAAGTTCTATACTAAATTATAACTAATATAACTAATTATAATATTATATAACTTATAGTAAACTAAATAAGTAATATTATTATATTACTTCTTTTTAAAACAGGCTTGTTTTTAAGTCTTTAGGTTATAATTTTTTTCTTATTAGTTTTTATACTACTCTTATCTTTCTAGCTGTTTTATTATTATTTTTTTATTATTTCTAGGTTCTTCTCTACTTCATATGCTTTTAACTAAGATATCTATTAATATTAATAGGTAGTTCCTTAAGTTTAATTTAGCCAAGTAATAAGTAAATAAAAGCTTTTTATAAATAGTTTATATAAAAAATATTAAGCATACATATGTATAGTAGTAGCTTAAGGTAATAGAAATATCTCTTTATACCTATAATAAAATAAAGTCTATATATCTATTAGTTAAGCTTCTAGCTAAATTAGCTAGTAGTAAAGTCTTTAGATATAATATATATCTTATCTCCTATAAAGAAGTCTAGCTTATAGTACTTTTTATTAGTTTATTAAGTCTATTACTTTTATACTTAAGTAATCTCTTATTAAGCTTTAGCATAGCTCTACGCTTTTTTACAGGATATCTATTTATAAACTATAGTAAGTACCTTTATATATTTCTTCTAGTCCTAGTAATAGATTAGCTAGTAGCTAAACTTAATTTAATAAAGTAATAAGCTTATAGTCTTATATAGTAGAATTACTTAAGCCTAGTTTATATAAAGTAGCATATCTAACTAGTTATCTTAATAATAATTAATAAATAAGTATAAATACTAATTAATGTACTAATTTAAAACCTTAGTATTTCTATTAGTTTAAAGATAATATAATATTAAGAGCTTTTACTTAATTTCTGTTAGTTAATATAGCTTATTTATAAATACTAAAATAAACTAAAGACTATAATTAAAAACTATTAATCTAAGTAAGCTAAATACTTATTAAATATAATAATAATACTAATTAGCTACTTAAGTAGCTATAGTTGTTTTATAGTAAGATAATAAAAAGTAGTACTTATTTAACTAATTTATAATAACAAAAACATAGTTATATCCTTTCTTATTTAAAAAGAAAAACTTAAAGTCTATAAAAACGTTTTATTATACTTACTTAGAAATTAGTAGTAATTTAAGTAAACTTAAAGTCTTATTATAAAATATATAGTTTTATTTATAAGCTTTATATATAGCTATATAATTATCTATATTTTTATTTATATAGCTCTAGTAGTAGTAGTTGTAATATAGCTTATTTTTTTTACTTAAGTGAGTAATTACCTAAGTAGTATAAATAGCTTAAATAAAATAAATTTTTAAAAAGTATATAGTAGAAACTACTAGCTTATTATAGTATATAAAAAAGCTTTAGCTAAAATTCTATACTAGGTATTTACTAAAAAGAGTATATTCTTAAAATAGCTATAAACTCTTATAGCTATAATTTACTTTAATAATACAATTAATTAATAAGTAAAGATTATTTAGAAGTAGTAAGACTATAAAAGTATTAGTAATAATTACTTTAATTATATAAGTAGCTAGCATGCCTTTTATTAATAATATAGTTAGGTTATTACTTATAGTCTTAATAAGGCTAATGTTAATTTACTTTACTAAAAAGAAAGCATGTATTTAAGCTACTTTATTTTTATTTTTATAGATTTTTAATTTCTCTTACTTACGCAAGAACACGTTAGCTATTACGTTAATTATATTAAAATAATAAGTAAATATTAGGTAATAGTTTATTATATTTATTATTTAATATATTTAGTAGAAAGTAAGCTCATACTTTATAAAGAAATACTCTAACGTGTAATAGTTAGTTAAGGTACTAAATAACTCTATAATCTACAAGCCTATAAGCTGTAAGTACTATTCTTAAAAGCTATAAATTACAGCTAGTATCTTTTTATTATATATATTATAGTTTATTTAAGGCTTATTTATAGTCTTAAAATAAAAGACTATAAATTACTAAAGGATATTTTCTTAAACTGTAATAGTATTCTTATAATAACTTTTTACTTACATTTATTTCTATATACATTTAGTTGTAAGATAAGTAGTAAACTAAAATATTATTTAATAGTATTAAATCTTTAGCTTACTAAAAAACTACTAGCTTATATTTACTAAAGGTGTACTATATACCCTTTTTAAGTAGCTTAATACATAGTTAAATAATATATCTATAGTTTTTTTAGAAAGATTCTATAAAAATTATAGAATTCTAAAAAGAATTACAGGCTTTTAACTAATATAAGTACTAACTATTTCTATATAGTAATAACCTTTTTAAAGTTCTTTTAAATTCTCTTTATGCTAATAATAAGGCCTAGAAACTTTATTCTAGTAATAATAAACTTATTTTTTTAAATATCTATTTAAAGGCCTATATTTTAAAAATATTTTAATATTTAAATAATAATACTTTTTATACTACAGCAAGTTTTTAAAGTAGATTAAAATATTATTAAAGTAAGTAATATAAAAGTTATTAAATAGATTATAAAATACTTTATTAATGTAGCACTAAAATATAGTAGGGCTATTATAAAAACTAAATAGTAATATATAGTACTTATAGTTTTTATATTAAGTATAGAACATAATTAGGTTCTTTATATTTTTATTTAAACATATATAATAGAAAACCTATTATATATTAAACTTAGTAAATACTCTTATATACACTAGTTAAGTAAAAGTCTTTTAAATTAGTAGAATTAAATAAGTGTTTTTTTTATAATAGTATTAAGTTTATAATAGTTAACGCAAAAGCGCTACTTTTTTCTAGACTTTTTAGTAAATAATACTAAAAAAGTATATAAAACATTACTATAGGTAATAACTCTTTATTAAAAGTAGTTATTTAAATAAGTCTTAATAAACTATAGCTGCTTAAAAAATATATTATATAATAAACTTAATATTAGCATATTTTTAGCTATTAGTTTAATATTATAGTGAATACTTTTATAATATAGAAATAGTATGTTTAAGTTTTTCTTTAAAAAGTAAACTTAAGTTATACTAGTATAACTAAAGTAAAATAGCTTTTATTTAATAATCTATTAAAGTTTTTTTTTTTTATAAAATTCTTATTTAATTAATAAGGTCCTTTTAGTAAAGCCTTTACTAAAAAGTCTTTAAAGTCTTAAGAAAAAGGCTTTAAGTCTAGTAAACTAAGGTTATTTTTATAGTTCTAAATAAGCTTATTTATTTTATAAATACTAAAATACTTTAATATAGTTTCTTTCTGTTATATATATATTATAAAGGTAATAGCTTTTATAGTATTAATTTTAAGGCCTACTTTAAAGAGGTCTTTATATAAGATAGGCTAAAAATAAAAAATTTACTTAACTCTAGCTACTATTATAGATAAAATTACTTTTTTATTTTTCTAAAATTCTTTTATTATATTATTTACTAAAGTAAGTACTAAAGTAGCTTATAAGTATATTATAAAATTACTATATTTATTAGCTTATTACGTTAGTTAGTATTAGCTTAGTATAAGAAATTAATTTTAGTTAATAGACCTTACATTAAAATAATAATATTATATTTATAATTAATTAGCTTATTATTTAGCTATTTAAGTATTTACTTTTTATAGTTAATTAAAGTAGCTATATCTTTAAACAGCTTATAGCTAATTATAAAATTATAGTAGCTAATATTACAGAAAATAAAATAAATTAATAAATAGTAGTTATCTAATACTAAATTAATCTAAAAATACTTATTTACTTATCTATTTAATCTATTGTTATAGCTAGCTAAAAAAATAAATTTTATTTAATAAGTTTTTATTTTAAGCTTTTTCTTAATAATATGTATATACTTTAAGTATACTAGAATGAAATTATTAGCTCTAGTATTAAAAAGACTACTTAACTTAATAGCTAGGTTACTAGTAAAAATATAGTAAAATAGCATAAAAGCTAGTTTACTAAATAATAGTTAATAAGAGTTAATCTAGTTAATAGCTTTAAGAAATAACCTTTAAAAAAGACTTTCTCTAAAGTAAAATCTTCTTTTAATAGTTTTTTTATAATAAACTAAAACTTTTTATTATTACTAGTATTTTAAGGTGTATAAAGCTTTTTATTAATATTTATAAACTTAATTACTTTAGCTATAGCTTAAATAAATAATTAGTAGTTTTTTATAAAGTAGCTAAGTTTTCTATAATTATAGTAACTAGCTAGCTTAAAAATAGGTATTAGTAAATAATAGTAACTACTACATAAATTAGGTACTTAGTTTTTAAATAAAATTACTAAATTAGTAGTAGCTAAGTTTTTCTAGTTTTTTTATTAATCTTCTTAATAGCTTTTCTAGTACTAAAAACTAACTCTTTAGTAAAGTTTTAAGCTAAATTTATATACTTATTATACTAGTTATAGTACTACTATTAATAAATGCCTATTTATATATATAGAGTATTTAGAAGCTTTTTATAAAAATTTTCTACTTATTAGTTTACAGATAGACTGTGTTCTTAAGCTAAGTAAAAGAAATTATTTTAAAATATAATAAAGTTAATAAAGTCTCTAAAATAGAGTTTCTAGAAATTATAGTAGGTATTAAGTTTTTTATATAAGTTATTATATATTCTTTTTAAGTAATTTATTATATACTAGTAGCTAACTAACTACTTACTTTTTCTTATTATATATATAAATATTAAGAGATACTAGTTAACAGAACTCTCTATATATGTATATATATAAAAAATAATATTTTTCTAAATAGCTTACTTATTAACTCTAGTAAATTAGTTTTAGTTAGTACGTATTTTATTTTTTAGAATATTTCTTTATTAATTAAAGATAACGTTTTTATTATCTTTAAGTATTAGTAAATTAAGAAATTATACTAAGTAGCTATTATTTTAATAGCTACTTATAATAAATATAGCTAGTAAAGTAATAAGTAAAGTAATAAGTAAGTAAAGTAATAAGTAAGTAAAGTAATAAGTAAGTAAAGTAATAAGTAAGTAAAGTAATAAGTAAGTAAAGTAATAAGTAAGTAAAGTAATAAGTAAGTAAAGTAATAAGTAAGTAAAGTAATAAGTAAGTAAGTAAAGTAATACTTAAGAAATTTAGTTACTAAAATCTTTTATAACGTGTTTCATGGGTGAGCGGAACACCCGGGTGAGTGGAACACTTTAAAATTCACCAAAAAATCAAAAATTCCCACCTTAATATCATAACAACCACTTAATAATAAATTCTAAAAATTGAAATTTAAGCTTTTCCATATACATTGCAGCTACTATTAAAGTTGCATTAAAATTAGTTTAGTAGTTTTTAAGATATAGAAAGTTAGCTTAGTTTTAGCTTCTAAAGTTTAATATCTTAAAAACTACTAAACCAGTTTTGATGCAACTTTAATAGTAGCTGCAATGTATATGGAAAAGCTTAAATTTCAATTTTTAGAATTTATTATTAAGTGGTTGTTATGATATTAAGGTGGGAATTTTTGATTTTTTAGTGAATTTTAAAGTGTTCCACTCACCCGGGTGTTCCGCTCACCCATGAAACACGTTATTAGAACTACTATTAGGTCTTATAATAATATAGTTAGCTTAATTCTAAAAATTTTATAATAGAACTATAAAGTATATTTTTTTTTAATATTAATAATAGTACAAGACTAGCCTTTACAAAAAGAAAAAAGTATATATTATATATAGATTTTTTTATTTATGCTTTTAGTATTTTATTTTTATTTTTTTAATTAGCTATACACTTAAGCATGTTGTTTAATAGCTAATAAAACTTAATAAACTTATTTCTAGCTTTATTAAGCTATTATAGTTAGTAATAAGTAAGAATTTATTACAGGTAATAATTACAGTTAAAAGGTAATAAACTAACTAAAAGAAAATTACTAGCTATTACTAAAGAAGTATATATAGAAACTTAATACTAAATAAAAAATAAAGCAGACGCTTTAAAAAACTAAGCAAAAAATAGAGCTTCTAACTAATATTATTAAAGTAATAGATAAAGCTAATAGTAAAGAAAACACGTGATATCTTATATATAAGGTTATAAATATAATATAGGTAATTAAAACTAATAAAAACTAAGCAGCCATAGTAGAACTAAGTAGTAAATAAATTATAAATAGAGAATTTATTATATAAAAGTCGTCCTTTTTAGCTTTTAGATAGTTTTCTTTTTTATACTTATCTTCTTATTTTAGAACAACTCTCTGGAATTTGTTATATAATAAATTAGTTAAACTATACCTTTTATATCTTTATATTATTAGAATATTATGTTAGTAAGTTATTATCTAACTTTATATTATTACTAAAGCTTTAACACAGATTATATTTATACTTACTATATTAAAGAAATCTATATACTATTTATATAGTATAGTAGTAAAGGCTATATATAATTTCTATATATAATAACCTTAAATACATAAAAGCTAAAGAAAAAAAATCTCTTAGTAAACTTTTTACTAGCCTAACTTTAAAGACTTAAATATAAACTATAATATTATAAATACTTATAGGTTAATTAAATAGCATATAATAATAATAAGCTTAAGTAATTTAGCTTTAATACTAGTATTATTTATAGCCTAAATTATACAGTAACAATAGGCACAGATTATGAAACTATAATAAATAATTATAAAGTTAAAAACTAAGCTAATATAAGAATCTATATATTTAGTACTAAGGTATAATTACTAAAAAGGTTTAATAGAATATATAAATATTTTAAAGGCTTATTAACAAAAATAAAAATATACACCTACTTTAATAAAAACATCTTTTCTAAGAATTAAAATAGAATTCTTATAGTTGGTATAAATATAAAAAGTAAAGCTATAAATTAGTTTAAGTTCTTAGCTAAAAATTATATAGATAAGGAAACTAAAGAAACTAATATAACTAATAAGATAAAAATAGTTTTCTAGAGTTATAATAATTTCAAAACCTAAATAACTATAGTATTTAAAAAAATTAATAAGGAATAGACTACAGAATAAAAGATACAAAACCTTAAGTGAACAAAATTAGTTTTAGTATATACTATAGAGTTTTGTTAATTATAGTTATAAATTAATTAAGATAATATACTATTAATAGTAGCTTACTATATTAAACTTAAGAATTAAGTTAAAAATAAGCTAGTTAGAAGAAATTAACTAGAGAACTTTTACACCTTTATAGAATCTACTATATACATTAATAATTGGTAGTATAAGCATAAGTTAAAACATAAAAAAGGTTAGATAATAATTATAGAAAAAAAAGCGTTAACATAATAAGATTAGACATATAATAAAATAAATGTTAATAAGGTTTAGATAAAGAAATCTAAATTATAAAAAAAGCTAAAAAAGTAGCTTATAACTTAAAAACACTGTAAGTAACTTAATAAGAAAGTATATCTAAAATATAATAACATTAAACACTTTATAAAGAAATGTTTAGATAAAAAATTAAGAATTATGATAGTAAAGATAAGACTTCAGCTTATAAAATAGAACTTATAGTAAGTAAAAAACTTAATAATAATTAGTATTAAATCTATAGATCTAATTAGTATTATAAAAAAAATTATAAAAAAAAAAAATTAAAAAATAAAGCATAAACTTATAAGTAGTTAGTAATAATTAAAGAAGGTACTATAAAAAGTAGTTAAAAAATAATATTAGGCAACAAGCTCAGAAGCTCAGTTCCTTATATTATAAGAAATTAATAAAGAATAATAACTATTTTAAGAAATCTAATTTTTAACGTATAAAGCTTTTAGAATTATAATAATAACTATTTAGTAGTAGCTAAATAAAAATATATATTAAATTTATAGATTAAACTAACATTTAGGCATAAACTATAAAACCAAGTATTAGAATATAATACTAGAAAAAGGGTTTTATAGCTTAAAGGACTAGTTAAAGTAAGTAGTATTTTTATAATATAATAGCCTTATAAAAAGAGCAGTATCTTAGTTTCTTATAGAAATCTAAAAGAGAAAACTATATATTTTTAAGAAATAAGAAAAAGAACTAACTCAAAATAAATAAGAAACTAAGCTAGAGAGTGAGAATAATGAATATAATAAAATAAAAACGTTTTTACCTACTATATAAATTAAAGACACTAATGTTTTTCAATAATTAAAGAATTAAAAATATTAGATTTATAAGTTAGTTAACTATATAAGAAAAACATGTATATAGGTAATATATTTAATTTGAATAGGAAAACTTAAAGGACAGAAAGCATATAAAAAAATAATAAAGAAATAAAGACCTAATAAATAAGTTCTAAAGACTTTAAATACTATAGTTAATATAAAAAACAAAGACAGCTAGCAAGACCGTCTATACTAATAATAATATTAAAAGAAATATATGTTAGAATATAAATACTATAGAAAAAAAAATATATAATAAAAGAATACTAAAACCACATATAACACTATAAACTCTCTTATAAGAAATATTTCCTAAAATAAAAATCCCTGAAACATGAAAATGAAGTAAGAAAAGAGTATTATAAATTTTTATATTTAGTATACTATTATAACTACTACTTTATATACGTTAAGTAGGAGTACTTTAACTTAAATAATAGAAATTAAAAGCATAGTATATATAATTCTACCTTAAAAAACTAGATAGCTATTAGTAAAAAGCTTAAGCTAATAATATAGCTATTAAAGCTCTTAGACTATAATAAGTATAGTAAAAACTATATTTTTATCTTAATATAAGAGTAAACAGAAAATTTCTGAAAGCACTAGTAAATAGTAAGTAGATAGAACATTTATTTTAAATTAATAGATTAAATAAAATAATATATTATACTAGAAAAAAGTATATTTAGTAAAAGTAAAATAAGTAGATAATAACGTAGTGACTTTTAGAAAGAATTTAATTAATCTAAAAACCACAGTAATAGAGCTAGAAGTAGTAAACTATAAAAATATCTACTATATTAATATTCTAAATATAAAAGAGTTAAATAGAATTCTAGAATAGAATTAACTCTTATTACATAATCTAATAATAAATTAGTAATAAAAAACTATTTAATAGTATAATCTAGTAAGAAAAGTAGCATAAATGTAGAAACTAAATATAATAAGAAAACACTTTAAAATAAAAAGAATCTTATATAAGATTATACAACAATTACAATAATAATAACTATAAAATATTAGTGTAGTATGGATTTAAAAAGTTTTAAACACTATTAAAGCCTAAATACTTTAGGAATATAAGGAATTTGTATATCTATTTAATAAGAAATAAAAGAATATACTTCTAAAGTATTAACCTTAAAACTATAAAATACTAGTTAAAAATAAAAAAGAGCTTAAACTAAAATTAATATATCCTTTATTACAAGTATAATAGAAAGAATTAAAATAGTATATTAAAAAGAATCTTAAAAAGAGATATATATAACTAAGTAAAAGTCTAATAGCTTTACTAATATTATTTATACCTAAAAAGAATAGAAAATTATAATTATGTATAGATTTTAGACAACTAAATTAAACTATAATAAAAAATTAGTATCTATTATTATTAATTTAAGAGCTAATAAATAAACTCTAAAGAGTTTAATAATTTAGTCTATTTAATATTTACAAGGGATACTATAGGATTTAAATTAAAAAAATATATATAAATAGTTAATAGTATTTAAAATAAGATATAGACTTTTTAAGTATTATATAATACTATTTAAATTAATAAACACGCTAGTAACTTTCTAAACAGTTATTAATTATATACTTTATAAATACTTAAATATATTCATAATAGCGTACTTAGATAATATATTAGTATATATAAATAAAATACTTAAAAAGCACAAGGTATATATTAAGAAGATTTTAAAAAAACTTTAAAAATATAACCTTTTTATTTAGCTAGAAAAAAATATAAATTCCACGTTATAAAAATAGAGTTTCTAGGATTTATTATTTTAAAAAAGAAATCTTAGCAGATTTAAAGAAATTAATAGAGATATATAACTAACTAATACTAATAATAGTTAAGAAAATACAGTTCTTTCTAGAATTTATAAATTTCTATAGAAAGTTTATAAAAGAATATTTAAAAATCACGACACCTTTAATAGAGTTAACTAAAAACAATAATAGATTTAGTTAAAAATAAAAATAGTAGTAAGTATTTAAAAAAAAATTAAAAATAAGTTTACTTAAGTACTAATATTAAAAATGTTCAACCTAGAATTACCTATTATACTAGAAATAAATATATTTAATTACGTGATAGAAGTAATCTGTAGTTAATAATATAATAATAAATATTTTTATTTTATAAACTATTTATTAAAAAAACTTACGAAAGCTAAGTTAAATTATAATGTTTATAATAAGAAACTATTAGTAATAATAATAGTATTTAAGAAATAGTGAATTTATTTTAAAGAAGCTAAGTATTAAGTAGAAGTTCTTTTAGACTATAAAAATTTAATAAGCTTTATTATTATAAAAAAGCTAAACTAAAAATAAATACGCTAGTTAAAAACACTAGTTATTTATAATTTTAAAATATTCTATTAAAAAGGAATAGAAAATAAAGCAGTAGATGTACTTAGTTAATAACTAAACTATATAAAATAACATAAACTAATACTAAGCATAGTATTATTAATAGGATTAGATAGATTTATAAGTTATAATTAACTAAAGATTATAATAATTACCTAATTTAGAAATTATTAGATAGATTGAATTAAATAGTATTTTAAGTAGGGACGTAAAATAAATGTTTATAACTAACCAAAAAAATAGCCTAAATACGTAAATAGGCTTATTTATGTGCTAAAAATACTATATAAGAAATTAATTAAAGAGAATCACGAAGCTATTACACATAAATACTAAAAAGTAGAAAAAACTATAAAGCAAATCTCCTAGAATTTCTACATTAAAAGATTAAAATAAAAGGTAAAGAAAGTAGTTAAAGTTTATTTAAAATATAAAAAGAACAAACTAGTATAATATAAGCTTTATAAACTTTTATAATTATTAAAAGTATTAAAATAATTATAGTAGTTAGTTTTAATAGACTTTATTACAAGATTACTATTATCTAAGAAACTAGGAATAGATAGGAAATATAATGTAATACTTATTATCATAAATAAACTAACTAAGTATATATATTTTAATTTAATAGTTATAAATTTATTAGCTAAGGAACTAGTACACGATATTTTAAAAACAATAGTCTTAAGACATAAACTATTTAAAGAGTTTATTACTAATTAAAATAAATTATTTATATTATATTTCTAGAAAATTTTATTAGCTAAGTTAGAGTTAAAAAATAAGCTTTTAATAAGCTTTTATTTTTAAATAAATAGACAAACAGAGCACACAAATCAGACTCTAATAATATTTAAGAATATATATTAATTACCTTTAAGAGAATTGGGTTAAGTTGTTACTTTTAATATAATTTATTTATAATAATATAAGGTTATTTATAACTAATATATTATTATTCTATACTAATTACAGGTATAAGCTGTTAGCTTATAGGGAACTATATAATTTAAAAAGTAAATTATTTTAAGCTTAAAATAAAGCTAGATAGTTATAGAACTTATATAATAATTTTAGTAAAATAATTATCTTAAAAAACTTACAAACTGTAGAGAGTACTAATAAGTTAAAAGTTAAAAAACTAATTCTTAAAAAAAGAAATAAAGTTTTTCTATTATACAAAAATTTAAAAACTAGATAACTAAGTAAAAAACTGGATTACGTTTAAATTAAACTATTTGAAATTAATAAAGTTATTAAACTAGTTAATTATAAACTAAGACTACTATAAAATATAAGAATCTACTTAGTAGTTTATATATTATTACTTAAACTAATACTACTAAATGTACTAATAGTAACAGACATAAACATAAAGCTATATTAGTTAAAGTATAAAGTTAAAGAAATCTAAGAGCTATAATAATTTAGATATTAGTAGAAATATCTAGTTAAATACAAAAACTATAAACTAAAGAAAAATTACCTAGAAACTTATTAAAAACATAAAGTAATATTTTAAAATAATTAACTAGTTTTATTTAAAAATTTAGTAACACTAGATTTTAGAGAAAAGCCTATGTAGTTTCTTAATTAAAAAAAAAATTAGAAAAGGATTAGCAAAAGCAGCAGATAAGAACATTATAAGTTATAATAATTTAGAGATTTTTTAGGTTTCTTTTTTTTTTTAGATTTTATATCTCCTTAATTAAAATAAGCTTACGGGTAAATAGCTTGTGTTTATAATTATTAACTAAGACAAGCTACTTATATAGTTATTATTAATAAAATTAAGTTTTTAGTTTAAGGTCTTAAGTAAGCTCTAGCTGCTCTTAGAGCTAATACTTCTTAATAAAAGATTTATTAAACTTTTATATAGAAACTATTAGATTATACTTTTATAAATACTTAATGCATTTAGAACAATAGCTAGATAAGAGATTTATAAGGTAATAAAAATCCTTCTTCTTATATAGACTATATAGAGTTAGTATAAAATAATTATAATCTTAAATTAATTTCATAAAATAATAGTTACAAATAGTTAAAGACTTAACTTTAGGTATTATTAGAGATAAAGAAAAAAAGAGATTTTAGAAACACTTATAATATTTTTAAGAGAACAGGCTTTTCTTATACTTAGAGCCTAGAATAAAAAAAACTTTTAAACTAAAAGTCTAAAAAGAGAGCAAGTATTATAGTTAGTAATAAATAAAAGTTTATTATAAATAATAATTATAATTAAAAGATAATAAACTAATTAAGAAAAAATTACTAGCTATTAGTAAAAAAGCACGCACGGAAACTTAATACTAGATAAAAAGTAGAATAAATGCTTTAAAAGACTAGGCAAAAAGTAAAACTTCTAACTAATATTATTAAAATAGTAGATAAAGCTAATAGCAAAAAAAATACATAACGTCTTATATATAAGATTATAAGTATAATATAGGTAATTAAGACTAATAGAAACTAAATAGTTATAACAAAACTAAATAGTAAACAAATTATAAGTAAAGAATTTACTATATAAAAGGTATTCCCTTTAGCTTTTAGATAGTTTTCTTTTTTATACTTATCTTCTTATTTTAGAGCAACTCTCTGGAATTCGTTATATAATAAATTAGTTAAACTATACCTTCTATATTTTTATATTATTAGAATATTGTGTTAGTAAGTTACTATATAACTTTATATTATTACTAAAACTCTAACACAGATTACACTTATACTTATTATATTAAAGAAATTTATATACTATCTATATAGTATAGTAGTAAAGGCTATGTATAATTTCTATATATAACAACCTTAGATATATAAAAGCTAAAGAAAAAGAGTCTTTTAGTAAACTCTTTATTAGCCTAACTTTAGAGACTTAAATATAAACTATAATATAAGCTTAGTTTTAGCTATATTAAGTACTTTTTCTAGTATATTAATATAGTTATAATATATAAGTATTTTAAAATAGTTATACTCTAGCTTACTAGTAATTATTACTTAATTAAAAATTATTAGAGTAGAAAGCATAATCTCTATTTTTTAAAGCTTATAGGTATTAGTTTTCTAAGTAGTACTTTTAATAGTAGTTATAAAAAGTTTTTTATTATATTATACCTAAATATAAAGCTTTTTAATAATGTAGTCTTTTTTAATTATATTATTAAAATAGTATATAGTAATATACTTAAGTAATTTAGAAATAAACATATAGTTATTACTAGTAGCTATTACCTTAAAATTAACTTTTATTTTTAGTATAAAAAGCTTTTCTATAGTCTTAGCTTATTTATTTTTATATATATATAAAGCTTCTAGCCTTTAGTAAAGTAAAGTAATTAACTAATTTTTTAATAAAAAAAAATAAGCTAATAGTACTTATAAAAGTTAGTTTTTCTTGTATAAAGAAAATAAGCTAATTATGCTTACAAAAATTAGTTTTTCTAGTAAAAAGAAAATAATAAAAGAGGGAAAAATTTACTAAAGCTTTTATAACTTTTTTTAATTTAATAAGTACATTATCTACTACTATAAATTTTCTAGTTATTTATTAAGTTACTTTTAAAGTCTATTATGTAAAGCTTATATAAGCTATTACTTAAAGTTTTAATTACTTACTATTATAGAACTTTTTAGTAAAAATTATATAATTAATAAACTAACAACTTAGTATAGTTGTATAATTAATTTTTTAAGTATAGTTATTAATAAATTAAATACTTAAGTTAATTACATAGTTTAATTTTAATATTATATTACTATTATTTAGCTAAGTTAAAAAACTCTTAGTATAATATAATAACAGGCTTAGTCTTTACACGTTGTAGTATAAATATAGGTTAATAAAATAAGTTAGCTCTATTTTAGCTATACTAAAATAAAGAAAAAAGAAATACTAAAAAAGCTTACTCTTAAATAAAGTAGTATATAGTCTAAACACATACTAGCTATACTTTAAGCTTTATACTAAGTTATAACTAGTATAGCTAGTTATAATATTATATAACTTATAATAAGCTAAATAAATAGTATTGTTATAGCTATAAAATAGTTTAAACTACTTATAAAAATTATCTAGCTAATAGAGAATTTAACCTTAAACTAGTAAAACTTAATAACTATAATAATAACATATAAAAAGCCTTTAAAAACTATAAAGCTTTTAAATAAAAAATAATAGTTATATTTAAAAAAATTAATAAAAAAAGTAGATGCTATTTAAAAATTCTAGTACTTTAAATAAAAAAAATTAGTAGCTAAATACACTATAGAGTTTAAATAACTCTAGTTAAAACTTATATAAAATAATTAACTACTAATTATAATATATTATAAAAGACTTAAAAATAGAGTTAAAAATAAAATTATATAAAATTAATAACTAATAATACTTTTAGGAATTATTAAAAAAGCTATAGTTATTAGTAACTACTAATATTAGTATAAATAAGAAAAGAAATAACACACTAAAATAGTAATCTAAATATCTAGAAAAAACAAGAAAAATAACTAAACGTATAATAAAATAGAAATTAATAAAGTGTTTACTAAAAAAGAGTAAAAAAGTAAACTAAAAAATAAATAAAATACTATACACAAAAAGTATGTTTAGATTATAGAAAATAGAGACATTTTATTAAAAACTATAAATAACAATAATTAGACGTTAAAAAAGCTTATATTTAAACTAAGATATTAAAAGAAATTAAGATAGCTATAATTTAAGTAAAATAAGTCTAAAACTAAGTAATAAAAAAAGTTATTACATAAAAAATTTAGTAAAAATAATATTAGATATATAAGAGCTATATATACTTTAAATAAAAATATAAAATATTATATTAGTAAGTAAAAAATTATTTAGCTAAGTAACTAAATAATATAATTTTTATAATATAAAGAGTAGCAATTCAACAACATAATATAAAAACTAGTAAGGAAATATAAAGATTCTATAAAATTATAAAATAAAAAAAAGGACTTTTTTAAAAAGAAAACTAGAAATTTAAATAAAAAAAAAGCATAAAATAAAGAAAAGAAAAAAACTTATATTTATAATAATTATACAACAAGTATACTAGAAATAATATTAAATATATAAATTAAAATATTACTTAAAAAAATACTATATTACTAAGTACTAGAAAATTAGTTTAGGAAATAAAATATATAAATACTAACAAACACTATAAATAGTAGAAAATAAGTAATATAAAAAACCAAATAAATAAAAATTAGCTATATAAATAAATAAAATTTATAAAAAAAACTAATACTAGTTATAATTTATATAATATACTATTACTTTATAGAATACTTAGAACTAGAATAAAATTAAAAAAAAAACCACTCTACTAATTTTATAGGTATAAGATAATAATACTATAAATAGAATACTAAAATAAGAGTACTAAATATGTACAAAAGAAACTTATACTAATTTAAACTATAAATAAGCAAAATATGTTATATATATTAAAAAACTAAAGATAAGAAAAGTATTTTAATAGTTAACATATAAAAAGAAATTTAACTCCTAATAAAAATTAATTTATATAAACTTAGAAAACAAATTACAAGATTTAAACTTAAATAAATATAAGTAATTAATATAGAATAAGTGTTAACTAGAATACTAATAATACTAAACTAAATACTATTAAAAGAGATAATTAGTTACAAACATACACATTAAACTTATATATTAAGAATATTTCTTAGAATGGAAATATAAGAATTATAAAAAATAAGCTAAAAACGTATATAAAATACTTAATAAAGAAATATATTAACTCTAAAAATATTTAATTTATAAACCTAAGAAAAAAAACTAAAGAAATAATTACTATTTAAAAATTAACTATAAATAAAAAACTAGTAAACTAGTAAACTATAACTAAGCTACTAGAAAATTAACTAAAAATTAAAAAAAAATATAACACTTATATATATACAACTAAACTAAAGAAAACACGAAAATAAGTTATATATAAATATATATATTAATAGTAACTAAACTCTAGTACTTATAAATAGTAGAACTAGCAAAACACTAATATTAAATAAATATATATATAAAAATATTAAATATTAACTAAAGTTTTAAACAAACTTGTGTAAATAAAATATATAAATAATAATCTAATAATACTTAAAAAAAAAATCTAATTAATTTTAAAACATAAAATGTAATTATTTAGGTAGTAGATTATAAAAATAACTATTATATCAAAATCATAAATCTAAATAGTAAGGATTTTATTCTAGAATAAAACTAGCTAGTATAATAGAATTTAAAAATTAATTAAAAAAGAAAACTATAGAAACTAAGAACAACTACTATAAATAATAATAAGTTATAATATAAATAAAGAAAATAATATTTTATAATACTATGTTTATTATGTTAAAAAAATACTAAAAGGAATTTAAAAAATAGTTCTTTAAGAAAGCTAAAAACTAATTACTAGAATACTAGAACTAAAACTATAAAATTACACTTAAAAAAGAAACAGATTTAAAATTAGGACTATTATACTAGTTATCTATTAATTAATAAAAAGAGTTACAATAATATTTAAATACTAATTTATAAAAGAAATATATATAAATAAGTAACAGCAAAATAATATTACTAATACTTTTTATATTAAAAAAACAGTATATTATAACTATGTATTAATTATTATTAATACCTTAATAATATAATAGTAAAAAATTACTATTCTATACTATTAATATTAGAACTTATAAATAAGTTTAGAGGAACTAAATAGTTTAGCTTTTTTAATATTAAAAATAAATATTATTAAATAAAAATAGCTAAAAAACACAAGTAGGTAATAATCTTTAAAATAAAATATAAACTATTTAAATTTTTAGTTATACTATTTAAACTTATAAATACACTAGTAATATTTTAGATAATTATTAACTATATACTAAGTGTGACGGTGCTGCTTGCTCTGCTTACTATAGGCTATATAATATTATAACTAGCTACGCTAGCTATAATCTAGTGCAGAGCCTAGAGTATAGCTAGCTCACACTTAAGCTATACACCGCCCTATTTAGAGGCGAGCTCTCTTTGTACCTTTTCTCTCTCTATCTTAGTGTAGCTGAAATAGAGCTAACTTATTCTGTTAATCTATATTAATGCTATAACGCGTAAAGACCGAGCCCGTCATCACACTAAGAGAATATTTAAATGTATTTATAATAGTATATTTTAATAACGTGCTTATATACATAAATAGAATACTAAAAAAAAATTTTAAGTATACTAAGAAAGTACTATAAAAGCTTAAGGAATATAAACTATATATTTAAATAGAAAAATATATATTCCATAAAACAAAAGTTAAGTTCTTAGAATATATAGTATTTTAAAATGGAATAGTAATTAACTTAAATAAAGCTAAAAATATTCTATCTTAGCCTATACTAATAAATACTAAAGAAGTTTATTCTTTTCTCAAATTTATAAAGTTCTGCTAATAATTTATTAAAGTATACTTAGAAATTATATTACCTTTAATAGAATTACTTTAAAAGAATTAATAATTTAAGTAGAAATAACACAAGAATAATGCTTTTATTACTCTAAAAAATTTTTCTAAAAACTACTAATATTAAAAATATTTAATTTATGACTTTAAATAGAAATATATGTAAATAGATTAAATAAAGCTACAAAAGCTATTCTATTACAAATATAAAATAATAAATAAAAATACTTAATAAACTTTTTTTTTATAAACTTATAACTACTAAATTAAACTATAATATATATAATAAGAAGTTATTAGTAATAGTTTAAGTATTTAAGAAATAGAAAGTATACTTAAAAAAAACTAAGCATTAAATTATTATATATTTAGATTATAAACCCCTAATAATATTTATAACAACTAAGAAACTAAATTAATAATAGGTTAAATAGTGGGAATTACTATTTACTTTTAATTTTTAAATACTTTATAAACTAGAAAAAGAAAATATAGTAGCTAATGTACTTAATTAATAATCAGATTATATAAAGAATATATTAGAAATTTATAATATAATACTTAAATAAAAACAAAACAAATTTTTAGAAAACTTATAAATAAATATTAAAATAATAGCTATTATTAAAAATACATAGTAAAAATAAATTTAGGAATATAATAAAAAATAACTATAATAGTATAAAAATAAAACTATTTTTATAGCTAAAGTATTATAAACTAAACTTATTAAAAACTAATATTTAGCTAAAATGTACAAATATTAGAGAATTAAGAAAACTATAGAACAAGTTAACAAGTACTTTTAAATTCTAAGAATATAGAAACAAGTTAGAACTATTCTTTTAAAATATATTAAGTATAAAATGAATAAAGTATTGAAATATAAGAAATATAAACTTATATAACTAATTCCTTTACTAAACTTACTATAAGAATTAGTTATAATAGACTTTATTACAAAAATACTAATAATAACTACTTTTTAAAGTTAATAGTATAACATGATATTAGTTATAATAAACTAACTTATAAAATATACATACTTTAAACCTACATATACAGAGATTAAAGTAAATAAATTAGTAACTATATTTATAAAACTATTAATTACATAACATAAACTACTATAAGGATTTATTATAAATAGAAATAAATTATTTATATTAATATTCTAGAAAATGTTTATAGAAAACTTAGAAGCTAAATACTGTTTCTTAATAGTATTTTATTTATAAACAAATAAACAAACAAAATAAATAAATTAAATATTAGAATAATATTTATAAATACATGTTAATAAGTAATAAAATAATTAAATTAACTTATTATTAATAGCTAAGTTTATATATAACTCTGTAAAGTCATTAATTATAGAAAAATTACTATTCTTTATAAACTATAGTTATAAGCCTATAGCTTATTAAGAACTACAAAAACTAAACAAGACATCAGAATTAATAAGAATAAAAATTAAGGAGTTATAATAACTTTATTAAAAAATAATAAAGAAAATTACTTAAAAGAAAAACCTTAGTAAGTAATAAAAAAATAAATCTAAAATTAAGAAACTAATTTTTAAGAGAAAGAATAAAGTTTTCCTATTATAAAAAAATTTAAAAACTAAATAACTATTAGAGAAACTAGACTATATTAGATTAGATATATTTAAAATTAAATAATAAATAAGATCTATAAATTATAAACTATAACTACTTAAGAACATAAAATTTTACTTAGTTTTTTATATTTTATTATTAGAACCAGCACTACTAAATGCTAAACTAGAAATAAGAATTAGACTTAAAAAAAATATTACTAAGTATAAGGTTTAAAAAATTCTAAATTACTAATAGTTTAAGTGTTAGTAGAAATACTTAGTTATATAAAAAAACTATAAACCTAAAGATAATATATAAAAGCTAGTTAAGAACTTAAAGAATAGTTTAAAGCTAATTAACTAGTACTATTAAATAAATTAGTAAACACTTATTTTAAGGCCATGTCTAATAAATATAAAGAATATAAAATATTTTACTTAAAACTAAAGAAAGAAAGCAAGGCAATACTAAATACTATAAGTAGTAATATATTAAATTAATTCTAATAGTTTTATTATTTCTTCTTTATTATATAAACTTCGTTAATTAAAGTAAGCTTGTGCTAGAATATTTCTTTTTTCTAAAAATCTATTTAGGCTAACTCACAACAAATTTAGAGCTTATAAAATTTTATAGCTATTAATTTCTTTTCTATAGTATAAAAATAAGTATAAAGGCACTTCTTATTATAATTTAACTAATTTTATTTAGGTTATAATATAATAAGATTACACTTTATATTTTAGTTAATATACTTAAAGTATTACTTAGAAGATAGATTTATTAAGTAAATATAATTATCTTTTTAGTAATAAGAGCATAGGAATAGTATTTAATTGTTATACTCTTAAATTCTTTTTACTAAAAAGTAAGCTTATATTAAGAATAATTCTACTTAAGTCATCCTTAGAAAATTAAAAAAAATAAGAAAGGTATAAAAAGTTCTTATAATTTTAGTTTTTACATAAAAGACTAGTTGCTTTTATATTATTTATAGAAAAAAGAATAAAATAACCTTTAAGCTAAAAACGTAGAGGAAGGAGATAATATTATAAATTATAATAAAAAAGTAACTATAAGTAAAAAGGCGTTGCTATAGAAAGCATAGTATAAGAAAATATATAAAAGATACTAAAAAGTAGAAGTAAACTAAAAAAAAATAAAAATTACAAATAAGAATACTTTATAGTAAGTTTAAGTTTTATAAGAAATAATATTTAAATAAATAATTTAGTGAGGTTAAATAGCCTATTATAGTAGAACATATAAGTAATAAGTATAAATAAAAAAGATAAGTTCTTATCTTTTCTTATTTTCTTTAATAGTATCTAATATACTTTTAATTAATATATAATATACACATAAAGAATTTATTATAAGTATAAAGTATTAAATAGCTTATAGTTACTTTTAATTTTTTTGTATTTACTCTAAAATTAGGATTTAACTCTTAAGTAAAATAGTTTAATACTATTTTATTAAACTTAACTTACTATATTATTTCTTCTACTTTTGTTAAGTTTAACTAACTTCTACCAAGTCTAATAAGCTATTTAATCTAGACATAAAAAAACTAATTAATAATTATATAATTAGTTAAATAACTAGTTACTAGTAAAAGTTTATACTAGTAAGTTAATAACCTATAATAGTTATAGCTTAAATATAAATAAATTTACTTCTTTTACTATAAAAAACTAAGTAGCTATTTTTATAAATTTTTATAAACTTTTATTAAACTTTATTATTTTATTTTAAAGTCTTAAATTAACTTTAAGAATTTTTTTAGCTAGCTGTAAGTAAAAATGCTAAAATAAAATAATTTTAATATTAAAAGTATTTAGTAAAAAGTGTATATAAACTAATAGTATTCTTTTTTTTTATACTTTTTATTTACTTATTATATACTCTAGTTACTATAGTATTTAAAAATAGTAGTACTAAATAGTACTAAAATAACTAAAATACTATAAGTATATATAAGCTTAATTTTAACTATTTTTTAACTTACTTTATTTATATATTATAATAGCTATATTATTTTATTAATTTCTAGTACTACTTATTTTAAATACTAAAATAATATAAGTACTATAATGTAAATAAAAGGTATTAATAAAAAAATTTAAGTTACTTTTTTTATATAACTATTTTATAAATTCTACTATAACTATTAAATTAACTTATTATTTTTTAACTTTTTATTATAAGTATAAAAGCTTTATAAAAAAAGTACTCTTAATTTTATGTATAAACTAATTTTTTTTTATTATATATATATAAATTAATTATACTACTATTTTAATTTAAAAAAAATGTAGATTAGTAGTTAAAATAAATTTATTTACTAGTATTAAAATATCTACTTTTTATACTATACTAATTTTATTTTTAAGTAAGCTAGTATATTTTATTACTGTAGATTAAACTATAGATTTAACTTTTATTTTATTTAATTTAATTTTTTTACTCTTTTTTTTTACTCTTTTTTTTTACTCTTTTTTTTTACTCTAAGTATAGTAAAAGTAATAGAGTAATGTTTTTATTATTCTAGTATTTTTTTATACTATTATTTTTAAAACATTAAAGTAATAAAAGCATATAGCTATTTAGAAAGTATATAGAGTACATAATTTTAAACTAAAATTTGAATTATATACTACTATTTTCATAATATTTAAAATAACGTAACTTAAATCCTAGATTTCTAGAATTATATATTCTAGATATACTCTATAAAGAATATTAATATCTATTTAAGTTTAGTATATGTACTTAATTAGAATTGTAATAAAATACTTATAATTAACTTCCTTATTTTCTAGTACATTGTATAAAGACTTAATTACTTTCTAAGTTCTTTATATTTTTAAGTAAGGGCTAAAAGATAGTAAATTTATAAAAAAACACTATAATAGTTTTATAAATTCTTAAAATTTTATAAGAGTTAAGTTATTATTTTAATTAGTATTACTAAAGTTATTAAATAAACTACTAAAGTTACTTAAATAGCTAAAAAGTTTATTATTAAGTAAAGTTATAACTTTTTTAATACTAATAGTTTTAGCAAAGTTTATAAAAAGTAAAATATAATTATATAAAAGTATTATTATAAAAAAAAGTATAAAAGTAGATAAAATATAGTAGAGTATAAAAAATACTAAACTATAACTAGTTTAGTCTTTTATAGTAACTACTAAGTTTAATTAAAAAGATATATACTTAACTAATTTAAGAGTATACACTTAGTAAAATAAAATATATAATTAATTAACTTTAATAATAAATAGTAATGTTAGCTTAGTTAAATAGTATATATAATACTTTTTTTAGCATGAAAACAATTGCCTTAAAAAAGCTTTAATTAATAAAAAGTATTATTATTAGTATAGTAAGCCTTTACTACTTAAAGTACCTTTAAAATATAATAGTAATATAATTTTCTAGTTTCTAAATAAAGTTAAAAAAGTCTATAATTATTAAACTTAAATAGAGGCTTATGAGAATGCTATATAATTTTCAAAAAATAAAAAGCTTAAGCTTAAAAGGATTTAGAAAACTAAGAAAACACGTATACTTAAGAAAAGAAAGTAAATAAAAATAGCTATAAAGAAAATTCAACTATAAAAGTAGTAAATTAAAAGGCAAAAATTATCTAGTAAATTAATTAATAACTTAAAAAAGACTTTAAACGTATTAATAAAAGTAAGTAAAAAGCTATTATGTTTATATTAAAAAATAAGAGTATATAATTAATTATTAAGTATTTAGTATTAATAAAGAGCCTACACCTACTTAATTATAATATAATAAGTAGATTAACTTTCTAGAAAGGTATTATATATAGTTTATTATTATTAATTAAGTTTTTAAACTCTTTTAAGTGTTACACTAAAAAATCTAATTAATTTATAATTTATATAAGTTTATAGAACTTTAAAAGTTAACTAAGTTATATTTTAAAATCATGTATTATATAAACCTGTGTATTACGTAAAATACTACTAGTTAACTATTTTTACTAATTAACTATAGTAGATAATTAATAGATAAAGAAATAAAATAAATTTTCAAATTAACTTTACATATATGTAATACCTAAAATTTAACTTTATAATTATATTAAGTATTATTATACTTACTACATTTAATATATATTTATTATGCCTAGTAAAATATACTTTTATAGCTTTATTTTTATATAATAGCTTACTATTCTATAGTTAGTTGACTTTAAATTAATTTTATTAAATACTAAATTAAGTTAGCTATACTTTATTATAAGAGCCTTACTTTTAAATAACTTATTAAATATTTATATAAATAATATAATATAAATGCTAACTTCTATATAATTAAATAAAATTTCTAAAATTAAAAGATTATATAGAAAATTCTAATAAAGATTATAGAGTAGGCTAAAAATTAGATATAAGTACTCTTCATTAAAGTTAGTTTTAAAAATATAGACATACTTATTATATTATAAAAAAAAGACTTTAATATTAGAAAATATATTTTTATATAACTTTAATTTAAGCTTAGGCTTTAGTAATAAGTTTATAAGCTAAAATAGTAATAGTAAATAAATAAGTTTATATAAAAACTAGTTACTTAAAAGCTTATAAAGAGCTTAATTAATAAATATAGTAGAAGTTATTTTTATATATATTTTAAATAAAAGAGCTATAGTATTACCTAGAATTAATTATTTTAAGCCTATTATATAATAAATTCTAAAGTAGTTAAATACTAAAAATAGAATTTTTAATACTACTAAAAAGAGTATATTATTTCTAGGCTTATCTTTATTTAGTTAATTAATAGCTATAGTAAGCTAAAGCTATATAAAGTTAAAATTTATACATATATTAATATATATTCTTAATATATTATTTAGGTATATATTAGAATTTTTATATATATAATACTAAGCTGTTTTTAGTAATTTCCTAAAGGCCTTAAAACTATACAACTTTAGCCACACTTTATATAATTAGATTATAAAATAAAAACTATAATATTATTAGTAGCTTACTATAAGCTTTTAATTTTAAAGAAATTTAAGCTTTAGTTTAAAAATTACTACCTATATAGCATAAATACTTTTAACTAAAAAATTAAAGCTTAGTAGTAATAACTATTAAAAGGCCTTTTATTTTACTAGTAGGTAAATATTTTTATATAAGCTTTAAACTTTATGTTTTTTTTAATTAAAAAATAGAATTACTTTTATACTTTTTAATTATAAGGACTTGTCTTAAAAAATAATTTTATAAATTAAGTTAGTTTTTATAGTTTTTATATTTTAATTTTTTAAAAAAAAAATTATAACTTTGTATAATTATAGAATGCCTACTTAATTTAAAAGTAGAAAAACTAGCTAAATACTATTTTAAATAAGCTTTTTATATTATATTATTATTTTAAAAGCCATATATAGAGAAATTATTTTTTAATAATAAACAGCTTTATATAATAAAGAAATGTATTAAAAATTAGTTAATTAATATATATTTTTTACTAAAAACTTTTAAATAAGTTTAAAGTACACTTTACTTTTATAGGTTTAATATAAAAATAGTAATTTTATTATTACCTAAAAATTATATAAACTTATTTCTTAGTATATATTTTTAACTTTAAGAAAAGGCTTAAAAATATATTTAAAATAAAGTTAATTCTTTACTTTTTCTTTTTAAGGCACTAGTTAGTATATAAAACTAGTAAGTAAAAGCTTTATATACGATTATATATATAAAATTAATATACTTTAAAAAAATCTAGATGTTATATAAGCTATTAATTTAAAAATAAATAAAGTTAATAATTTTAAGATATTTTTTAACTTAAATCTAGTATAATTTCTTACTTAACTTATAGCTACTATATATATACTTTAGTTTTTAAAACTATTCTTTTTTTATTTCTTTATTTTGTTACTTTAGATAATATTAGCTTTTTATAATAGAAAGTTAGAATATCCTAATATATTACTTTAAAACAGAAAATTTATACTCTAAGTTTTTTTTTTTATATTTTTTTTATTTAAACTACTGTGCTTAGCTTTAGCTTATAACTTTTATATAATCTAAAAAAGTTTAGCTAATTATAATTAATAATACACTAAATTTAAAAATAGTAATAGTAAGTAAAAATATATTTATTTTTATTACTTAAACTTAGTTATATTAAATAAACCTATTACTAGTACTTTTTATGTAAAAGCTTAAAGTTATATAATAATTAAAGCTACTTAATAGTAATTAATTTAAAGAATATTATAGCTATTAGTTTATAGACTTTTACTAAAGCTATTAATTCTACTTTATATTTACTTTATATAATATAAGAAAGTACTTAAAAATACTTAAAAATAAAATAGGTTTATTAAATATAAAGTTTTACATATATATAATACTATTTTATATTATTTTTCTAATTATTTTATAAATAAGACACAAGTTTAGGTAATAAACTTTATAGTAAATAACTTTAATTATTTTATTTAAAAACATTTCCTTTTTAAGCTTATATAAATTAACTATTTTAGAATCCTAAACTTCTTAATATACTTTACTATTAATATTACTAAAAATAGTATAATATACCTTTTAAAGAGTACTAACAGCTTTTATATAATAAAAAAATTAGTTAAAAATAAATATTTTAAAAAAAATAACTAGAATAATATAATTATATATTTTATATTTAAAAAAAATTAAAAAAAACTTTGTATAAAGCTATAGTTAAAGACTTTTTAGTTAAATTTATAAAGGTAAGAAAAAAGCTAAAAATCAAGAAATAGCCAAAAATTAAGAAAAAGCTAAAAATTAAAAAGAAATAAGAATCTTTTTTATATAAAAGAAAGTAAAAAATCTCCTATCTTTTAAACATTTAAACTAAAAAGTTACTAAAAGATAATAAAAGTTTGTATAAACTTTAAAGTAAAAAATAAAGGTTTTTAAAAATATAATATATTACATTTATGTATCATGGTATGAAGTTATTTTAGTTTTAATTTAGTTTATTATTTTATATATATAATAGCTTAATTTAGTTTTACTATATAAAGTTATTTATTCTAAACCCTATATTAAAGTATAAACCTTATTTAGGTGCTATAAATAACTTTTAGTAGCTAAATATATACTACTTTTAGTATTATAAATAATTTCTATAACTAGATATATAAAAAAAAAAAGGTTATATGTACCTAAGCTAAAATAATGGCATTCTAAGGTATTACTCTTAAGATATTATTTTTAATAAAAATAGGTACTACTACTATACTATTTCTATTATTAGGTTTTACTAAAAATAAATATAAAAGACTATTATTTAGCTTATTTTTACTCTTTTCTTATATAAAGTAGTAACTAGTATGGTTATGTTATTTATAATTAGTATATACTCTACTAAAGTATTTCTTAATATAGTAATACTTTAGAAAGAAATAAAGGCTTAAGTAAGTATTATAATATATATTATATAATTACTCTACTACTCTTTCACAAGATTATATAAGAATAGTGTTAATATATAAAAACTAGTATGTTAATATTTAGATAGAAGTTATACTACTATATATATACTTAATATTTTATTTTAAAAAAGCTAATATATTATATACTTGTAGACTATAAGCTAGTAGTACTAACTATTACTATTTTATATATAGAATAGAATTCTAGTTAAGTTGAACAGCCTAAGTAGTAGTAATAATAATATTATAAAAAACAAGAGTTCTATAAAATAAGTTTATATAAAGATTTAAAGATAATAAAAAGTTTTTATATTATTATTACTATTACTATTACTATTACTATTACTATTACTATTACTATTACTATTACTATTACTATTACTATTACTATTACTATTACTATTACTATTACTATTACTATTACTATTACTATTACTATTACTATTACTATTACTATTACTATTACTATTACTATTACTATTACTATTACTATTACTATTAAGATTAAGGTTAAGTAAGTAAGGAAGCTTTTTAAATTTTATATATTATTACTATACGTAGTAAGCGTGATAGGTGTATAGTATTATATAATAGATAATTTACTCTACACACTTTATATTTATTATATGAATGTATTTTAGCTTATTTTAGCTAGTAAAAATACATATTTTCTATACTAGCTATAGTTAGTTAGAGTTAAGATTTAATTTTATCTCTTTACCTATTAATTATCTACTATAGTTAACTATTTTTACCGGTTAGTAATTTTAACTAGTTAATTATTTTTTTTTTTTTTTTTAAATTTATAGACTGTCCTAGCCGCCCTATCGGTAGCTATATAGTATTTAACTATAAATATAAGTTCTTTTATTTCTTACTTTTAGAAACTAGACTGTTTATTATAAACTGCTTTTTATTAGCTAATAAATAGAAACTATTCTACTTATAGTTCTAATATCTATTTTATATCTCTAAATTTATTAGGCCTTTTCTGGCTTTTCTTTGCTTCTATATAACCATAATCACTTATCTATAATGCTATTTAAAACTATAGAATAAAACTACCTAATAAGTCCAGAAGGCTATATCTTAAGTAAAGTATTATTTCTAGCTATTTATACTGCTATTACTAGGCTGCTAAGTTCTATACTATCTCTTATAATAGTTATGTTTATACTACTATATTAAGTACTAATATAACCGTAATTATAGTTCTAGAGGTATATATAGCTTACTTATTAATATATTCTAAATTAGAGTTTACTTAACACCATTTAGGCGCAGAAGTGAACTAATTATGTATTATATAAAGTATATTATATTTTAAAAGGTATATTCTAAGCTATTAGTGGTATTATTATCATTTTATAATATAGACTTATCTATTTATAGATTATTAAAGTTTAGTGACTATAAAGTGTTTAACTGTATTCTCTTTTCTTTCCTAGCTCTCACGTATACTCGTTAATCTCAGAAGCTATAAACTATTATCAGGTAGGAAAATAGAGTACTTAAGTCTATTTTTTATTATAAAGCGTATATAAAAGGGGCACCACTCCCTTTACCATACTATAGCTATAATGTTTAGTATTTTATGAGGCTTAGAGATTAATTTCAACACGTTAGCGCGTTATTAACAGAGGATAATCATATTCTTAAAGATAGATTCTATACTATTAGTAGTTATGGTGATATTGTTATGGCTATATTTATCTCTTCTACTCCGTATCTCCACCACATACTCCTTAATCTTTAATGCCATAAACTATTATTAGGCAGGAAAACAGAGTACTTAAGTCTGTTTTCTATTATAGGCGTATATGAAAAGGGCGCAACTCCCTTTACTATACTATACTATATATTTAGTGTTTTATAAGATTTAGAGATTGATTTTCGGTGCGTTAACGTGTTATTAATAGAGGATCATTACATTCTTAAAGATAGGTCCTATACTGTTAGTAATTATAGTGTTATTATTTTAGCTATATTTATTTCTTCTCCTTTATATTAAAATGCGTACACCTTGATCTTTAATACCGTAAACTATTATCAGGCAGGGAAATAGAGTACTTAAGTCTATTTTCTATTATAGGCGTATATGAAAGGGGCGCAACTCCCTTTACCATACTATACTATATATTTAGTGTTTTATAAGGTTTAGAGATTAATCTTCGGCGTATTATTACGTTATTAAAATAGGATAATTATATTATTTTACATCTCTAGATTAGCTCTTCTCTTAAAAAGAAGGTTTATAGCTAGTATTATATATAGGCTCCAGAATCCGGCTTTACTAGCTCTAGTTAGTAATTTTAATTAGTTAATTATTTTACTAGTTTACCAGTCAGCGATTTTAACTGGTTAACTATTTTTTTTTTTTTTATAGACTGTCTTAGCTGCTTTATTGGTAGCTATATAATATTTAATTATAAATACAAGTTCTCTTATTTCTTACTTTTAGAAACTAGACTGTTTATTATAAACTATTTTTTACTAGCTAATAAATAGAAGCTACTCTATTTATAGTTCTAATATCTATTCTATATTTTTAAACTTATTAGGCCTTTTCTAGCCCTTTTCTATTTCTATATAACTATAATTACTTATCTGTAATATTATTTAAAACTATAGAATAAAACTACCTAATAGGTCTAAGAGGCCGTATTCTAAGTAAAGTATTATTTCTAGCTATTTATACTACTATTACTAGGCTACTAAGTTCTATGCTGTTTCTTATAATAGTTATATTTATACTACTATATTAAGTGCTAATATAACTATAATTATAGTTCTAAAGATATATATAGCTTATTTATTAATATATTTTAGATTAGAGTTTACTTAACACCATTTAGGCGCAGAAGTAAACTAATTATATATTATATAAAATATATTATATTTTAAAAGATATGTTCTAAGCTATTAATAGTATTATTATTATTTTATAATATAGACTTATCTGTTTGTAGATTATTAAAGTTTAGTAATTATAAAGTGCTTAATTATATTCTCTTTTCTTTTCTAGCTCTTATACATACTTATTAATCTTAAAAGCTATAAACTATTATTAGGTAGGAAAATAAAGTACTTAAGTTTATTTTTTATTATAAAGCGTATATGAAAGGGGCACTACTCCCTTTACTATACTATAGCTATAATATTTAGTATTTTATAAGACTTAGAGGTTAATTTCAACGCGTTAGCGCGTTATTAACAGAAAATAATTATATTCTTAAAGATAGATTCTATACTATTAGTGGTTATGGTAATGTTATTATAGCTATATCTATCTTTTTTACTCTATATCTCTACTACGTACTCCTTGATCTCTAATACCGTAAACTATTATCAAACAGGAAAATAAAGTACTTAAGTTTATTTTCTATTATAGGTGTATATAAAAGGGGCGTAACTCCCTTTACTGTACTATACTATATATTTAGTGTTTTATGAGATTTAGAGGTTGATTTTCGGCGCGTTAATACGTTATTAATAAAGGATTATTACATTCTTAAAGATAGGTCCTATGCTGTTAGTAATTATGGTGTTGTTATTTTAGCTATATTTATTTCTTCTCCTTTATATTAAAACGCGTATACCTTGATCTTTAATGCCGTAAACTATTATCAGGTAAAGAAATAGAGTACTTAAGTCTATTTTCTATTATAAGCGTATATGAAAGGGGCGTAACTCCCTTTACCATACTATACTATATATTTAGTATTTTATAAGATTTAGAGATCGATCTTCGGCGCGTTATCATGTTATTAAAATAGAATAGTTATATTATTTTACGTCTCTAGATTAGCTCTTCTCTTAAAGAGAAGGTTTATAGCTAGTGTTGTGTATAGACTCTAGAATTCGGTTTTACTAGCCCTAGTTAACTATTTTCACCAGTTAAACTTTTTACTGGCCAGCGATTTTAACTAGCCAGTGATTTTAACTAATCAGCGATTTTAACTAGTTAGTGATTTTAACTAGTTAGTGATTTTAACTAGTTAGTGATTTTAACTAGTTAGTAATTTTAACTAGTTAGCGATTTTAACTGGTTAGTGATTTTAACTGGTTAGTAATTTTTTCCCTGGTCTGTTACAAGACTAAGTGTTACGGATTATCTTATATTAATCTTATAAGCGCTTTTTAGGAACCTTTCTTATTAACATATTTAATTTCTTTATGCTACGTTTTATATCTAGAACTAACTATCTTATTATCTATAAGATATTAGCATGGTAATCTTGCTATATTAGAAATACATGAATGCCTGAATATGGATGCACTAGAACGAATTATTAAGGGGTTACATAATTAGGAATATGCACATATGAATATAGTCTCTACAGCTTCAGGTAATTCAATTAATTAAGAATACAATTATTCCTTTAAAGACAATATTTATAAGAACTTCATGCTGCTAAATATAACCTTTATGAGGTTATAAGCCTAGCTAGTGAATCTCATATATCACTCATTTTTACAACCTAATCTAAATTGTCTATTAATTAAATCCTTACGGCTGTTAAAAATGATAAAAGAGACTAGAGTACCAAAGCTCAAAGAAGCTACAAATCTTACCATATAGCTGTTTAGGCTTAAAAAGTATATAACAGCAAAAGGCACATGGGACGCAGTTAAATTTATTTTGTACAACTAAAGTACGCGGTAAAAGTCTCTATTAAACTTATATTAGAGCAACAGTAGAACGTCCGTTGCCCCTAATAGTTTATTATAAGAACTAGTTAAAGAGATAATTGAGACAGAGACACCCTCATCTAGACAGACAAAAACTAATCTGAAAAAGAAGCCGAAATTTGGAGCCATAAGTGACTACTAAAAATTCGACTTTAGCCTAGAATTTACGAAGGACCAAAATGACTAGGTACTACATCCCAACAATAGTAAAGCAATTAACGACATTGTTATCCACTATAAGGACATACCAGCACGAAAAGTTAACGGAATCCTGGTAGCTTAATGGGTTATTAATACCCTTATCAAGCACTACAAGATTAACACAGAACTATAGAAGTATCTAGTTGTTGAACGGATCTAGATTACGACGTATGTTTTATGCAAAGACATGGAAGACTACACTAATAAATTCGGAATCCTTATCCAAGACATTGCACGGTAAAAGATTACAATTGACTTTATGCTCAAGCATGCAATGATCCACAATCTTAGAACATACTTTACCTCTTTCCAAGAACGAAAACGTGATACGGGCATTGAATCGCTTTCGTATGATACTCTTATAAGTCAACTCCATAACAAAGAGCTTGTAAACAAATCTTAATCCAAAGCTATATCTCTTGCAATAAACACAAGAAGCAAGAAGTAGAGTTAAAGTCAAAGTAAATTACCTAGCATAAGCAAAGAACACAAGTCAAAGACCTACCCATAGTATAAAAGGGAAGGCAAGAAAGAAGAAAACTGCTGGTTTAAACACCTAGAAAAGGCTACAGATAGCTGGCGTAAGAAGTAAAAGGATCTTTAAAAGAATAAAGACAGCGAAGTAACATGGCTTACCCTAACTAATACCCTAACTAATACCTTTCCAAGCTTCTTTACCTACAGTGACAAATGCAAGACAACGTACGACACTTCATTAAAAGTTAATGTCTGTAATAATTACGCCTGGTTTACTGAGATACATGCCGCCAGCGGAGCCCTAAGCAGAACTAGAGGAACCATACGAATTTCAAGCAAAGGAATAATACGGCTTCTATGTTAGCTTCAGAACGGCAAAACTTTCTTCCACACTGTTAAAGATATTTAGTATCACCCAGACAGCCCTATTAACATCTTATTAGCTATGAGAATAAGACGCGGGGGTTACACTCTTAATTAAAAAAACAAAGGAATTAAAGATTGAAAAGACAACGAAGTGGCTATAGCATATAAAGAAAACAGAATTATTCTTATACGCACAGTAAAGACGGCGACAGACCTGTACATGGTACTGGCCATAAAGCTATTATCAACTAAAAAGGTGTCAGCAGAGCAGCTCCATTAAATAATAGGACATATAGAATACAGTAATCTTATAAAGCTTATGAAGAATACTACTGGACTGAAGCTAAAGAGCTATCACCATGGCACTTGCACATGCTACCTAGAATCTAAGCTTTAGAAATAACCGTTTAGCGAACGACAGCGCGCAAAGCGAGAAGGAGAGATTCTCTATCTAAACCTCATACCACTAATTAAACCAGAAGGATATAATCAAAAGCGTGGATATATCTCCATAACTAATAATTACACTACCGGCACGGAAATAGGACTTATTTGATCTAAGGACGAAGCTCCAAATCACGTAAAAAAGCTATAAGCTCGCCGAAAAGCACAGGGAAAACCCCCTATTACGTACATTTTCTCAGACCGAGATTCTGTATTTATAAGTCAAGACTTTGAAGAATAGATGAAAGAAGAAGGGATTACTTACCGACTAACAGTACACAACACTTCATAAGAGAATAGACTTACTGAGATAACCTAATTCCACCTCCATAAGAAAGCAACATTAATGCTGGCAGATTGGAACCTTCTAAAGTTTCTCTGGCCACTAGCAATTAAATACGCTGTGGAACTAAAAAACAGAAGCCTAGCATAAAGACTTAATGGCAAAACGCCGTACGAAGTCATCAACAGATACAAACCGGATCTTTCCAAAATCCTGATATTCGGAACAGTTGTATACTATCAGAACAGCTAAAAAGCTCAATCTGAGAAGGTTACACTACGCAGAATCAGAGAGAGATTTATAGGATTTACAGACAGATCTAATAGATTAATTATTAAAGTCTGGAAAGAAGGGACACACTAGGTCACAGAGGAACGAAATTTCGAACCTGACAATAACTGTGAACCGTACAAAGGGCATCAATTTACGGACGACGAGGATGACCTTGACTTCGGAGAAAAAGTATAGCAATCGTCGCATCCTCTATCCAGCCCTGATCCCAAACCAGCAACTAATAGCCAAGAGGCTACACGATAAGAGGTACATGAACCTACAGTCGAAACAATCGAGCAGAACTCATCTCATGAGAGGGAGCTAGACAGGCCGCATAAGCCGAGCCCTGCACCATTAGAGGGAGAGGAAGACGCTCAATACAGCAGAGAACACACGCAAAGTGTGATTCATGTTAGACCGCCGCGAACGATCGAAAACGCTGAAAGAGAAGCACAACAAGGTGCTGCAACAAGCCCTGAGACAGAATTACTAATCCAGGAGCCACCCTCTTTAACGGAACCACCACGGCAATCAACACGCAACAATAGAGGACAACCATCTCTCAAATTCCATGATGAGTATGGATATGCAACCTTAACAGAAGCAGTGACAGCAGAAGCCGCAGCAAGCGTACGGAAGGCGATTGCACTTACTGGAGCCCCTGACGAGCATTTCTACACGCTGTACACAGCAATACTTGATGAAATCAACCATGCCTATCAAAGCTTCTACTCATACCTTGACGACGCCCTAGAGCAGGCTGCAATCGTAGCTAACACAGGCACGTACGAGGAGCCAGGTCTAAATGATCCAGAGCCGAAATCCTTTGCAGAAGCAATGCAACAGCCAGATGGCACAAAATGGAAAGAAGCAACATATGTTGAGATGAAACAGCATCAAGATAATGGGACATTTGAACTCGTCGAATTACCCGCAGGGCGCACAGCGCTAGATGGAAAGTGGGTGTTCAAAGTCAAAAGAGGAGCCGACAATCAAATTACCAAGTACAAGGCTAGATTCGTAGGAAAAGGATTTATGCAGCAATTTGGCATCAATTACGACCAGACATATGCTGGAGTCGTACGAGCATCTTCAGTACGAACGATATTCGCACTTGCAGCACTATTTGACCACGACATTGTACAACTCGACTTCGTGACGGCATACCTCAATTCTGACCTTAACGAAGAAATCTACGTCAAGCAAGCACCTGGTTACGTCCAAAAGGGCAAGGAACATCTTGTCTACAGAGTCAAGAAAGGCCTGTACGGACTGAAACAATCGGCACGCGAGTGGGCAAAACGGCTTACAAGCTTTCTCATTAAAATCGGATTCAGGCCACTTACGGCAGACAACAACGTGTTTGTCAAAGGTACTATCCGCACGGGACTCACGATTACAGTCTACGTAGACGACGTCAAGCTAATTGGCAGCGATAAGCCAGCCATGAAGCAGGTCATCAATCAGCTAAGCAAGGAATTCAAGACGACCAACCTAGGAGGTATTAAGCACTACCTTGGAATGGAAATCAAACGCGACCGTAGCACGAGGACAATCACGCTCAGCCAGCGAGCGTACATTGAAAGGATTCTCGACAAATATGGGTATAGCAAGCATGGACGTAGGGTAAAGACGCCAATGGTAACAGGTCAACGCCTTAACCCATTTGACGGCATCGCCACTGAAGCTTCAAGACAAGAATTTGCCGCCCAGCTAGGATCGATTATGTACGCCATGATTACTACTCGGCTAGACATAGCATTTGCAGTCTCATCTCTTGCACAGCACATAAATAACCCTGGACCCGAGCACTGGCAAGTAATCAAAAGGATCTTCTTCTACCTGCGCAGTACGATCGATTACTGTATCACATTCGGAGGAGAAAGCAACGACAAAATTGCTGGGTATACAGATGCCAGCTTTGCTGAAGATTCTGCAACCAGACGCTCAACGGGAGCCTACATTTTTACCCTGAATGGAGGACCTATCAGCTGGTCTTCAAAACGTCAGCTAACAGTTGCATTGTCAACCACAGAGGCGGAATACATGGCTATGTGTCAAGCCATCAGAGAGGCCATCTGGCTTAGACAACTGCTTACTGAATTAGGACTTCATCAAGAATCTATCGAGATTCATGCAGACAACAAAAGCGCTATAGCTCTGGGCAAGAACCCTGAATTCCATAAGCGCAGCAAACACATCGACGTTCAATACCACTACGTACGAGAGCAGGTACAGAACGGACGAGTTACTACGCCCTACCTTCCAACAGCTAGGATGATTGCAGATGGTCTAACCAAGGCGCTTAGTCCTGAACTTCACCTCCGCCTAGTCGACTGCTGCAGACTCGATCCAAGCAGAAGGAGCAAGAGGAGCGGTGATTGAGGAAATATCTAAATTGAAACACCATGCCAAGTATCGTGACATGAACGAGCTTGAGAGGGAGTGTTGGCACGGCAATCTCGCCACGTCAGAAACACGTGGATGCCTGAATGTGGATGCACCAGAACGAATCATCAAGGGGTTACGTAATTGGGAACATGCACATATGAACACAGTCTCTACAGCTTCAGGTAATTCAATTAATCAAGAATGCAATCATTCCTTTGAAGACAATATTTATGAGAACTTCATGCTGCCAAATATAACCTCCATGACAAGAGCAAACCGATCCGCGGACATTTAAACGGCGCCGAGCTGGCTTACAGAAGCACAAGAGAATCGGGAGGCGCTGGTTTTTACTTACTGCCCACCTCGGACTAGGTGTTCTATTAACCTGTCACCCATGCCTTGAGGCTCATATATAAGCTTCCAACACAGTCCCGTTCGCAGAATACGCTGACCCCACCTTTGACAATGCCACTAGATGTACGGACGGAATGATTGTAGTTTTCCTGACATACATAACCAATGTATATCCGAGAGTAGTGGAAAATCAGCAAAACTATTCGACGTCTTGGTAACGCACCTAGTGGAGGGCGGGCCTCCCTCGCTACGCCTCGAAGCAGAAACGGTAATGGCTGTAGCTGAATACACACAGAGCGAAGAGAGAGAGAGGCACGCCTTCGGAGAGGAGTGGCAGCGAGTGGAGGTTCCGGAGGGCTTCGTAAAGATTATGTAGCGTTGCTTAGCTAATTCCACCCACTGGGGAAACGGTATAAAATCATGTATTGCATAGACGGGCCGTCCCCATAATACGTAAAAAAGCTGATGTCATACAATAAGGTGCTACCCTGCTGAGCAGCTGTCGCATAAAGCTGTCCATTATGCAAACCGAGTGCAAAGTAGCGTCGGGCCCAAATTAGGGGCATGCCCCTCTTTAAGCCCCTGGGCAATTATAGGTACGCTTTATTTTGCGAATCATACAATTCCCGCCATTTAAGCAGCTCCTCTCGCTACTAACTCCTGGACGAACCCGAGACCATTATGTCTGTCGACTGGAGACCAGAAATGCCGCTCAGGCCTTTATCCAACGCTTTCAATATGCTAATACAACTCTCGCGAACAGGCATAGACGTAGGATTTTTAATGAAAAAGGCAAAGAATTTCTAACGGGAACCTGGTCTTCTACAAAGCACAGTGCTTGTAGGGTAGATGGAGTTTTAGAAGTACAAAGGTTACTATTACAAAAACTAGCAGTAAAAGAGAACGCAGCAAAGGGATTATCCGGCCCCCCTATGGAGTATTCGCCGGGGTGGAACATCTAGGATTCCGGGGTAAACTACCCCGTACTTTCTGGGATTCTATATCCCAGATTCGTAGCCAATTTTGTATGGGGAAACCGGGACGTAGGATCCCGAAAAGTGACGCCTTTTCCCGAATTTGTGGGGCCATTCTGATTGGCTGAAAATAATGTGCGGGTTCCATGGAAGATAAATGCACGTGACGCCGAAGTGGGCCCTGACGTACTTGACAGCTTGACTACATAGTAGCCGCCCATAGTAGCAACTTACACCTCTGCTCACCAACGACGTCTTGCAAGGAGCCTATAAGCACTTTGCGCAGGTGCCTGTAACTACGCGCGGGTAAACTTTGGCCGAATCGATTGATTCTGCCGTCTTTTCCCTCACTGCGTGGAGGGCCATAGAGCCTCACATATCCGAGAGCTGCCAAGATTGAACGAACACCAAAGTTTAAACAGTCAGGGGTAAGATATCCCAGATAGAAATCTGGGGTGAACAATCCTGTAGATTGTACGGGTTATATTACCCCTGACAGATTCTGGGTTCATTTACCCCGTATAGGGGGACTTCTAGGCTCACACATCCCGAATTCTCGGTTTCCGGGATATATTACCCCTGACATACTCCATAGGGCCGTCCGCAAAGTATAAAGATGGCGCAAAAATAGCGTCGCCCATGTCTTTCTTAGAGGCCAACCTCGAGCACATCAAGAGGGATAGAGTTTAAGCCGTGCTGGCAACCTGGGGCGAAAGGGGTAGGAAATAGGTGTATAGTAAATGTGTATGCGTCCAACGAACCCGGTTCTTATATGCGAGGCTAAATACGAGCTACCTACGAAACACCTGTCTAAGCGATTAGTAAACCAAGATGCTATAGGGTTACTACTCCTATTCTCTTTTATAGCATACCACACCGCCTTCGGACCGTCCACAATGGAAAGAGAGATTGACGAATGCCAGAAGTGTCTGCAAACTTTTCACCAGTATTCTTAAAACTCTCAAGAGTCAACGACATAAAGGATAAATGTGTACTTAAATGAGAATGAGGCAATAACGCCAAGGTCATGGACTTCAACCAAAGACGCCAACGAATCCTATACTTTCCGACATGCCCCAAGCGAACCTTCGCTCCCATTTAAGCTCGGCGACCCGCCGTTCTCCCCCAATGCCCGGCGCAATCCGCGACCATACAAACAATGCAGATTGCACCGGCCTTCTTCGTCCATCGACGTCCTAACCTTAACAAGGTCAGAGTTTCACCTAGGTGGGAGGGAACAGGAGATATCTAGACCGAAGGAATCAGACTGACCTCCGCGTATCCTTCTCGCGCAACATGTAATAGCGCGTTACTATTGCCGCCTGCGTCCGACCTGAGAAGCAAGGAAATATATCATCCCAGCCCATACCCTGGTCCTTGTACGAGAGCAAGCGCAGTTCGTCCGACTCTTTCCATGGTACACGCGTTCGTTTGCGTGAGCGCGTACGCCCATCGGCGTTTGTGTCTTCATCTCTATTCTCGCTTTTCCCGTTTCTGTTGGTGTCTGGATGGACGGCGTTATGGTTGGCAGCATTACTGTGGGGGCCATACTCCCGGTCCGCACTTCGCTGCGTCGAGCTTTGACTAAGACATGGGTTCGGCACTACGTGGTCGTCACATCGGTATCCCACGAACAACCATGAATCCGACGATATCTGGGTTCATGCAGATGTCTTGGCCAGTGTCACCGAGAAAGTTGCGTTTAAGCGCCAACGGGTTTGGAGACGATTTTGATATCGTCTCATTGCAACGGACAGCTACCGCCACTACCGACGAGCCTTCGGGGACCTGGCACAACGTAATGCCGGTTAACTGGTAGGCCATATTTTCGCTTGGTCCATAGCTGATACTAGGATCATACACCGCCCTCGTTCCTGAAGAGGATGTCCGGAGAAGACCGAGATGAACCCACAAGGTCGGATATTCGATTTGCCCTTGTATAATAGAGTGACATGGTTACTTGCAGAAATCAGGCGAAAGTAGTTTAAAGAGCGCGATCCCCTCAAGACGCCTGCACTATGGATAGAAGAATAGAAAGTGGATGAAGGAGCTCGATTGTCAACTAAGGGACAGTTGAGTTTTTGAATAAGTGAGGGAAAGAATGCATGCTTTTAAAAACCTTTTGTACTTGGCTTTTGATTCTTTTTTTGCATTTGCTTAGTTTTCGATTCTTCTTCGTATTTTCCTGAGTTTTCGATTCCTTTTCGCATTTTCCTGATTTTCGATTCTTTTTCATTAAAAGAAAATGATCGTTAACAGTCGTACCAGCATGGATTTCGATATTCATATTGGCCAATAAGACAAATAAATATTGGTTACTAATCAATATTGGCATTTATTGGCATATTTGCAATATTTGCAAATTTTCTTGGCACCCCACAAATATTTTTAGAATTCAACACGGAACAAAAAATTATTAAATATAATGGGTTCTGAAGTAGATTCCTTACTTTTTACACCTATACTAGGCTCTGCTAATACAGAGGATTCATTAAAAGCTACGCTAAAGAAGACTTCCAACCTGTAGATACATACACGGTCTCTAAACAAGAATAAGGAAACACACTATAAAAGAAATTATTTTATGTACTACAAATATTATACAATAACAGTACATTACTCAAAATCAACAACAAACTTTTGGAATTACTTGGAAACTAAATATTAGATTGTAGTTTAAAAGTAAAAAGGCCCTATTTATATAAATACTATTAACTAACTTTAACACCTTTATATACAGCTTTGTACTATAAGGTAATTAAGTAATATTAATTCTTTTATACTTTAAAACACTCTTAATAAGAAAGCTATTACTATTATATTTATTACATTAATTTCTATACAAAACCTTTTATTTAGAATAGTTAAATGACTAGAATTTCATGTATTTTATTAAGTTCTTAATTTAAAGATAGGAGGTTATATTACAACAATATATTCTACTATTAATAAAATAGTTTTAAATTTATTTATAGTATAAAAAAACATTATATATAAATAGCTTTAGTTAGTAATATTAAAGATTTATTTTTTACTAAATATTTTTTACTTAAAGTTTGTAGACACTTTATACATTAAAATAAAAAATCATTAAAAAGTTTTTTTATACATTATATAGTTTTATTACATAGTAAAAAAAATTAATTTTAAGCTCTAATTTTTATACTTAAAGACTATAGTATTATATAAAAATTTGTACTATTATTACTGGTAGAATCTTGTTGTTGGGGACAATGCAAGCTAGATTTGGAGGTTTCTGCCCCCCGTTTTGGAAGGCAGTTTCCCTCGCTTAGACCCATGTCAATCGCCGCTCTTCCAACGCGCTAGGCGAGCCAAGGCGGCGGAATCTATAATGGCTCCCTCGTCAACTGGCTGCGAAAGGTCGAGAACTTCGACGGGAAAAGAGCCATGAAGAATCAGAACGGAAGATAGCACAGGCAAGAGTTGCCTGATTAGAAAGGGAAGTAGAGCGTCTCCAAGGAACGCAAACGAGATGAAGTCATTATCGCACATCTGAGCTCCAAGACACAACGTACCAGCATACCTGACCCCCAACGATATAGTGAAGACATTACCCGCCAAGCTGAACGAGCGAGAACAACTCCATCCCGATATGCATCTCCGGGACACTTGCACGACAACGCTAAGTTTCCCGACGCGCCGGTAGGCCCCAGAACAACTTAAACAAGGCAACTCTCGATTCAGACGACGACGAAACGATGGTGGAGGGAAACGCACAGTCTAGACCAAAGTCGCCGTCTAGGACAGGCAGAAAAGGACTAGAATCCACTTTCGATATCGGCTTGCGGTCGGCCGTGGATCCTTGCAAGGCTGGATGGAAGCCACTTAGTCCTCTCTTGCCCAGTGGAGACTAAGAAAGGGGCAGCCTCCGGCAACCGCCTTAGTAGATAGCAGAGCCAATAGAATAGCATATGTCGATCAGTTCTTTGCGCATGAACACGATCTCCCACTCCTAAAACTACGGAACTCTTGTCGTTTAGAAGTGGTAGATGGCCGTCAATCCGCCTCGGGTCGGTTGAGTCGCATGATAGAGGTACTAGTGCTGAGACAGCCAACAACATCCAAGCGTTTCTATAGCATCTGCGACAGCTTGCGATGCGGAGCATTGCTACCGCTCTCACGCATGCGGGACGGTTTTGCGTCGCGATTCACCTAGTAGAGAGTCATGGTGCAACTGATGGACCGATCCCTTCTAATGGCCATGACCACGTCTGTTCAGCAAATCGCATGAGAGTGAAGTGGTAAGTTTCGACGACAGTGGGATCACGCCCCGCGGGCAAGGCTGTGAATTCGCGAAGATAGTTTACGGTGACGGCCTCGTCGCAGCAGGCTTAGTTGTGCGTGTGGGAATGTTGATTCGAGTTGGGCGTCTTTCATTGCGACGTGAGGAAGGGGACGTGGAAACATGGACTAAGACGGTATCTAAGGAGTTTCTTAGTCAAACCACGAAAGCCTGGATGATTGAGCGACGTACTTGTCAAGCACCTTATCTGTAACCGAGTGCTGGCCTCTCAGGTAGCACCATTGCTTGTATACTGAGTTCTCCTGTTGATCCTCCTGAAGATCGTCTCCTGACGATCCCCCCTATCGACATTACAAGCACATATTTAAGTAGGATAGCCATCCATAGTTTTCAATTCATGAGGTTGCTTTACATCTTTACACTGCGTCCGGTCAGATTATCCTCTTCCAGTAAGGGAGCCGTCTTACCGGGAGGCACCGTGTTCTCCGCGTCACGTCTTGGCTGTAAGAGATCCTCCAAGTCGACGGAAGGAATAGCTGCACTAAATCAGTCTCAACTTTCGAATAGACGAAGAGAATACCAGGACCTTATCGTACACTTCTGCTTCTTCTTCTCAGCTCAATCTGTTGTGTCTATTGGGGTCTAATAACGTCTTAGATATGCGGTCCCAGCTCCTGATACGAGCATGCCCTTGTCCACCATGAATTTATGTGCTCTAAGATCGTTGACATCGTCAAGATTCGGTCGACCCGAAGAGGACGTTTGATACGCAGCCATGATAAGGAAGCACACCTTTACTAAAGGGTACAGGTCTGTAGAGAAAGGGGGATTGGTGCCTCGCTTGACAGGTGGCGGCAGGTGCGGCTTTAAGCATTTCGAACTTCCCTCTAAGGGCATGTGCAACTTTCTCGGCATAGGATACCAGTATTCGGCATATCTCTTCAAGCCGACGAGTGCCGACATTTTTCTGGACCTAGGCCGCGCCTCCATCGTTGCATCCCCTCAAAATTTATTCTTAACCTTACATAACTGTTCTTATCTCTTCATGTTGTCTTTTAAATACGCGTTCAATATGGATCTGGTCCCGCACCCGCACAGGAAGATTGTTAAAGTTCGCAAACTCCCGATCAAAGAATACGTAGTGAGGGAGCGCAGCTTCACCAAACGCGAGCTTCTGCTAGAGCAACCACAAAAAGGACCGGACGGGAAACCATAGCAATAGAAATAGGGCAAGGAGCGTCTCCTCAACGAAGCCCATACCTTAAATCTTATCAGGCAATACACTAGCATTCCAGTGCCGAAAGTCTTAGACTATGGAGTAGACGACATAGCTAACACCTTCGTCACGATAGAACGTATATACGGCATCACACTCGACAGTGTTAGGAAGGAATGTCGGATACCATCATCAGGACGAAAGGCCCATATTCCTCGTGGGGAACTGCGCTAACATTGCCCACACGAACCCCGACAGCTTTATCACCAACTACGTCCTTCCCAGCTTCGACAGCTTACGTCCAACGTAACCGGGCTGGACGGCTTCATCCTTCCACCGCCTCGCATCACCGAGACAGTTCCCAGGGTAGCCTGGCAGCCGATAACGTTGGATATAGAGGAGTTCGTCTTCATCCATGGGGACCTCGCTCGACACAACATCATGGTCTCGCCTAAGACTCTAGAGGTCACCTACATCTTCGACTAGGAGCATACGGGCTACTTTCCGCCCGAGCTGGAGGTAGATGCGTAGCGCATAAACCATAGTGAGTACTTCCAGTTGTTCTCAGGCAAGAAGAGAATTCAGAGGGAATCAAGTTGATCGCGGGGAGGGAATGGCTTTCACCCTGTATAAAGGAGATATTCATGTCATGTCCAGGGTAGTTTTATTCAGGAACAAGAACTAGCTGGAGAGCACTTATGCGAAGGCCAAACTCTTCGCCTGGGAGGGTAGAGCTGAATGCCGAGGAATCTACATAGTTAAGGGGCCAACTCTATCGCTCGATCTGTTGGTAAAACTAGAATGGGCAACCTTGCCACTTTGCCACTTTGCCACCACTGTGCCACCACGGCAACGTGAGTCACCAAAGATTCGTACTATCGTTACTGCCTATTTGACTATTATGTATTTAATCAGTCATTACCTGCAGTATTGTAGGAATCAATGCAATCATTCCTTTGAAGACAATATTTATGAGAACTTCATGCTGCCAAGACCTCCATGACGATCTCAACAAAATAGAGCGTATTTAGGAGCCTATGAAGGACGACGTCGAGGCTCTAAGGGTGCTCTCGCGTACGAACTCATTGGCACGGGATACAGACAAGATACGAGCGCGCCGTGCCTGGGATGAGATGCCGCAGGCCCTCACTGATAGAGAATGTCTGGATTTCTCACAGAAGCTTGAGTCAATGTATAAACAATCAAGGAGACAACAATTTCTATGGATAATACAGTTATAATCGTCAAAATCCATGCCTTAAAATTGCTATACAAACATCTCATACTCATGGTGTTGAGGCTTGACTACTTGCCACTGCCTAGAAATGTGGCGAAATACATGACTTAGAGTCTACCCAGTTCCTGGGCGCTTGGGAAGTGCCATCACTTCCTTTCCGCTGTTCCAATCCTGTGTGCTGCAGCTTTCACCACTTCCTCCGTAATCTTGACTTCGTCTCCTCGCTGCTGAAGAAGAAGTGCTATCACTTCCTTTCCGCTGTTCCGATTCTGTACTGCAGCTTTCACCACCTCAGTAATCTTGACTTCGCCTCCTCGCTGCTGAAGAAGTGCCATCACTTCGTTTCCACTCTTCCAATTCTGTGCTACAGCTTTCATCACCTCCTCTGTCATCCTTACATCGCCTCCTCGTCTCCCAAAATCACTCATGCTCCTCGCATTATCTAATTCTGCAACCCTTCCAAGACATGCTATGTTCAAATGGGTGAGACTGCTTAAGAATTCTGATATCGTATGACAAAGATTGTCGGTCGGACAGAAGAATAAGAACGAAATGGCATCGTGAATGACTTGCTGGGTGCTCTTTTGTATAATCTGCACGCAGACTATCATTGTCGCGCGCATCGGAAGATATACCCAGTAAGGCATATATCATGTCCCGTTCGTCGCTTGCTTTACTTCCGTTGAACTTTACCAAGAGAGTGTAAAGATCTCTCTTCTGGCTCCACCAAGAATCTTTCCTCGACCGACCCGGCATGATATCCAAGACGGCTTGACAATGAGGTTTTGGCCGCACTCCCGTTAGCCAGGGGGTAAGGGCAAAGATGCGCGCTGGGACAGATCTATTGCCGGTACATACCACCGCGGCATTTGCATTTGCGACTTCTTGCAAGATCCAGACCCTCTGAAACCAAGGTCGCTCTAAGAGCAACTCTGTCCCTTTACGCTGGAGCGTTTCCAGATCTAGATGTTGCCTTTCTTAGGATAGGCTTCACTGCTAACCAAAGATCTCATGGAGGTCATATTTGGCAGCATGAAGTTCTCATAAGTATTGTCTTCAAAGGAATTGATTGCATTAATTAGATTACTGAAGGTAATGACTGGTTAAATACACAATAATCGAATAGGCAGTAACGATGGTACGAATCTTTGATGACTCACGTTGCCGTCGTGGCGGTGGTGCCTTGAGTTCTGCCTACGCTTGGCGCAAGGTAGCAAGGTTGCCTATCGCGGTTTTGCCAATAAGATCTATCCAGCGTTCGTCCCTAAGTTTCCAGTTGTTGGCGCACATTGGCGCATTGCAAGGCTACCACTGCTCGGACGTCTTGGCATGACTCTGATTGGGTATTAGATGACTCATTGATGTTGCTGCCTGCCTGAGAGATGTATATATTTCAGTCCTTACCACCCTTCTGAGCATCTTCTTGCTCATGCAATCCATTATGTTACTTGCCATGCTGCTTGTCTTCCATCACCAGTCCTTATACGCATGCCTGATACACTCTTCCTGTAGCTGCTTTAGAGAATCCATGAGGACCTCTGTTGCGAGTGTCTCTAAGCCCAACCAGAAAATAACTTGATCAGCCTGAGAGTATATATTTCCCATTTGCTGAACTTGGTGTCCTCGTTCTTTCTCGTTGTCTTGGTTAATACATCGCACATCGACCCAGGTGAAAGAGTCAAGCAAGTCCTCCTCGGCAAATCCTCGGCTTCTCGACCGTTGGACCCTCTAGTGCACGGACAGATCGCTGCCGTCACTCCGTCGCTTCCCAACATTTCTTCTTCCCAATATTTCTTCAATTCTTTCTTCTTCAATCCTCTCTCCTCCTCTATTGGAACAAACAACCAAACTACCACCATGGCATCTATAGGTGGATCTGAAGCGGAATTTCATGATCCGCGTCGCCAAGAATTACTTCAGGCTTTGAACGATGCTCTACCTGCCGATACTATACTACCAACGTCCTGGGCGTGCCTCTGGCTTTGCGATATTAACAAGCTAGAGGATCTTCTAGCCCTATCTCAAACGATGCCTACTGCGGCAGTGGCTTTTTTTGAAGGCACAGAAGTTCTTGCAAGAATAGTTCCAACATGTAGGATAATGAAGCCCATCTTGCCGCGTTAGATTGCTAATATTATTTAGGGACTCAACGAAAACGATCAGCCTCTACCGCTTCTACTCCACAGAATCCTTCTACTCCACAGCGACCTTCTACCCCACAGCAGCCTACTACTCCACTACAGCTACCTCCGTCACAGCAGCCACCTTCGGCACAGGGTAGTCGTGGACAAAAGCGAAAAAAGCGAAATAGCAGCGGACAGTATGTGGTTACTCGCTCTAAGGCACAGCGAGACCTGGTTAGTCTATTCCAAGTCTGATTATAGTTTAAAGTTCTTGCTAATAGTTCTTGCTAATAATACCTAGTGCCATCAGAGGGACCAAAAGAAATGTGTCCTTACGAAGTCTGGTGAGCCGAATGAAGTCGCGCATATCTACCCATTCTCTATGCGATACGAGGATAATACTATCAAACGGCCAAAGCTCTCCTTTTGGGATACGCTACGGATGTTTTGGTCTAAGGAGCGTGTGGATGCCTGGTACAACGCGATATTCCCTCTCGGTACAGAGGTTTGTCAGAACCTTATATGCCTTGCCCCGCACGTGCATGCATATTGGGAAAAAGCATATTTCGCCCTTAAACCGATCAGAATTTCAGATGACAAGAAACGTCTGGACGTACAGTTTTTCTGGCTGCCCCCACGGTCCTACTCCCCTGAAGTTAATATTCTCCAAGTCCCTCTATTACCAGCAGACTTAGACCAGGGACCAAATTCAACAATGATCTTTAACACCCAAACTCGTAAAGAAATCCGTTCTGGAGATGAATTTTCTCTCGAAACCGATGACCCAGAATCACGGCCCCTGCCTGACTTCAGGCTGTTAGAGATGCAATGGTTTTTACATCGCGTGACGGCAATAAGCGGAGCTGCTGAACCCCAGGGCAACTTTTACGATAATGATGATAGCGATAACGATATTATAAAAGCCTTACAGAATCGGTGGGATATGTATACGGAGGATGACTGGGACATGGATATAGAGGAAGGGCCGGCTACGTGCTTGGAGACTTCGTCGGAGCGTTTCTTAGAGGAACGCTTTCTTGCACAGCTCCCAGGAATTCAAACATTCGGGCATATGATCGCACTCCGTGGTGGAGGAGGATACCTCGAAGAAGACCGCGAAGGAGAAGACCACAAAAAAGAAGACCGCGAAGGAGAAGACCGCGAAGGGGAAGACCACAAAGAATTCTAATAAGGCTTAGATAGCATTAGCATGGCTACATGTCACAAAATTACTATAGTAATCATTGTACTGGTAGGATGAAAGCAGAAAGCGATGTATTAATATATTTCTATTTTAATGGCGCGGAGAGTAAATTATCCTATCCCGACCCGGCACGCTAAATGCGCAGAATCAAACACCTTATAAAACAGAGGTCCCAGCCTCAAGTTTCTACAGTGTTTGATTCGGGATCGATCGAGATATAAGCATACTGTATCGACCCCAGCGAGAGAGATGATCAAGTCCTCCTCAGCAAATCCTCAGCTTCTCGACCGTGGAATTTTCAAGTGCACGGACAGATCGCTGATACTGTCAGTGCTGAAATAATCGAGAATCACTTATTTTAAGCCGCATTCCACACAGCCTAGTTAAATATTCAGTGTATTACCCAAATAGCCTCAAAAATGCCTCGCCGCTTCCCTGATGACGTTGTTCATCAAATTCTTATTTGTTTATCTACTTCTGAGCCCATTCCAAGCATTGCCATGGCCGTAGGTGTTGCCCACGAGACAGTATATTATATGAGTCGTAATATCGAGCTCTGGGGCGTCCCATATCCTCCACCGACAGTTAAATTAGGTCGCCCGCGCTTGCTGCTGCCGTACCAAGAAGAAATTAGTAATGTATAATATTAGATGTAGTGGGTGTTATTACTAATAAAATAATTTATAGAGACTATTAGAGTTTCTAGAAGATTAACCTACAGCCTATCTAGATAAGATGCAGCAGTTCATCTACGACGAATACAATAAATTAGGGGTCTCAATAGAGTGTATTCGTGGCGTTCTAGATTGTAAGAGTTAGACTCAAAAGGGGATATAAAATAGAGCGCTTGAGTAAAGTGCATCTCTCCGTAAGGCCTAGCAAGGCATTTAAAGAACTTAGGATAAAGATTAGCTTATATTTCTAGATAAGTCTAGAGCGAATAAGAGAACTGGTAATAGGAAGTATAGGTGGTTACTAATTAGACTAGCCTGCACTTAGTTAAGGCTAGTTAAGTACTCTAAGCAGTAGAGTATTCTACTAGTACTCTTAATTAATAGCTATCTTAACTATATTATTTTCCAGAGAGCTATTACGGCTAATCTCTTTATTAAATTTATAATAGAGAGAGTACTACCATGCTACTTACTATACCCTAAACTATAGTTAATTCTTATTCTTAATAATACTTTAATTTATAAGAATTCTCGCCTATAGTAGTTTTATAATAAAGCTAGTATTTTATTTAAGTTTCTACTACTCTATTTACTAGATTATAACTCTATTAAAGCAACGTTTAAAGATCTTAAGGCATAAATTAAAAGAAACTACTTACTAGTAAATAATTTTATAAACTTTAGAAAGTTTCTATACTTTACTATTAGTTAAATCTATAGAGTAAATATAATAAGTCGCTTTTAAAAAATAGGATATATCTAGATAATATAGATTAAGTAGATTTATAAACTACTATTATTTCTATTATTATTATAGCTCTAAGGTCTCTGCTGCTATTTAAACTTAAATATTTTACTTCTTATATTTACTAATATACCTAATTTAAAGCTGTAGAACTTTTAAATAATTACTATTATTACTCTACTCTTATACTCATTATATAAAGTCTTAAGATTCTAATTTTTATTAAAAAGCTTATTTTAAATATTCTCCAGAGTCTTTTTCTGTTACTTACTAAAGTATAAAATAAACTAGTTAAAAAACTACTTTAGTATTTTACTTAAATTACTATTAAACTATATTAGGCTTAAAGGCGCAAGTAAAGAATATATTAGTATAAATAATAAAATAAAAAACTACTACTAAGTAAGCTACTAGAGCTAGGTAATAAAAAAAATCTAAATAAACTAATCTATTATAAATAAGTCCTTTATAAACTTAAGTAATTTAATAATCTTTTTATATTTTTTTTTTTTTACTAGTTAATAAGCTAAATAATTAGATTTTAAAATAACTACTCTATGTTAGAGAGCTTTTTATTAATCTCGTAATTTTAATATCTAAATAGCTTACTAAGTATAGAATAGTAATTAGAGGCGTAATTAAGGCTATTAGATTATTTCTTATTCTACTAACAAGTTTTATCTTTATTTCTATATTAACTATTCTTACAGGGCTAATAATTAGTAATTTAGGATATTAAATTATTTATAGACTACTCACTCTATAAAAGCACAGGTAGATTAGTAAGTTATTTTTATATAATAGTATATTAACCTACTTTACTTACTCTATTTATTCTAGTACTTAAATCTAGCTAGAGCTAAAGCTTTATAATATCTTCTTTTAAATAAAGTGTTACCTATAGGCTTACTCTCTTATACTATATATACTATATTCTTAACACCTTTTAAACACTCGTAATATCTTACTAATCTTGCAGATTAAATAGGCATTTATCTACAGCCCTATAGTGCTCAAATGAGGCGACAGCTTCAAGCTTAACTACCTTAAACTACTGCGGTTAAGCCTTCTTAATAACCTCATCTTACTACCGTCTAATCATATATATGTAGAGCTCTTTTTCTGTATATATTGCTAAGCGGGAGCTTAGGTTCTTTTTACCGTTTACTACAGCCTTCCACACGCTTAGACACTTCATAAGATCCTTCTCTAAATAGTTATTATCTACCTCCTTTAGCTGCTCCTTTAACTGAGTTGCCTCTGCAGCATCATTATCTATAATGCTTAAAGTAATATCCTCACTCTCTTTGTTACCTGATACCTTAATAGGCTGCCCAGCTTGCCCCTTATTATCTGTAATATCCGGCTGTGGCAGGGTAGATAGCAGAGGCCTTACAGGGGTATGAGACGCTTAATTAGCTGTACAAGACTTCTTACTACGCTGCGAGGAGGGTGGAGGTTGAGATATAGAATTAGATTAGGCGCGCTTGCGGGCTGAAGGCTTGGGCGTACAGGTAGACCAACAGGCAACTGGGTTTTTTAGGGGCGCCATTTTATGACTATCTATACAATTTCCCTAATTAGGCAAGTAACAAGCGTAATTTGGGAGCCTTACATTGCTCAAAATCACATTAAAAACACGTTATTATCC
>ML994696.1:365500-471050 GCA_010093925.1 Zopfia rhizophila CBS 207.26
TCCGGGGGTGACGTAGTCGTCCAACATGAGAGAATGCATGTTAGGTGGAGCTAACACATATATCTAGCTCAAAAGGTGAGTAAATTAACTAGTACCCAACGATGTAACTAAGGGACGTGAGCCAATGTCCTTGTCGTATTAGCGGCGCCATGCGTATGAGTGTCTTGGACCCCTTTAGGAGCTATAGATACAGGAGCTAGAGGCGTGAGGACCAGACTCGAAGTGAGTAGACTGGTAACTAATCCGCTAGTTCCGCAAGCCTTCAACGTTGATACCGTGACCTTACTTGTTTGTGGCGCAGAAAGAAAAGCGGCTAGTTTTTACATTTGACTCCACTGAATTACTAGGATGTTTACTACACACTTATTCTTACACACCCAACTACTAAAAGAACTTCTTCTTACACTTATGGATGAATGTTTTCCTCCCTCTGTATAACTCTTTATAGCTAAAACCTGGATCTACCTTCTTTCTTCTTTCTTAAATATGATGGAAAGGCCTGTTCCGACTCTAACAGGAATCTCTTGCTAGGCAGTGACGACTACACACTTCCGCCTCAGCATGTCGTTTATCGGATCCGTGGAAGAAGAATGACCGGCTCTCTCTATGACATTGTTTGCCGAGCTATACCCGACGGCAACCTCATCGTAATAGACGAAGACGGTGCGAGCCGACTGTCTACGTCCACTAGTAGGTGAACTAACTAACCCAATCTCTCAACGCTAACACAACCTACCTCTTTCCCCCACTTCACGAGTGCCCATCACCAACACCTCTTACTCGCCTAATTAAACCCTACTCTGCTCCTATGCTTTTAACTACTTTCGTGATCGGCACATTTTTTTCAAGCTCCTATGATATCACCTCAGTACCAACTAATCTTTTGTAGTTTTACTGCCAGTGTACCTATCCTTCGTACCCCGTGGTGCGGCGCGTATTGTGCGCGGCCCGGGATATTTTGAAAAGGAAAAGAGGAATTGAATCTTTATAATCTTTAAACTGTACATAGCCGACTTTTCCGTAAGTGGCGGTTGACACTATGAACGAATCGGTGAGGAATCCAGCGGATTTATAATTGAAAATGCGTTCAAAGGGAACGGATCAGGATAAAAACAAGGCGAGCTCAGGGTATGGGCCTTACAGGAATCTAGCAGACGACTCTGAACTAGAAGAGTGAGTACAACTCAAGAACCGTGCAAGGTGCGACGGATCCAACACGAAGATTTCGACCGTATCAGTAGTCAGGCGTCTACACTGCTCCTCCTTGAACGTGATTCTGCGAGAGCCAGAGCGGAAAGAGACCGTTGCCTCCGCCAAGATGCGGTAGATAACCGAAGCTCTTCATGTAATCGCCGTAGCAGTCGTCGCTTTCTCTGACTGCGCAGCCCACCTTAGAGACGACTTCACCACCACGGCCGTGGCTGACCAAAGCCTCGTAGAGGTAAGTCGAAAAAGTTGGCAAAAAGAAGAAAGAACCGGAGTACGAGTCGCGCTCGTGCGACACGAAGAAGAAGGTACTGCCACTGCCTCATCGGACCTAAGAGGGTTCTAGGCTGCCCCCCTAGTGGCGGGGGAGGCCCGCTTCACTAGCTTACGAACGCATCTCGACAGTTTTCACGTGTTTCCTTAAACAACGCTGCTCAACGTGCGTCTCAAAGCAAGCTGGTTAAACTGATTTATCTTCACTCGCCACGCCAACACGCCCACGCGCCCGCTAATATAGCGTATGGAACACTGTTTGGACGCAAGAGTTCTGTTCGAGAACGTTTAAAGGCTGACTCTAGTTGAGCTATAGTTGAAGCCCAACCTTTAGCGCGAACACTAGCACTTGTTTTGAAACCTCAAGGCGCAAGTCTAAGACCTACCGAATGTGTTGGAGGCCTGATGTGATAAGGGCCTCATGTGATGGAGGGCCTTGTGTGATAGAGGGCCTAATGTGATAGAGGCGCTATTCGGTGACAGTTCCGGCCTGTCAGATTGTCGATATTTCTGAAGAATCAGCGTTCAAGAAGGGCCATATGCCAGCCTGGCCGTTTAGCATCCAAGCCGTTGAGGTTCGTGATGATGTGATTGAAGCTCCACCAGAGCCTGAGGTAACACCTTCCGATGATCCCTGAGCCATCTCGGGGACTGGTTATATTAAGAAGAAGAAGGAAAAGGGAGCACACCAGAACGTGATCTGGGCGTCGAGTCCGAAGCCAGACAAGAGCACACTCTGCAATCATTTCGAGAATAGGAATTATATCTCCTCTGACGAATCACCCAAAACCGTGATACTCGACGAACAAAGCCCGCGTTCTAACAGCACTTCCAACGAAGACTTCACCGAAGTCTTTCTCGCCCATGTCTGTCTCTACTCCTTCGCGGACAAATACCTAATTCAACCTTTGCGCTCCCTTGCCCTCCACAAACTCCACCAAACACTTAAGGGCTTCAAGCTTTATCATACACTGGTAGGGGATATTATTGAGCTGGCCCGGTACGCCTACCCTAGCGATCATACTCCAGACAGGAATGAAGATGGGACTATAGATGGCTTGCAGCAATTGATTACAGAATATATAGCTTATGAGGCTGATGTTATTGGGAAGTCAATGGAATTCTCCGAGCTAATGGAGGAGGGAGGTCAGTTTGTGGGTGACTTCTGGCGCATCGTTCAGACTTGTTTGGTACAATAGCCTTCCCTTGTCGTTGTTTCGTGTCACTCTTGATGTGTCAACAAGACGGACTGGCATGGTGCATGTCGCTCTTTATAGCCTTGTTCGCGCAGTAAAGAAAGGTTTCAATCCTATTTAAGATTGGTACCACTACGAAAGAATTCGCATACCGTCTTTGATGATTCGCGATTCGTTTTACAGTTTTCCCTAACGTTTTGCTCATTGTAGCTTCACGACTTTAATTATAGAAGTACATTCTTGGGAAAAGCTGAACAATAGTTAGTGTCATATCGTTTTAGAATTAACATAAGCATTATACTCACCGCTCATATCGCCACTACACTTACCGCAATACCTCCCGAAATTATCATGGGCCTAACACTCCTCGTACTTGTAAATACTAGTCTCCTGGATATTATTTGTAAATTTTCTAGTGAAACACTAGAATTATGATTAAAATATAATATATATCTATATTCTTTTTATTTATTATATCGTATTGTCTATCATCTAATAACTTCTTGTGCTAAATTCCCATCATCGAAGACCTCAAGAAGAATGTAATCGAAACGCTCGGCGCCATTCTCAATATCAGCCCACTCTTCTTCACGTCGCATCTTAACACAATTTCTATGGATATAAATCCTCAAACACCTAATAAGGCGACTCTTCCATCGAGGCTAAAACCCTAGAGATATGTCAACATTTATTTTCACAAGACAATTTGTTTTGATGGCGGGGACAAGCCACCAGCATCAGCTTCGAGGCTACTTCGGCTTACCAACATCCATAGAAAAGTTATCTTGCTTCCGCCCATCGAGAAAACCCGGACTGGCCTGGCGCAGCATTGTGTGTCAATCTAGAACATGAACCGTGAGCATGGGGATTGGCTAGGTTATCACTAGCATCTTCAACATGGAAAGAGTGATGATTGAGTGTGGTTCTCGTTCTTACGGACTCAAAGATGGATAATAGATACCAGAATCACCCCAGAACCATTGCGAAGGACCCTCTTCGCTAGAGGATATGAAAATCTCCTGGATCCTCCCTCCATGCCCGATACGGGAACGGTTCAATCAGATCGCCACTCCCTCCTGAACGATCTTATGTACCACTAGAAGATCGATGAGAGCCATAATTTTGATGCGTGAGATCCAAACCTGGTCTGAATTTCTCTCGCTACCTACTTCGAATTGCCACTCGCGAATGGATCAATTATGTCGCCGTTATGAACCACAGTGTCTAGCAGCACGAATATGATAGCAATGACTTTTGTGATTTCACAAGGGTCCACGTCGACCTAAAGAGCTTTAGAAATGGCATCGGCGCACAATGGCATCTCAACGGAAGATCCGAGCGGTAACATTATTTCTCCAAGCGCGTGCAAGCTTTGGGAATGGAAAAAGATGACAGACTCCAATGGAACCTGTTGCCGTGAGAGCGACCTCCTGGTCGGACATACTATTAGCCGGCTTGGCAATTCTTGCTGTATATAGACTCTTCTTGCCCTCTAGATTCTCAGGTCCTTAATGCAATCTTGTTCAGACTCTCAGCCGCTCAACAAGCTCAATTTACGGTAACAGAACCTTTACTTGGAGGATTATGAGTACATATCCGAGACCATCGAGCCTTGTGGCCACCTCCTGGAGAACATTGTTCCTATTGCGCAAACTCTAGATTCTAGGCATTCTTTTGAAGAGACTGCCTACACCACCCGCTCACAACTCTGGTTTTGATCTTCTTCCCATTGAGCCTGTTTGCTAGTATGTTCAGCATGACTGACGGATTCCCCCCCTGGCAAACCTCTTGTCTCGGTTCATTTTGTCATGGCCGTCCCTGTTTGTGTAATTGTTTACTTCCTTGCGCATCCACGACCATGGATGCTACGTGTTTGGAAAAGCTCCTATGTTACAACAACAGGAGGAAATGCTAGCGATGCGATAGTTTAGCCCCGCTGTGTTTGGGCAAAATAAACTTAAAGATGGGTTCATATACAGGAACAAGGTTTTCCTTAACGTAAGGCTCGGTCTCGTAGTCCTTCAATTTCAATCAATCCATGTAGCGATGAAGCATTCATGTACTATTATGTCAAGTACATATTCAATTAGGCACTGGATCATTCCTGCCATTACCACACGACGGCTCTTGTCACGGGCCTTGTCAACCTCGAGCAGTACAAGAACGGCTTTGTAAACCTTGCAGTGCCGTTCTTCGATTTCAGTGAACCCTGAAGGTGTTCTTGGAGCACTTCAAGGCTAAAGGGATCAGATATCACAATGGTCAGCTGGTCCCATGAATCAATGTTTCCGGCATCAGCAAATAGGATTAAACTTACAGATAAGGTACGTCTTCCTCTCTGCAACCAGGTAACTGTACTCTGATCACTTCTCGTTGCCTACGTCCCTATGGAAGCGGCTTTTTCTCAGCTCGAATCTTCTTTACTAGTCTCAGGTTTCCCTTCAAGTCGGGACGATGTATTAATGGAGTAATTAAACGGTTCTTTCACTTTCTCTCCGTCACATCGTCCTTCTTTGCATTCCAAAACCCCGATCGGATTGAATTCAACAAAGTCTTATCACGCACCAGCACGTGGATGCGAAATACTGATATCCAAATCCTCTCCTCCATGACTATCCCAGCTCTCAAAGCCTAGCCCCGATCTCCCTCCTCGCTATCTCTCTAAGCACCCTCTTCAAAATTTTCCCACTCGGAGTTTTCGGTATACTCTCTACAAACCTCACCCTACCCTCCAACCTCTTATACCCCGCTAATCTCCCTTTCAACCACTTCATCACTTCCTCTTCCCCCAATGCCACTGCATCCTTCCCATCTTTCCTAACTACATACGCTCTGGGCAACTCCGAATCTCGCTCACTGCTTGGAATCCCAATAACTGCCGCATCCAGTATATCTGGGTGATCCAACAACACACCCTCCAACTCCGCCGGCGCAACCTGAAACCCTCTCACTTTAATCAACTCTTTTTTCCTATCCACAATGTACCACAGCCCGCTCCCCTCCTCTCAAAAAAAAAAATATCCCCCGTCCTAAAATATCCTTCATCATCAAAACCCCTACTCCGCTCCACACCCATATACCCTCTCACCACCGTCGGACCACTCACACACAGCTCACCCCTGACTCCATAACCTGTAATATCGTTCCCGTGCCTGTCGATTAGCTTCACATCAATGTTTGGCACAAACCTTCCCACACTCCCCGTATCATCATTCTCCGGATAGGGAAATACAGCAGCGTAGCACGTCGTCTCCGTCATGCCCCAAATCTGTGTAAATGGAGCCTCCTGCCTCATCAGTGTTTGAAATTTCGCTTGCATACTTTTATCCAGCGGCGCGGCACCCGCCCACGCAGATCTCACATCCCTCAGAGCCTTTTTCTTCTGCCCCTCTGGAATAGGGCAGGAGACAATAGCCGTCACCATCGGCGGGACGATAGTGATGTCCGTGACAGGGTACTTGGATACGTGCGAGAGGTAGGCGTTTACTTCGAAGCGGCGCATGATGTATTGGACGTGGCCAGAGCGGAGAGGCGAGATGAATGTGGATAGGGCTGCGGCGACGTGGGAAAATGGGAGAGCTACTAATCTGGACAGCTCATAAGTCCTGGGGTTGTGCTCGAAGACGAGGGTGTGTTGGGCAACGAGATTTTAATGAGACAACATTGCTGGCTTTGGCAGACCGGTTGTGCCGGAGGAGAAGAGGAGCATTGCTGTTGTTTGTTTTGATGTCTCCTCATTATCGAATTTTATAGAGTCTTCAGAGCCGTAGTCCAAGAGCGATTTCCAGGAATTGAAGCCACTCGGAATTTGTTGATTTGATGAATCCAGGAATAGGATGCGTGATTGTGGTATCCTGACCTCTTTCCCAACAACACTAATGGTTTCCAAGATCTCGGGTTCGGACATGATGAACTTTGCCTTGGAAGCTTGGAGCTGGTGTTTCAGCTCGCTTGCCGTGTACGATGGATTGCTCCCAGTGAAGACACCGCCTAATCCGATGACTGGTAGTACGATAACCGGATAGTATATGTTGTTGAAAGAGTGGATGAGGACTGTATCGCCTTTCTTCAGGCCCGCATTGCGGAATCCGGTGATTAGTTTGCGGATCAGTGTTTTTGCTTCTGCTGCGGAGATGGAGTTTGAATCGTTGGCAGCATCGATGAAGAGCTTGGGAGGAGTCAGTCGGATCCAAAATTTTCAATATCCTTGTCGCGATTTTGGGTAGTGATTGCTGGTGGTCTGATGTACGTACTGGTTTATCCTGATCGAATGCTGGCCCATCGCAAGCCCATGAAAGCATATCCTTGGTGGGAATCTGGACATGTTCTTTGACGAGAAAAGGCATCTTGAATATGAGCGATAGAAAGAACCTAGAGTTAGATATGAAAAAATTCTAGCAGTCCATAAATCAAGAAGGAAGTCGCGCTATGAAGCTTCTGAACCCTGAAAGCTTACGTTATCTAAGGTCCCCATCACATTAGGGCTGACGCTGATCTCCAGCACTACATATCACAAAACTAGGATCTGTTTGGTCAAATTGCAGCTTTCAGAAAAATCGCGAATTCCAATCAAGCTTCTTAAATTTGATGCTGACAATAGAGGAAAATCTTGGGCTAAGGAAATTAAAAGCTTACCTGGACTGCAACATCACACAACCCAGCTTCCGTAAACGCATCTCGTCTAAGCGCAACTCAGCAACTAAGGAAAAAGTGGAATTGATATCCTAACTCGACTCGGCCCCAACATACACTTGTATGCCCATTGTGGTAGGGTATGTGTTCCTAATCCCATAATCCAAGTTCGGTAGACACCAAGAACGCCAACGCTGTACGGTATATCCATAAACTCCCGATCCTTTCCGCACCTCAGTCTCTGATCCTATGTGACTATCTTATTTAACTCTGAGCAGCAACGACCTTGCCAGCATCCACAATGACCTGCTCATCTAGCCTCGCTCCAATATCTCCATACTCAACCCTCTTCCAAGTCGATATCCGTGCTTCGTTTGCGTCGATTTCGAAAACTCTAAGTCGCCGATGATATCCATCGTATCCGCCATACCCTCCAAATCCACTGCCACCAGCATAACACATCCAAAGGTCGCCCTCTCCGGTCTTCTCGTTCGTAGATAGGGCACAGTAGTCGTTCACATGATCATGTCCGCAAGAAACTGCTTTGACGCCCTCTTCAACTAGAGCGTCCTTGAAGTGCGAATTGAAGCCCGGTGCTGTGACGCCTTCTTTCCATGTTCCTACAATGGGGTTCGACTTGAGTGCGTACTCAGGTAATGGGATGTGAATGAAAGACATATCGAGGTGAATATGAGTGTAATGCTTATGAGTTTCCGAGTCCCTTAGGGTTTTCGCCGTTGTCTTGAACCAATTGATCTGGTTCACCTTAAGCCAGTCGTAACCCTTGAATTGTCGTTCATCGGGGGAGTAACCGTGGGTGTCTAGGAAGTATAAGGTCAAAGCTGAATGTTTGTTTTGGTGAGCCAAGACTTCGACGTAGTAGTTCCCGACGCCTTCAATGGTGTTGGGACCGGCTTCGGAGAGAGAATAGGGGAGCGATTCGAGGAGAGACATCATGGCGCCGCGGGTGAGGGATCCCTCGTCGTCGTGATTACCGAATATAGCGGCGTAGGGAATCTTGCGTTCGACGAGAACTTGCACAATTTTGAACATTGCCTAGAAAATTAAGCAAATATTTGAGAAATCGTGTTGAAGGGTTCCGACAACTTACAGTCTGAGCATCTGGTGCTGAATCGCCATTGACCTGGTCTCCAGAAAGAACGACAAAGTCTGGCTTCTCCTCATCAAGCACTCTCTCAACAAACTCTAGGGTTCTGGGATCAGCATCGCAGCGTCCTCCGTTATGCCCCTTGGGTTCCGGATGTCTGCATTCGCCTAGCCCGGTGCTTAGATGCAAATCGGAAACCTGCATAATCTTGAACTTCCCATCCTTCCTAATTCTTGGCACTGGCTTCTCGATCTTTTGGGGAGGTCCTCTTCGAATGGTTAACCGAGCCTCCCCAATCTCCCCACCAGTCTCAAGTAGCAAAGCCCCAGGTTTGATAAGCTCCCAGCCCGGACGAGGCTCGACAGCGTCCGCTCCGAACAGCAAATCTACTGCCGTGACAACCTTCTTCGAGTCACTCGCGTGACGTTTCGCAGATCGCTTTAGCCAAACGCCTGCGGGTCTGGATTCCCACTTTTCAGCAGCCTGAGATTTCTCGCCCATAGCTGGATCGAGCTTCCCAGTCCTGATGTCAAGGATCACTTTGTCCTCATCTGTGAGCTCTTCCTCCCGCTTGCGCTTGATATATACGTATGCCTTGGAAACCCATCCGGTGCTGAGGTAAAGGTCCTTTTCGATGCGGTGCCATTTATCCTGGTCAAGCTTACAGCTTGAGAGGGGGTTTAGGGACGAGCAGGTTTGAACAGTGATGTCGGTGATGACTAGGCCTTCATGGTGGAGCGGGAGGTGGCTATGGATAGATTGGGGGAGAACTCGGTAGCGGTTGTCAAGGAGGAATACAAGGAGGAAAACGATGGTGGTCAGAAGGCCAAGTTGGATACCCGTCCGGACCTATCATTATAGTCAGCTTTCCATATGGCAGTTCGTTGTTGAACATGCAGCATACAATTCGGCGGGTCATGGTGTTGTCGCAGGTCGGAGGATAGTGCGAGGATGGCCTGGCATTTAAGCCTCATGTACATTCACGATCTCTGTCAATGTGCTGGTTGTACATAGGTCGCCATGCTTTTCAAGCTGGCTCTTTCTTCGACGGGGGTCGGGTGAATATTGGGGAGTTAGCAGCGGCGATGGGATGTGTCCAGAGCTATCGTTGTCTGTTCTTTCTTGGCTGTCTTTGCTTGGCCCATCAATGCACCTCCGCGTCGGACTGCCCTCTGCAACCGTCTTCTTCACATGCATCAACCCACGAGCGATGCGGAATTCACTCCTTTTACATCGAGTATCTCCGCAGAAGACGCTTCCAATTATTAGGCGTCAATTTACAAGCACCGCCTTCCGTTCCCGGGTTGTCGAAGGCAAGGAATTCAATCCGCATTACCTGGGCTTCGCCACCTCTAATAACATCATAGAAGGCGATATCGTCCTCCTCCGCCAGAAACAAGACCCTTCGCATGATGGGATCCTCGTGAAACTCCGACAGCCCAAGTCAACCCAGACACACCGCGGCAATATACAGCATTCTGATGTAATTGGCAAGAAGTTGCGCCAGATTGTGCCCACCTCCAAGGGCATCCATTACCGCATCCATGAACCCACTTTAGCAGAGTACGTGAGGCTTACTCCGCGTTTGGTCACTCCTGTGCGTTCCCACGATATACCTATACTTGCACTGTTACTTCTAAGTTCTAGGGAAGGATGCTTAGTTAATAGAGATGATAGATTTATCCCGGAGACGCGAACATCATAGTTTCACTCCTTGACATTCACGTCAACACTCCTCCCACGACTCTCGACGATGCCCCACCACTCGAGATCCTCGAAGCAGGCACAGGTCATGGCGCGCTGACTCTCCACCTCTCCCGCGCAATCCACGCTGCAAACCCTCCCGTACCTACAACCCCGGCGTACGTAAATAATATAGAGGAATCAGAGGACCCAGCATACCTGGGGGAAACAATTGCCGACCTACAAGATTCAAATCTCGCTGCGTGGAAGTCGAAGCGGAGAGCGATTGTCCATACTATAGAAATTAGCGAAAAGCACTCCAATCATGCTCAGAAAATCGTCCAAGGCTTCCGTCACGGGATATATGCCGGAAACGTAGATTTCCACGTCGGCGACGTGTCAGAATGGATTGTCGCGCAGAGAGAGAAGAGAGAGACGGAAGAACCGTTTCTATCATGCGTGTTCCTAGATCTCCCGAACGCAAATCTGCATTTAGATAACGTGGCGCAGGCGCTCAAGGTAGATGGACTGTTAGCCGTTTTCAATCCTAGCATCACTCAAATCGCTGAGTGTGTGGAGCTTATTCGCAAGAAAAAACTTCCCTATCTACTGGACAAGGTAGTCGAGCTTGGAGCGGGACTGAACCGGCAGTGGGATGTTCGGGCTGTAAGACCGCGGGCGACGCTGAAGAAGGAAGAATCTGAAGCTAGATCAGATGACTCAGGAGATGGTGCAGTCTCCACTCAATCTGAGCAAGACACAGGGAATGAACTCAAAAGCCAAGAAAGAAAAGACCAAGAACTTGCCCAACAATTGGCAAAACAGCAAGAGAAATGGGCTATAGTGTGCCGACCCAAGGTTGGCGAGATGGTCGTAGGCGGAGGCTTCCTCGGTGTATGGAGGCGAATGGAACCGGCCAGTCGGAAGGGAGATTTTGGTGCAGGGGTGATATCCGATGCCTTATGTTAATGTAGGAGGTATTCGGAGGGAAACTGTAAGACGAAATGTACGATATGTATTATCAGCAATCAAACGACACTGACGCGCTAAGAATGCTGTGCAGCAAGCGCCTTTTTCAGGTGAGTGCACAGCCCGGCCACCCTAAAAATGCAGTGCAAGTGGCCGCCTGCCTGGGGCATTGATCATCTTCATGTAGTACATAGCGTAATCAAGTAGCGATGTGTGTCGCTTCAATGACTAGAGTCAAATCATCCTCTTCCCTCCAGGCCATTCCCTCATCAATCCCAGTCCATCCCAATCACCGATACAACCAGCCCCCCTCAAACCTATTCCCATAATAATCCACTGTCCCCGCATCAGGATCAATCGGCTTTCTAACAACCGTGATGTCTCCCGGCCAATATCCCTCCACGCTAGGTTCTGTCTCTCCAAAACCTACCACAGCCTGATACGCCGCCTTCCTCGCCTTCCTAAACCTCGCCACCTCTCCCACAACATCAAACACCCTCACATTACTCTCTGGCTGTCTTGGCGTGGGACGGAGGGCGGGGTTTTTAGGCGCAAGAACTAACCCACTCATAGCCTGCGGTAAACCGCGTCCTGGCTCCAAATTCGGGAGTCCGCACTCTTCATCTCCAAAGAATGAGAAGTCGTGAGTAGCGGCTTCCCAAAAGGCTTCTGAATCTGCGTCTTCAGTAGATGATTTTGTCGGATATGCCCGCCAGCTTGTCGATATTTTCTTCGGTGCTGCTTGCGGTGGTGCCATTTCAAAGACAATACGTCTTAGTGCAAATAGACTTTGCACGTGTTCGCGCTCTGCAATAGCACGGCTTCGGCCCGGCGGTAAGGTATAAGTATGTCTAGCGCGGAGTTTTGCTATTTCTGTTTCTTCGGCACAATCTTTTATGAATTGGATTAGGCGGTGGACTAGTTCTGGGTTGTCGGTTGTGGTTGGGACGTCTGTTAGAACTAGTGTGTGGACTTTTGGCAACATTCCGGGGTGAAGACGGTTTTCTTGCGACTGGCGCAAGTCGAGACGTGATCGACGGTCGTCAATACAGTAAGTTGAGTTCCGGTGAGATCTGGGGCTAGATGATGGTGAATCGTTGCTGTTCAAAGATGGACTTCTCGCACGGGTATCGAAAGATGGGGAGATTGGCGAGAGAGGTCCACTAGATTCGACAACAGGGCTGACTGGAGAAAAAGGATAATCACTGAGAACAAGTTCTGGGGCATAAGCAGCTCCACTTTTGATCTGTTTTGGTTCAGAAGTGACTTCTATTGCTGGTGCCTGCGCCCTAGGCGAATTGGAACCAGCCTCAGATATTCGTGTAATTCGAGTGGATGACGAGGAGCCTGAAAGTTCCGTTGGCTGGACCATATCACCAGGAAGCTCGTAGACAGCTGACTCCATAGACTCAAGTTCTGTCAGAGGTGGCTCAATAGCCTCCAGTTCGTGGGCGTTGGTTGGTTTGTATATACCAGCATCCCCCTCCACTTCAGCTCGCGGTGAAGGCACAGTCTCGATGGGAGCGTCTTCAGTAATGACCGCGTAGTTGATTCTCAGGTACACCATCTTCTCCGAGGCATATTCTGCCAGAACAGGGGTGAGCTTTTCTACGCCGGGCAAACAGAATTCTTGTTCATTCTCATCGACCGGGAGATGTTGGGGCTTCTGGAATGCGATGGGCAATGTCCCTACATCGAGAACCTGCAATCGCTTAGACCTGATCAGCCCTGAAATGCCTTCGACAGTCATGACATTCTTCGACAAGTATAGATGCGTTACTCCCAACTCTCTAGCATCCTCGATAGCAAGACGGCCAATGAAACCCTGTGTGAGCTTCTTCCGAAGATGACGATCAAGATCCTCAGTGCCAAAAATATCGAGTTCTGCTGAAGGGCGACCGTCTTGTACAGGAGGAAGAGGCGATCGAATCCGATATGTATCAATAATCGTGTCCTTTAGGCAATGATCAAGGAGAAGTCGGGCGCTGATGTCGGTCAGATTATTCTCACTAACATCCAGGCTTCTCACTCGAGTTCCAATCGATGTAGCAATGAGAGTGAAGTCGGAGTCTTTGAGTCCAAGTCCTTTCAACTTTAGAACTCGAAGATTCGGCAGATACCTGAGCTTGCTGAATACGGTTTCATCCTTCGCAGCAAAGGTTTTCGATAAATCGAGAGAAACTAAGTCTGGAAAATGTGGCAGGGCTTCGGAAAGGCCAGTGGATGTTGCGTTTGAGCAACCAGAAGCGTCTAGGAGGCGCAAGCCATATACGGGGAAAGAGACGGGATGAGTTGACCGCCACCATGGACTCGAGTAGCGCAACGTGAGTAGGGACCCATGGTCAAAGAATGGAAGACCGTTAACGATCAAGGACTGAAGACGAGGTAGACGTTCGAGACAATCACGAAGCCATTCGGAGTGTGGACCGCCATAGATTTCCGCATGAGCAGGAGGAAGATGGAGAGTGTGTGTCAACTCTCGGACATAAAGGCGCGACCAAAACAAGGTTCGCTTGAAACGAGTTAAGGCAACTGAGAGAAATGAATACCAAATTATCATATACCCATGTAGTTCTAAAGTGCTTACCATATACTGTGTCATTCTGAACTCCAAAATGAGATGCCGGGTTGCCCCATAACCTCGGAGTAAAGATCTCGTGCCATTTCTGGCAAACTAGGGCGCAAGAACAGAGATCATCCGAGGGTAGATATTGCGCAATGAGCCCCCAGGGATTCTGCTCGATGACACTCTCGTATGAAGGCAATAAGTCGTCCATGGAGACTGGGCGCTGAAAGCTGACCAGAATCAAGAGAGCCAAATAACGACTAGGCTGAAGCGAAGATAAAAGGAAAGTGATGCAGGAAATACTTCAACCATTTTCGTAATACGAGCGTACACGCAACTTCAACAGGGCAGAATCGAAGTTGTGGCGGAGCAAGTTGCCTGCTGACTACTGTGAGTGGTGAGAGGCGATGGAGGATGAAAGTATGATTTAAGCCGAGCACGCGCTATTCCGCTTCCGACTAGTCTATTAAGGCTGGGTATTTACACTGCCTCTTCAAAACACAATACCTTCGCTCACATCTGTAGGCGTTTAACACGCAGAGCTTCATACAGAAAGCCCTGTAGAGACATCTCTAGGCGTGCAGTTAGAAAGATAGTGGATTTGTTTAGAGTTCTAAATCAGAACCCCAGCCCAACCCAGTTCTGCTCTCTAGTCTACTTCTCATTCCCTCCTTACTTATTACTTCACTCCAATTTTGAGGTCTGAATACTTGGTTACATATATACAGCAACACTTTGATATATTGGGTTCGAAAGGAATGGATGAAATATACTCGAAACCAACGAATGCGGTCAAAGGAGCTATTTTACAGAAATTTTGGACATCCGCCGTGAGGCGGAGAGATGTCTTGTTGAATCGTTCCTTATGTTCCGATTCCAAGTCCATGAGCCTTTTGATCCTCCCAATTGCATATAATGCTCTGCCCCTTATCGTTCATCCCCCAATTCGTCAAATCCGAGGTTCCAGGATATTTCAAAAAGGCACTACTGCCCTTGCAATTAGGCTCCCTGAAAATAGTGCAATGAAACTCGTCGAACTTATTTGCGACTGCGCCCGGACCAAAGGACGTGATAACATTCTTCCAGTTGTCGAGGAGGTCCCAGCACTCTGCCATCCTAGGGACCTTGATGTAGAAGCATTCGCCTTGCCAGTTATGATCTTTGCACATGTAGAGGCCGCCAATACCGGGGGAGCGTTTCCGTAGAGACTCAATGGAGCCAGATACGGTGCCCGAGGCTGGGGAGGCGATTTCAGAGATGTCTCCACGGGGAAGAGGAGCTGGTGTTGCGGATGTGAGGATAGCTAGGCTAAGGAGAGCTGGGAGAAATGTTTTGAAGAATTTGGAGTACATAATTGTGATGCTGAGTCGAAATTGTATAAGCCACTATGTGTAGATGATATCCGGAATTGGTTGTATCCGTGAATAATAATGTGCACTAAAGAAATAGAACGCAAGATGTCCACATAGCAAGAGGTGCACAATAAACCTAATTCATCATGAAGAGAGAAATGCAGCAGGCTTGTTCGGCACTTATGCTTTGTTGACTGAAAGAAGACAACGACTCATAAGTGGGCCCAGAGCAGGATACAAAGGGGAAGGCGATCTCGTCAAAGATGATGACGGACGTGGTGGACTTTACAAAAGAGAGGACAAAGGAAGAATACTTCAAGACAAGTCGATCATAAGATTATTGTCCATGTGGATGGTCACTGAAGCAAGGTTAAAATCTAAGTATGAAGGAAGCTCAAGCCTCCATCGCGCTCCATGCTTTGCTGTTATCCAAACGTCTTTCCAGATGCTGCATTCCTTTGTGTCCAAGTAGAAATGGCATTCGGGTGCAAATCTACCAGGAAGTCGCTAATATTATGCCTGGAATATCTTAAACGCCAATATCATCCCATCATGCCTAGTCATGATACATAACACATGAAACACCCAGCGGCACTGTCTGTAGATCCCGACTCTTTCTGATGCGATCATCTTGTAGGGCCTACAGCTTCAGAGACTCTTGTCCTCACGAGCTCTAACCTTAAGTCTTCCGCCGATGCAGGCTTCATGTCTGGCTTTTTGTCGTGCTTTGGTTTTGTCTCGCTCCTTCTCCCACCCTTTCCTAGCGTCGTTTCCATCGCTTTCGTCTCCACTGCCCAGTATTGTTTCTTGGCCGTCACCTACCCTTCTTCTGTCAGATAAAACATCCCTCTCCACATTCTCCCAGTATCTCATTTCAAACTCTTGGTCTTGTTCTGGGCCCTGCTTAGGAAGTTCTTTGATTGATTCCGATCTTCTTTCGGGATCTGCGGCGGACTGATGTGGCAACTAAAGCTACCGTGAAGAGTGACACCAGATGAGGTTTTGTTTGAGGAGTTCTTAGAAGGAATTTGCCTGGCATGACTTTGGTTGATAGCCTAGAGGACGAAATTGATAAGGAGAAAGGAAGCCTCGAAAGAAGCGGTCGAAGGACAGGGGCGGATGCGTAGATATGATTCAAGTGAGCCAAAGGAAATCATGCAAGATGTACTAAGGAACAGAAAATGAACTGACCACACCCAGATCAATCTCTACCACCGCAGAGATCCAAAGCGGATATGCGTATGAGTTCATGTCGTAGTGCGCTATCAGGCTCTTGTAGATATACCATGTCCTCATTATACCAGCGATTGTAACAACAAAGCCGAGACTGAATGGAACTATAACCGCGGCACGCTGCCTGACCGGCATTTGCAACTTGAATACCATCGGTATTGGTAGAACTGTAACGAGTAGGTCCGCGATGCAATTGATGACTCTAGCGGCTAAGGTGACAGGCCCTTCGTCCATACACGATTCCGGTGGTGATCCAAGAGTTCAGTAGTTGCGGATCGGATTGCATTGAAAGATCGATAAACATACGAAGGTTATTATGATGGCGACAACGAATGCGACACTGACATGTACGGCCTAGGTGAAGACTTTCTTGCCAGAGTCATAGACCGACCAGTAAGAGAAGTAGAGGAGGGAGAGGCGAACGTAGAAGTAGTTCGCTGCTAAGGTAACTTTGCCTGTTGATGGAAAGACTTTCAAGGCGATGTCATAGACATGTTGATTCCATCCGTACACTTGGCTGGCTAGTAGAACATATACAGTGAGTTCTATGGCGGTTATCTAGCGCTGTGTTAGTCGGAGGCAAGTATCAATACAATAAAGCGAGAATGAAGATCGATCTCCTGCACCCGAAGGCGAATGCCCACCACAGCTAGTACGATCCATACATCATCAGAGCCAAACCATCTCTTGATCAGTATGCGCGTGTCTATCCCTAACGACACAACGACAATAACTAGGAAGATAAAGAACACATATACTGTGAGGAGCGTGTTCCCCGCGTAACCAGATTCGCATAGTTAGGCGCAGATCAGGATAGGCATGCTCGGGATGAGAAAGATAAGCTCCAAGGCGAGAACGAGGCATAAGGGCGTATTGCTAGGTGGACACCCAGAAATACATGAGTGTCAGTCCGAGAGAGCAATGAGAAATGGGACTGAAGAAGCGGGACTGGGCGATGGCACAGTTTGGCCGTAGTAGGGCGGCCTGTCAATAACCATGCCATGCTACTTCCAAAAACTAGCCAATGACAGCAGATCGCAACGAGCCCAAGGTGGATAGCTTATTGCAGCTACCCCCACATCCCAGGTTCGCAGGGGGTGAAGCGGGATCTCCTGCATAGCGCGGCCATGGATGACCTGCAGCAAACATTTAGTGGCCCTCGCGTTTCTTCCAGACCTGTCAACTCAAATCCTCCCCCATTGAAGACAGATGATAACAATTAGATTGGCGCGGCTCCCTTCTAGATTCTCTGGTGATTCCACCAGTACAAAAGGCAAAACCTTCAGCTACGATTATGAGCTTAGAGAAACTTTGCCGCGAAATCTGCTGACTGGAATCGATCCACTCGTGTTCGGCAGCGTTTCGGGAGGGCGGCTGGTGAGAGACCCATCCTCCATTCTTCCTCGTGGTGCAAAAGTCAAACGGCCATGGCTTCCATGACTTGTCAAGGAGCCGTTTGTGACGTCATCTCACGGTATCTTGGTCCGGTCAGCTGTGGCCGACACTTAACAACGTTGCCGGCCGGGGGTGAAGGTGAATGTGTGGTGGGATCGCGAGTCATTCCGATTAAGTTAGGGCTAGGAGGTTTGTCAGTGCCATCTTGGCAGCACATCCTGGCTTGGCGCCCTGACAGTCAGGCCGAGAGTGAATTGGTGCATCCTCCAAACTCAAAAGATGGAGAGTCAGCTACGGCATCATCACCTGCATCTATGCCACCTACCTACCAATTCAATTACAACATCCCTTTACAGCCCGCCACAACGTCTGCCATCGATAATGGCTCAATCATAGGTTTCCGGAGCACATAACAAGCCGAAATATCATAAATGGGGTGCAAGACATATAGCAAACGCTGCTCCAGAAACCTTAATCCTGTTCTTTGACGCTTTCCCGATTCCCCGATGGCATAGTAGCAACTGAGGAGGTCTAGTCGCCAACCTACGCGACTAATGATGGCAGGATGCTCGGGTATCAATATCGTCGTTCGCAAGGAATCCTCAACAGAGCCCAAAGGGCTAATGAAAGGGGATTGAGTCGTTGAACAGGTCGCATGGGTCGCATGACAAGGTAAACATGGGCTTCCTCCTCACCTCCTCGGGAGTACACCTCCAATACCATCGTGTTTCCATTAAGAGTCCCAGGTTTGCAGATGCCGGGTTTCACTTGCCCTCTTTGTGTTGATGAATGTACCTTCTGTTGGGTTGTGCTGATAATGTTGATTCTGTATAAAAAGAAAATGCGTGTCTACTTTATGCCTATATAATGTCTCGCTTTATTTTTGTTCTTGCCAATAGCATTTCTCATAGTTTCTACCCCTCATCTGTTAAGGCCACTGTCTATTGTGGTATCACCATCACACCATACACACAAGTCACAGCATCCCACGGACAATATCCAACGTTTTGCAACTCTTTCAATTCCTTGCCTTGGGGTAGAATGCTGTGTCTCCTTCCTGCATCTGACACCCAACACTAGTCCTGCATCAGTTGCGCAACCTATGGTTGTTTCACAAGCCATCACTGGCAATAGCGACCTCATGGCCAAGACTTACCGAAAGTTCTGATGAGGCCGGCTCCAGATGCAAGTAATGGGTATCCTTGTCCTGATTATTATTGCTTGGGCTTCTCTCATGCTAAACTGTTCTATTATTTTCCCGCCAACTATTTGCCGTCCGTCATGGCCACGATCTTCACGAAATTGACTTCGAACGGCACTACGCGACCACGTTCAACGGACGATGATCCTGTTGCTATAATGCATCATAATCAAATATAAGTTGCTTTGACCCTCAAACTGTGTCACATTCCCCGCATCCTGCCGATAACGGCCTTTTACACGACGGGCTTGCCGTCCCATGCCCGATCTACTCACTCCTACCAAGTATCATATCACGCGTGACACAATGCGAGCATCCTATTCATCTCGCAGGCTATCTAAGCTTAAGCACCACACTGCTTGTCTCCATTATGAACCTCCACCACATGACACCACCATAACACCACCATGGTTCTTAAGCCATGACGTGCCATTGTCTTGCAGCAGAGGATGTAGACTCTTTTGAATTACAATGAATAAAGTAAGTCTATTTATGCTCTAGTTTTCGTTCTAGACACTCGAAAGTATCGCTGAAGTTTCTCCTCGATGACAAACTCAGTCAGGCTTTCTATTCAGACTTCACAGTACGGACCGCCCATTCGTTTCTAGTGGTCGAAAAATAGACGACTTAGACAGAGATATATAACAGAGAATGCGGAAGATATGGTTGTGCTCTTTCAGAAAGAAGAGGTTATATCCACTAGGCATCCTTCCTCCCTCCTCCATACGCCAATTTAGAAGTATGCCCAAGGCACCACCCAAACTTTTAGGGCACACGTTCTCGCTTCTTAGAAATTCTAAAGGATCCACACTGCCATACTGCACAGTTTGCGCTATCTTTTTCAGCAGTTTTTGTGACCTGGACGCGCGACCACCGTACCAACTCTGCCCGCTAGCTTTTCTGATCTTCACACACAACTACAAGGTGAGGAAGAATCATAGGCAAAATTAAAGGATGAGGCAGGTTACATGCGCTTCACTTTTCGAAAGTTGTCAATGAAGCACAGATTTCGGACCCATCCGATTCAACCTCACATCACTGCTAGGCGTAACTCAAGCTCTCACAAGCATATGCGTCGACCACACCGTGTGACGAATAACTTCTATCCTACACAGGTACTGTAGATTCGCCTCTATCACAGCATCATATTGGAGATCTTGACCGGTGCCAACAGTTGACGAAACGAGATCCCTCAACTCACATGCTCGAGCTATACGAAGACTAATCATTTCCTACGTGTTTCACAACACCCAGATCGCTCTACTAAAACCATAGCGACACAACACCACCAACCCAGCCCTTTCTGGTCAACACTACATCGACCACAGCCATTCCTCTGCCCGTTGTTCCAGCCCAACCCAACTCTCACCAAACCACACCTCGCAAAACTCTATGCCGCAACCCTCTCCAGCAACGCCTCATTCATAAGTAATAATGCATGGAAAACCACTGGGTACAAACATTCCTCAGCCATGGAAATGGCCGTTACGGCGAGGCAAGGTGAGGCAGCCTGAAACGAACGAGAAGGATCCTCCGCATTGTCAAATCTTCAGCGGCAAGGCAGGGATAAGGCACAGCTGACTGATCTGGTGGTCATTTTGCAAAGGATTTGCGAAGCCCAATACAAAATCATGGCGGTGTTCGATAGTAACGTAGCCTGATAATTCGATAAATTCTCCTCCATACATATCTCTTCTCTCACCACTTTCTAGATACATCCGCTCTATAGCTTGTGAAGTTTTATTATCCAACTTTAAACGTAGCACAGACCACACTCTTGACATTTCTACCACTACATACACCACCTCAACCATAATTCACCACATCAACCTCATGGCCCCCACCCTCCTCCACAACCCTCTCCAAAAACGCTACACCTGCGCCGAGTCTTCATACGGCTCCTCCAACGACTGCGACCTCTACCGCAGCAGAACCATCATTGCCATCGTGCTAGTCCTGTGCTTCAAAATCGTCCTCATCGTCGTCATCTACCGGCACTGCACGAAAAAGAAAGAAAAGCGTCGCCGCGAGGACGGAGTCCTTCGAGAAGCAGTCATTAAAGAGATAAACCAGGGACAAGGGGGTAGTGTTACTGCGCAGGATAATGTGTATGCATATGCCAATACGTTGGTAAGGGAGCAGGAGAGTGGGATGGACAGAAGGAGAGGAGGGAGACCGGAGGGCACGCAGGAGATGCCGACGAAGCCGCAGCCTGTGAGATTGGAGGGGAATGATGCGATAAGTCCTGAGATTCAGAGAGTTAGGTGAGGGCATGGGATCAACTGCAGTCTATTGGCGTAGGCTTTGTTGCAACGATTGTCGAATAAAATACTGAGCGTATCAATTGTTGCAGCCTTTCTGAAGGTCGTCAAACTACTACTGTTCTGGATCCTGGTGTCGAAGCAACTGGAGCAGCGAAAGACGAAGCGCATCGCATCGTGTACTTACAACCGGGTACGGATGAAACGGAATCGGCTGTGAGCTGGGAAAGTTGAATAGGAAGGCAGATAGGGGACATCTCGTGCATACAAAGAGGAAATTCAATTCCAATAAAAGGAAATGTCGAAAGATAAACAGCGTCATTTGGAGGTAATCTATCCAATTCGAAGCAAAATCCTATCCTTGCCCCTGTCTACCCAATAACCAAAAATCCAAACTGAGGGGCTCAAATTGTATAAAGAAGAGAAGAAAAGGGACGCTATATGGCACCATAGATCAATTTCCAACAGACCAACACCAATAATCCAACTGTCTCTTGTAAAATGCGATTTGGAAGAAACGAAGATCGGGGAAACGAAAGTATTTAAATGGTGAAGATGACAACAGAAAAATGCACATCCATACCCAAAATTCTCCGTCCAAATGCATTGACTTTGAGTCTGTGCAAACCCATCCTGTGCGATATCATTGCCCACATCCGCCATACAGTAAATCATATAACATGCATTGTTTGTCCAAAGTAGACACTTACCCAAATCGTGTACGTGCGAACGCCGCGTACTCCAATATTCCGCCAAGCATTATTGTCAAAATGATCGTCCACCATCTTTCATCATTATGGATGCTGATCGAAAATTAATCGGCTTTATGATCCCGATCCCAACAGACCTAATCCAACTCCATCTCCACCGCTTCCAGCTGCACTATCTTCTCGAGTTCTTGATGAACCTCTTCCCATCTCTCGAATCCTCCGGCCTTCCATCAATCCTCTCAACCCGCGTTTCTGTAATCCGACCACCGCGCTGACTTCGCCTGTCCACACTTCCCTTTCGTTGCCGATCGCACTCCCATCGCCGAGGCCACTATCTGACGCAGAAGCTGATGTCGATGTCGATGTTGCGGAACTGACTTCATCGTCACGGCCACTAGGGTTGGAGCCACCAGCATTTACGTCTGTATTGATTCGAAGTGCACGTAGGGCGGGGTCAAGGGATCGCATTGAAGGATTGGACGCTGCAGCGGAGGGATTCAGTAAACCATCCGAGGTGGAATTGAGTGCAACGCCGTTGACACACAAAAAAGCTATCCCAGACCCGCCTCCAGCCGCCATAGCGGCAGCATTGAAGATAGCGGCAGTGTTTCTGTTATCCAATAGCACGTGTAGTCGCTCGATAATTGCTTCAAGGAGCCCGTCGATATGGTACGGTCGCGCGAGTTGCAGAAGGGAGCATAGAATCTGGGGGGAGCAGAGAGGTGAGTTTTGGGGTGGTAAGGAGGCGGTGTAGAGAAAATGGACGAGGGCCTGTATGGTCAGGTGAGTGTGCGGAAGGTAAAGCGCACGAGGTCGGAGAGACGGTGGTTGGCTGGAAGGGTCAGGTGGATTCAAGGCAGAATTAGACGTTGCCGCCGATGAGGATGTTGAGTCGGTTGTGACGGTATTGTTAGTGAGAGTTGTGGCAGCGGAATAGTTTGTTTTGATTGAGGGTGTTATTGTGATGCTCGAGTTGCGGGAAGGATGTGTTGTTGTTGTCGGACGTAAAGTTGCTGTATCAGCATTTTCGAGCGTTGTGGTGCTTTCCCGGAGTAGTTGATTGAAGTATGGTCCCCAGCGCCGGGCGATAAGATGAGAGTTGACGGGGATACGTTCGCCGCCTATGGCGAGGAAGTCCATGTCTGCGAGTTCACGCATCCCGAGTGCCAGTTGACCGAGATCAATTGCGGCAGGCGAAAGCATTCGACCTCCTGCCTTGAAGTCTAGTCGTTCAGTCTGTCTTGGAGCGCTTACAGATGTGTAAGCCGAGTTAGGGGCACCTTTGCGTGGGTTGTCGTATAATCCAAACGCTTCCAATTCCACCACACAAATATTAGAGAAATTGATCCGCCGGTGATTGTAGTCCTCGACAAGACTCCGTTTCCGATTGCCTAAAATGACGAAACAATTCCTCCGGTTCCACAAGACGCCTCTGTTCCAACTTCCTTGACTGAAGATGCTCCCCCCAACATCTATCCGGCCCCAGCTCAGGGTCCGAAGATCCAGTGCCCAAAGTGCATATTCTTGTTTCGACGAGGTCAAAAATGTCCCACTCACAACGAAATGGTTGTTTATCACACCGCCGTTGGGAAATCGTAGGCCTGGAGGGGAGAAACTCCCATGCATTGGTTTCTCCGACAGGGCTCCATCCGGATGTCTGACCTGTAATTCGAGCTTGACGTCGAGAAAGTTATAGTTTGAGTATATCAGCATCGAAGCTCCTCCATCTCTTGCTGGTGAATTTTGCTCTTCAGGTGTCTTCACGTCACTACCCCTTCGAATTCCTGCGCCAATTTTGTTTGGGTCAATGCTGGTCAAAGGTGCAACTACACTCCTGTAAGCTCCACAACTCCTTCCTAGAGTGTTTGTCGCAGTCCATTTCAGACTTCGTAGGTTGAAAACACTAATTTGCTCGATATAATGATTGGCGCTGTCCTGGCCGCCCACGACCACCATCTCAGCACCACCCTCGCCGTCGAGCTGAACCCCAATTGAGCCCTGATTCGGATTTGATGAAGACGGATTGTGTCTTATGGCTGATAACGGTGCGTTGGACGAAGTAAATATTGCAGAAGATGGTAGTATTGTCGCACAATGGGCGTATCTTCCTTGCGGCGAATCTGCTGTTGCAACGTGCATCCACGCTCGAGTCGGCACATCGTAGATATGAACATCTGACATCACCACTACCTCCGGCTGCGCATCTGCTCCAGACTGCTGTGGCGGTGCTGGCTGGCCAGGTTGCAGGGTTGCTGGGGACATTCCACCGTAGCAAACCAACTTTGTGTCTCCCAATGCGCACACACTGTGAAAGTATCTTGGAGGAGGAATGTCGCCTTTCGCCTCGACCTTGGTCCAGTGTCGCCTGACAAGATCGAGTTCATAAAGGTCTGAAGTGAGCTGCGGCCTCGTCCTAGACAATTTCCTCCCACCAAACACAAATAATTTGTCACCAAGAATCGTCGTAGTTGCACCTACTAGCGGATGCGGCTCTCGGCCCGTTGTCCGGTGTACGTTACAGACAAGTCCAGAGAGCCCTGATGTCGAAGACGATGGGGTCGAAAGACCTGCGGTTTGTAACATTGCTGGCGATGGAGCAACTCCAGATCCAGGTGTTCGAGCTGAGGCGCTTGTAGGTGCCCGGTCGGCTGCGGCATCTTGTCCATCTTGTCGATTTAGGCTTGTCTGGCTGCCATTCAAGTTAGACACATAAGCGCCGGTGCCACCTCGGAATTGATCTGGATAGAGTTGGGATGGCGACGGTGCTGAGGTTTGAGAATCTATGGTATTTGTCCGGCTCGTGTTTGGCGTCTGACGAGCCATACTGGCCGGACTAACGTCCCACGCTGGAGAAAGAGGAGATTTAAGCTCTGCAAAGTCGATGGGAAGGTTGAGTGGCAAGGTAGAAGGTCTATGGATAGAAAGGGCCCAGTCCGGTATCACGATCTCGACATGCCTGGGCCTGAGGCTGGGGGAGTCTTCAAACGAATTCCGGCAGGGGAGGTTTGAGAGGCTGGGGCAGCCGCTGGAAAAAATGGTAGCAGTCCTCGATGAGCTGAGTTCGGCAGAATCGCAGGGGCTGACGGGTGCTACGATCGGGACATAGCGCGGAATCACGATGGGAACGTGCTTTGGCCTAGTTGGCGAGGATGAATGATTGGCGTCGAGAGGTGAAGAATGCTGAGAGGAAGCAGGGAGTGTCGGGGAGTAAACCCTGAGATAGGAGCGGATAAGGGAACTTGCAGACTCCTGAGAGCGTCTCGTCTTGTTCAACAAGGCCCGTTTAAGTTTCGACAGTTCAGGCTTCTTACAAATCGACGAAACCTCACCTAAAGGAGTGGTGGAAGCTCCCACAGACGGATAAGCGACAACGCCTAATGGAAGCATATCAGCGATGAAACTAAGTCGAACACCAGAATCCAAAAGGATATAAGGGGAAATGGAAAAAGTCACTTGAAAGAGGATGGTCTCGTGGTTTTCAAGTACCTCGAACAACCGTCCTCATCGCCACCTGCAGGACAATCTGCCATTGCAGGCGACAACAGTAAGGTCTCGGCCAGCAGCCGACATGTGTGCAGCAGGCGGGAAAGCCATAAATTGCAGATTAGAAAACGGGATACATCCGTTGTACCACTGTGTGCGGTGGTACCAGGATGTCTTGGGCAAGTAATCTGCAGAGTGCGCCGTTGGTGGGCGCGGAGCACATGAAAGGAAATTTCGAGACGCATGAGGGGTCACAAAAAGAAAGGACGGTGCAGCCTTACGTTGAGCGGACGGTGACCAGGGCAGCGGGCGCGCAGACACGAAGCAGAAAGGAAGCAAAGGAGCGTAGGCGTCACGATGGGCGAGCGCTTGGTGTTCTGCAGGCAGACAGGTGGAGTCAGCAGCGGTCGGGCGTTAATACGGAGTATGATGGTGAGGTTTTGCAGACCCAGCACGACGGTGGGAGAAGGCTTCGGTGCACGCCGAATGGAGCTAGGCGAGGCTGGGGAATGCAAGGATGCACGCCAACAAAGAAGAACAGAATATTTGTTGCAACGACGACCAGAGAGCGATAGTACCGCGACTATAGGCTGACTGCGCAGGTGCGAAGCTTGTCAGGATTGCGGGCACGCGAATGACAGCTGCGAGATGGGCGGGTGTGGAGGTCCGCGAGGCGCTCACTTGCCGCTGGACTCTCATCTTCTGCAGAAGCTCCGTGAGATGAACAGGGTGACGCGCAAAGGGCGGCCCGAAGCGGGAAGGAATTTTGAGGCACAGCAAACAGGTGGCGGGAGTCGATGTGAAGCACTGGAGCAAAACTCCCGCGGTGCGCAGAGAGCATATATCAAGCCGGCGTCCGCTCCCCTGGGATATATCCAGTTCCCAGCTGAGGGCGGCCCTCGTTAATTATCCTAACCGTCGAGGGGCCGGATTAGCGCGACCACGCACGGTTTCGCAGCCAACTCGCTTGCCAAATAACATTTCAATGGGGCACCTGCAAGATTTGGACTTGTTGAATCCCATTAAAGCTGGCCGTTTCAGCCCTACCAAAGGGATCCGCCTCACCCTATCCGAGTGAAAAAGCCTAGAAGCATCCTATGTCGTTCTAGAAGCATAAACACAGACCTGAACTAAAAGCCCGCCACTCTGCTCTCCGCGTTGCCCTTTAAATTGCATACTCAGGCACCGTCCAACAACGCCCGAACGCACATGCTATGTCTCCCCTTGACAGAACCAAGCCCCATCGCATTGCCCGGCCGGGCCGGGTCTGGCTGTCTCGGCTGTTTTCCTTAAGCTGCGCTCGTCTTCTCCTTGGGAAGAGGGGTGAATCGCAGGTACGGTTTGACAATCTTGAAGTCAGGGAACAGCTCCCTGGCGAGCTCGTTGTTCACGCTGGGGTGAACGATGACATCGTCTCCAGGGATCCAGTTGATGGGAGTCGTCACCCTGTTCTTGTCACCCGTCTGCAGCGAGTCCACAACACGCAGCACTTCGGCGGTATTGCGGCCAGTCGAAGCCGGGTAGGAGAGGATGAGACGGATGGTCTTCTTGGGGTCAATGATGAAAACTGAGCGGATCGTGAATGCAATGCCCTTGGAGTCAACATTGGTGGTGTCCTGGTAGTCAAGCCTGAAAAGACAACGAAGTCAGAACCGCGAGACACGTCTCGGTGAGGCGGAGGATCGCGAACTTACATGTCGTACAGGTACGCCACCTTTCGCTCCTTGTCTCCAATGATAGGGAAGGTCAACTTGCTGCCGGAGATCTCATCAATATCCTTGATCCATCCCGAGTGGCTCTCAATGGTGTTGGCAGACAAGCCAATGAGCTTCACGCCGCGCTTGGTGAACTCGGGCTCAAGCTTCGCAAAAGCGCCGAGCTCGGTGGTGCAGACGGGGGTATAGTCCTCTGGGTGGGAGAACAGAACAACCCACTTGTCGCCGATGAACTCATGGAAGTCGATGGGGCCGTTGGTTGTTTCAGCCTTGAAGTTGGGTGCAATACTTCCGAGACGGAGGGGCTCTGCACGTTGTTCGGCCATTTTTGTTTCTTTTCCTGCCGCAAGCGGCATCGTCAGCGGATGCAAACAAAGCAAACAGGAGGGGTTGGGGGTTATCGTGTCTCACCTGCAGGACTAGGATTTCAGATTGCGGGGCTTAGCGACACGGAAATGCCAGATCGAAAGCACAAATAACGAAGCTTCGGGGAAGATGAGATGAACGAGATTGTGTGAGGTCGAAGAAGAGAGACAGCAAGGTGAAGGACCGGCCTCGTCCAGCTTTTGTATTGCTTACAGCGGATTGTTGTGGACTGTTTCTGGCATGGTATCGATTGCGTGCTCGTGGATTCAACTTTTCTGCCAGAAATGGAGTGAGCCCTTCCGCCACAGGTCACTGCCCAAAGCCAATCGCATCACCGCAACGAAGGCGGTCAGGCAGTCAAAGGCCAGTGCCAATGCTCGCCAGCCCCGATCATTCGAGCCTAGCCTTTACTCGCCTGAAGAGGGAGAGGTGGACGGTGGTGGTGGCGGACTTTGCACACACGAATATGGATTTCTCATCACCATCACGAGGGAAGCAGGACCAGCAACAAGATCTTGTCAGAACATGTTAACTGTTAGATGCTATCAGGGAACTTCAAAGCTTCATCCACCACTATAACTTTGAAGTAAAGTCGTCGAACGATGGATGTTGAATTAGAGGATGAAGCTGCACGCTGCATTCCGACTTTGTTGGTGCCACGTACAGCAAAATACGATTGAAGGTCGCCATCTGGGCATTGCTCACGCAATAATTCCTGGCGATACCCTAATGAGCTGCAGATGCAGGTATGCTCTCGAGACACGTGGCTTTACACGCTACCTAGACAGGGTTCGATCTATTCGCAGATAGTTCACCACTGCAGCCACTCGTCAATGGCCGTGTTGACGTATGTTCTCGGAAAATCTCCCGTATCAAACATGGCTCCTCCCGACGCTTTCTTATACCCGAGACTTACTCCGCGTGACTCCTCACATTTCAAGGACCGGACTCAGATTGATCGGCAATTTTACTATGGAGTACGGCAAGGAAAAGTTGGCCTACGGATATACCACATAGGAAGGTTTGTTTATGCTCTCTCTTCTGCTCAACTGATACTCTTATCGATTCATCTCCATGACGCCCCATACGCTATTGTGAATACAAAACACTTAACTATTGTTTCTCCGAATCTTTCCTAGCTACAGAGAAGTTAACCCGCGCTAATGGATCGATCCGATGATCTTCCCCTCAATCCTCAGAACCGTCGACTTGACCTTCACCATGGTGGGGTCCACCCATAACTAAGCCTTTTCAGCTCATAGGTGGTATTCCCGAATCGAAGGACTGCCCGATATCATATTCCCGTGTTCGAGATGTGGAGCTACCAACCAACTCCCCGGTTCTATACCTAAGTCTGCGCCAGTGGTCGCTTACCTACTTAACCGTGCAGAAGTTCGGTCCCGAAAGGTCCTAAGCATTTGTGGGTCGTGGTTATAGTAATGACAAAATTTATATCTCCAAGTCCCTATCTTTTCCTCGATTTCCGTTTTCTCATCTTTTCCTATCTTCCTACCCTTTAATATTAACCTCCTCATGTCTCAATTCTTCCCACGTTAAATCTATTTACATACTTGCCATGGCTGATCCCGAAATCGAGCTCCCGATGACGTCCAGCCAGGCTAGCGTTTTGGCTGCCGGGAATAATGAGACTATATCCGACCAAACTCACTCATACCCCACATTCGAAAATACAGGTTGTGAGAAATACCAAGAGAAAACGGATAACGAAGATAGCGAGGATCTGGGCTTCGGAGAGATTGCCTATCACTACCTCACGTTTCAGACAGAGCTGCCGAATCCTACCACGATCTCTGCTTCATCAAACGATCAGGAACCACCGCCAACGCCTCCTCGCCTCGTCAATTACACATCTCCGTTCGAATGGTCGAATACGAGAAAGAACGTGATCATCTGGGTGTCTTGTATTATCACAGCCCTCACCGCATTTACTGCAGGGTCTTATAGTCCGGGGGTTGGACAGATGACAGGAGAATGGCACGTGAGTAGTGTTGCGGTTTTAGTGGGAATTACTATGTTCACTACCGGTACGTGTTCATTTTCATTACGTGGACTCTGTTCTTTCTTCCTATATGTGACCCGAACATTAAGTAAACGTTCTATTATCTACAAAACAGTTAGAAGAGAGAAGCCTTATATGCTAACCATGTGATAGGGTTCGCGATAGCCCCGATGGTCCTTGCTCCATTCTCGGAGATACAGGGTAGGCGGCCCGTGTTCATTGCCTCTGGGATCCTCTTCGTGATATGCCAGCTCTGTACCGGCCTGACGCGATCATATGCTGGTATGCTTGTTGTCCGGTTCTTTGCTGGCGTTGGAGGTTCAACCTTTTCTACAATGGGTAAGTCTTCAACAGAATCTAGGCGACGTACCACTCACAGTAAGCAGTGGGTGGGGTTGTCAGCGACACATATCATACAGAAGACCGGAATACGCCAATGGCACTCTTCTCAGGCGCTGCCTTGTTTGGTACCGGATGGGGGCCATTAGTCTGCGGCTATATCGCGCAAAACACGACATGGCGTTGGATATTCTACATGCAAACAATTACTTGTGGCGCCATGGTAGCTTTAATTACCGTCATCTTCAAAGAAACTCGCGGGAGTGTTCTCCTGAGCCGCAAAGCCAAGGCACTAAATAGATGGTATGAAGCTCGAGAAGCAGCTGGGTATTACGGTTTCGATATGCCTGACCCTGATTCTCCTGGCTCCAAGATATCCCAACGCATCCGCTGGAAAGTCAAGGCTGATGAAGAACGCAGTAGCCTATCAAAGATGATCGGCATCTCGCTCTATAGACCTTTCCACCTTCTCCTAACCGAGCCAGTTGTCTTCTGGTTCTCACTCTGGGTCTCCTTCAGCTGGGCCGTTCTTTACCTCACCCTTGCCGCTATTCCACTTGTCTTCCAAAACAACCACGAATTCAATCTCCAACAGGCCAATTCTGTCTTTGCGGCCATGTGTGTCGGTTCAGTATTTGCAACATTCCTATCCATTTACCAGGAAAAGATAGCCAAAGCACACGGAAAGCTAGCCAGTACCCCTGAAGGACGGTTGTACTTTGCTTGCATTGAGAGCGCGTTCATGCCAGCGGGGCTCTTCATGTTCGGTTGGACGGCATTCCCGGATATTCATTGGATTGTTCCGACTATTGCTATCGGCATCGCGACCATCGGGATCTTTGCCATCTATTTGTCAGTCTTCAACTACTTGGCTGATACATACCACCGATATGCAAGTTCAGCATTAGCGGCGCAGTCGTTTTGCAGAAACATGCTGGGTATGTATGGTTTCAATCGTTTGACACATATTTGCTGACCGAGTGAAAGGCGGCGTATTCCCGTTGATCACCACGCAAATGTACTCCAGACTGACGTACGGCGGCGCAAGCAGCTTGCTCGGTGGCATTGGTACGCTTTTGACCTTAGTACCCTGGATCCTGGTATTCTATGGGCCCAAGATTAGGGCACGATCGAAGTTTGCGAGTGAGATTATGGAGTGAAGGCTCGAGCCGTAGGACTCCGGCTTTTCCACCCCTTATTCACCACTCATTCGGCCAGTATCTGTCCCGGTTTGGGCAGTTGGCGTTCGGATCAACCACAATTTGGAATCACCAAAATAGCCCCTGTAGCGTGATCGGGCCGATAGGTTCAATCCTTTCAAGCACCAGGTGTTTGGGACAAATGCTAAGAGTACCGACGCCGGGTCATCTAGGACTGAGATGTTTTGGGGGTTATTTCCGCCTGTTCAAAGTGCTTGGTTGTACCCATGGATCGGAAATCATGCTCAATGTCTTCTGGCAATTAGACGGCTTCACTTTTAGCGACGGGTGATGCATCATACAGTGCCGAAAAGCTACTAGGAAGGGCGATTGTGATTCAAATCGAAAGACCGCACAACATTCAACCCCAGTCTATGGACCAGTACTTGTAGACTAAAATGCTCATCTATGAAGCATTGAATTCTACCTGTGTACCTCAAAGAGATAATTCGGGATTTGTGGAGACTCATGCAACTGTGTTAAAGAACATTAAGGGCAAAAGGCAATATGTAGAAGATTTGTATACATGCTTTGAAGTCCATTGAAATCAAAAGCCTCAGGTTTGGCCAGGTTCGACTTGTGTCCAGGGTGAAAGTAAAATCACGTGTATGAAGGAAGAACTTCGGCTGTTGCTTCCCGTGTTGACGCAACATCTTGGCACTGATCCTCAACACCAAAAATCGGAAATCTCACCGGCCACGTTTCCTACACGCCTTGCCATCAGCAACGCCGTCAAGATGGAGTCTGCTCTGGAGGCCGTCCGCTCAGTACTCCAACCTGTCACCCACAACCTTCCCGGGCCCATCGTCAACACTGGCCGCGCTCTTCTCGGACCGTTCTGCTACAAGACGCTGATCCTGGATATCGACCCCTTTACCTCTCCAGACTGCGTCAAACTCGCCATCTCCAAAGCGCTAGGCATCGGTATCATCGGCGCCAGCTCTATCGTCAAAGTACCCCAGCTCATCAAGCTGATAAACTCGCAATCCTCAGAAGGCGTCAGCTTTCTCTCGTACCTCCTCGAAAGTGGAAGCTACCTCATTTCCCTCTCTTACAATATCCGACATGGCTTCCCGTTCTCTACTTATGGTGAGACGGCGCTTATCTTGGTGCAGAACATTGTGATTGCGGCGCTGGTATTGAACTACAGCGGGAAACAAGCAGGCGTTGCGGCGTGGGTCGCTTCACTCGCCGCAGCAGGGACGGCGCTATTCAGGGAAGATATTGTTGATGTGAAGCTTCTGGCTTGGTTGCAGGCGTTTGCGGGGTTTTTGGGGGTTGCTAGTAAGGCACCGCAGATTCTGACCATCTGGATGCAGGGAGGAACCGGCCAGTTGAGCGCTTTCGCCGTATATTTCCCCTTTCTTTCATCTAGCCCTCAATTTCCATCAGGTTTACCGGTGGCTATATACGTGATGAATTGGTGCTAATATGTGAAACAGGTCTTCAACTACCTCCTCGGCTCCCTCTCCCGCATCTTTACCACTCTCCAAGAAGTTCCCGACCCCTTAATCCTCTACGGATTCATCGCGGGTTTCGCGCTCAATGCCATTCTTGCCCTCCAAATGCTCTGGTATTGGAATAATCCAACTAGCAAGAAGACCGAGTCGAAGAAGGTCAATAAGCCGATTATGGCGGAGAAGGGAAGCTCCGGGAATAGCACTAGCTACGCTAGCAAGGCTAAGAGTCCGAGTACGAGGCGAAGAGGTTAAGGGATGAGCATGCAATTAAGAGGTGGTGGATCTTTGTTTTGACAACTTGGGGGATTCGGTGTGGATATTGTCTCAATAGTAATCAATATTGAAACTATAATTTTCGCTTTCTGGAACTTTCAACTTCACGGAAACTTATAAGGATCTTGCAACTATGCAAATATTCATAATGCCTACCCCCGGTGCTCAACGCCCTTTGCATTTCTGTCCAATTTAGTTGGTACAAGCCTCCTAAGAACACTCCCTTTATACCTATACCCCAGACATTCCAGCCCTTGAGCTTTACAAAACTAACCATCAGACACTTGGGTCAAGCTTCCCAGCAATAACTTGAGCATCGTTCCCCCGGGTTTCTTCTGTTCTACTCTGTACTTCTACGTATAGTAGCACGTTGATCTCTCCCTGAGTCTGACTTTTACTTTACTTTTAGGTACTTTTTTTATTCTGATTCTACGGAGTGATCACATATTCCTAGTATTTCCCGTACCAAGCTTGGGGTCCGTCATCAAGGCGTTTGAAGAAAAGATAACAATAATCTAGCGGCACACTATCGGAATTGGGACATGGTGGCCAACGCGCGGGTTGGGGTTAAGTTGCACTGCAATGTTAGCGCCACTGAAAGTTTCAATCACGTGCGAGCCTGCCTACCCTGTAAAACAACTATCTATAGTGAACATTGCAAGTTTCTCTGGTACGCTTCTGTTCACCCTTTAGCTTGACTCAGGGCTGAAGTGAAAAGCCAAGCTATATTTAATCGACAAACTGTGCCAAAGAAAGTCTCGTGCCGGCAGCGGTAGAATGATTTATCTGAACTCTCATAATGATACTGAACTGCCATAACCCTTCCCCTTTTCTCTTACTCACCTCATGATCATTCCCACACATCCCCGCCCCTGCCCACGGCTCCCATAACCCTTTTCCATCACCTTCTAGCTCTGCTTCTCTTACCAGACTCCAGGATAAGACCAAGTATATATACCAAATAGTTTACCATCGTCTTTCGGAGAAGTAGCTACACACAAAAAGTCCTTAATGTAATGCACTTCACTGACAATTTACCCTTGGGTATTTCTTTGAAAACCGAGACTTTTACCGCCCACTTTCCCTTTTTGCTCCAGAGCTCATGTTCGAATCTGGCTTCTTCACTACTACTTTTTTGGTGCTCGGGGTATCGTATGTCCTCCTCTCTTTTCCCTCAACAACAGTAACGTCACCCAGGCATATCTCGAAAATTTGCCTTTCAGCTTGATGCAGATGGTAATACAATTTAATTCTAAACTGCAGGAATAGGGATGAGAGGTCACTCCTACTCAATCCGCAATACCTCCATCCCCACCCCACAAATGAGCATCTTCACCACCTCACCCTCATTCTCCAGCACCGCCATCCTAGACACATCCGCCACGTTTGTCTTAACCTTGCTCAGTCTTTTAACCTCTAAGGGATCCTTGTTACCCTCCAATAGCCCCTTTCCCATCCCCATATACATTTCTTGGGTAGACTTCACAGAAGAGTGAACAATAACTTCCCACAGCCTGATCCATTGATCATTCCCAGACGTCAGAACGAAAACCTTGTCTCGGAATGCGAAAACGGTGCAAGCCGTGATAGCGGAGGCATGTATGCGTGGAATGATGATGGGAGGATAGAGGTTTGGATAGTCGTCTGAATAGGGAGATGAAGAAGACGAAGAAACGAGGAGGAAGGCTAGGCCTCCGTCATCGCCTCCCGAGACTAAGAGTATTGTCCTGGAACTGATGGAATGGGATGCTAGTGACTTGGATGTGTTCTGATGGAGGCGCGCAGGATGCTTCCACCTAAGGGTTTCAGCAGTCCATGAAGTGGCCGCAGGCGGCCGCTTTGGAATATCTCCAAGAGCCCAGAAAACTGCATGCCCATCTGTGCCAGCCGTGACGATTGTACTTGACGATAGAAATAGACACTGCGTTAAACACGACGTGAAATAAATGCCCTTGGCAAGCCTCTGCCATTTCACCGCCGCTGATGGGTCATAACTGTAGACCTAATATTTTATTAGCCGATATATTAGTATTCCCTCTTACTTCTCAACGTACCTTAATATTCGAGTTCGAAAATACCATCGAAATTACGAACCCAGATTCCGGCTCTCCATGACTCGTCCGGCGGCCACGGACGTCGAAGCATGTAATTCTCAGATCCGAATGCTCGCTCTCTGGCACGTAAACAGCTTCGCATACAACGCCAATACCGATGACGGGGACGGAGCGGACTCGCCAGATGTAGAACTCCTCGCATCCGCCGCTGCTGAAGAGATACGACCCGTCGTCGGACCATTGTAAGTGCTGGATACCAGTAGTGTGCTTTCGAAGCGTCCTGAGGCATACTACATTAGGGGCTCCAGTTTCGCCGTTTTCGTACCGGAAAATCTTGAGATCAGTGTCTTCAGCGCCAGTCGCGATTAACTGCTTTGCTGTGCCGTCACGAATCCTTGTGGATATCGCAATGGCTTTAATCTCTCGGCCATGTCCGCCTGATCGGATCACCTGATGATTTGGTTCGGTTTGATTGTAGATGTGCATAGAGGAAGCTCTTGTCCAGACAAGCGTGCCGCCAAGGCCTGTTTGATGCAGTCGGAAAGCCCAGCTTCGATGAGCGCCACCTGTATCGACTTTCATGACTTCTTCTTCAGTTGTGGTATTGTAGAGAATGAACTTTGTGCTTGAGAAGCTGTAGACCATGAGATGGCTCTGGTGTAAGTAAAGCCCTTCGATGTTGGATCCCACGTTGAGTGAAAGTTGATGAACCAGCGTTGCGGAATTTGTGGAGAGGTTCATGTAGTGGACTGTGATGCACCCGTCTCTTCCTGCCGATATGAGGTGTCCGGTTGTAGGAATGGAGTGAGAGATCCAGAGCACTGATGTCACAGTCTCCTTTCCGTGTACTCTCTCCAAGATCCTGACGACTGGTGCGTATTCTGTCCTATCAGTGTCCTCCGCAGCCTCGGTGTCTTTTGGCGTCTTGTACACTGCTACCCCACCACGACGAAATCCAAGGAGGATATAGTCTTCATTTCCTGGCGAAGAAAAATATGCCATACTAGTCACGACAAGTCCAGTCAGAAGCTCTGATAGAGGGACTACTACTTTCCTTGGTGTGAAGGGAGGCTGGTGACTTGGGCAATCAATGAACAGTAACTTTGCTGCTCTCTGTCCCACTAGAGTGACCAATAGAACCAGTATTTCTTTGCCTGCCGAGTCGTAGTAGGAGGTTGCAAACATGTTTCCGACTTTACCTTGGACGGTATCAAGTTTCGACAACTTCGACGTTGTTTTTTGATAGATGTATACGCTGCCTCGTGATCCTGCAAGGACGACCACGCCTAGCGGGGCAATATTGACACAGATTGAGTAGCCACGTAAATCATCCATATGATCAATGAGGCTGAACGCACTGATTGTGTTCAGATCCGAGTGAGCGGTTCTCGACTTTAGAATGACTTTGCCGGAATTGGTTGTCAGTAAAAAAGACGATTCGTCGAGAAAAGCGTAGCTTCGGAAAAACTCGGCCATCTTAGAAGACCTGTGAGATTTAGGTGCGAGAGATAGGCTAGAAGGCTCTGTAGAGGCGGATAGTCTTAAGGAAGATATGTCTTCAACACAGAACTCTTTCATAAAGGATCCCATCATGCCATTCAGGACAGGGTAAACAGTAATCTTGCTATCTGCGGCACCGCAGATAATCTGTTCATGGCCAGATGAAAGACCGCATATGGCCAAACACCAAATGTTCTTGTTGCTGTGATATGCAGCACTACTGACTTGCTGGAGCGTAAACTTCGGATCATCCGTCTCGGAAGGTTCATTGAGAGTAAGTCGCCATACACGAGATGTAGCGTCCTCTCCTGACGATACCATCAGAATGCCCGCTGAGGTGGAATTTGAGTCGATGAAATAAACTGCCCAGACCCGCGACAAATGACCCCATCCAATTGCGAGACAAGCGGGGCTTGAAGCCTGTGGATCAAAAGATGCATCACTGAATCCAGTGTGCCTTTCTCTTTGGATGTCCATATTTTCATCTAGCGCCACGGCTGTGGCTCGGCTTTTGGAGATATTAGAAATATCCCACACTCGGATGGTCCGATCATCGCTGCAACTTGCTAGAAATCTCCTCGAAGTAGCGTGGGGAGATAATTGAACCTCGTCCGAGATCCGGACTCCGAATATTGACCCTTCATGACCGAGGAAGACCTGATGAATGTAGGAAGACGTAGTAGTGTCCGGATTTCGCATCCATGACCAGAAGATGATCTCCCCAAAGGCGGTACCAGCAGCAATAAGAATGTGATCATGCGAGTCCCAAACTAGGTGCGCAGAGTATAAGATGCAACGCGAGCTTGCTGTAAGCTCGGTAACACGAATTGTCAAGGGGCGACTACGAGGAAATAAATGTTAGGCAGGCATGTCTCGATGAGCTAACGTGTAATGGTTTGCAAACGCCTTTAGAGTAATGAAATCTAAGCTTACTACCTGCTGATCGCTTCATCTTCTTCCTGCGTGGCTGCATTTTGATGCTCTACGGTTAATTCAATAAGAGCATTATGGGCTGTTACAGCAGCGCAGATCCACGCCTGTTTACTCTCCGGCGGGGCTCGCGAGTTGACGGGCCCAAATGAGAGATAAAGTATCCAATCAGAGACCGTGATAGAAGGAGATAATTGCAGTACTGAGTCGAAATTAATTAGGGAAAGGATATCAATATTATAATCCAAATCAGAACCGTGGATTTTCAGAACGCGAAGGAGAGGGCCACCCCATATGATAACAACATCATAATGATAGTTCTTAGAAAGCACAGATATCCCATGAATGGCGTGATATATGAATATTTGCTTCGTCGTGAGCAGCTTGAACTCCTGACTATGGTAAAAGCGAACGAAAGGTCCTTCTGCAGCGAGGAGAAGTTGGCCACAGAAAGTCAATGCTGTCACCGGCACGCGGGTACATTCATGCTACTCAGGTGAGTGAATTTTCAATCACACGGAAAATTACTTACGTAGAGCGAGGGTGACATTGAAGATAAGTAGGTTGATGGAAGGACGAAGTTGGTGATAGAATTTTTGGTGTTGAGTCAGCCGGGGATTGGGGGAAAAGTGGCGGTTCCGAACAACCTGCGGCCATAAACCCCACCGCAGAAAAGTTTAGACAACCTCTCGTCGCCAAATCCTTAGCATTAACACAATCATCTAATTCGTCTCTACCCACCCTAGCTATTTCAATATGTCTCTTGAACCCGCGGGTGCGAGCCTAAACCCGGAACAGGCCGAGAACTTCGAAGATGTGCGTATGCAGACTGGTATGAGGGCACAAACATTAGCTGACGACTTGACAGATTGAGAAGCAGTTTGCTGTCAAAGGTTTGCCCTCTCCTCCCGAAACATTAATAGACCTCCCTGACGTTGAATATTAGTGGTACAACATATGGAAACCTACTGGAATATCCTCGAGCAGTTCCGTGGCTCGAAATTGCGCCTCACAAAATACGACGACGAGATCTATGAACACTTCAAGAAGGAATTTCCCGATTTCGATGCTACTGCTACAATCAACGAGGACGAGATGAAGAGCAAGGAAGGCAAAGAGCGATGGCGCAAGTTCATCGCCGAATACGAGAAGAAAGTGGAGGATTTCAACTTTGGGACTATGCTGAGGGCAAATCCTAAATTCGAGTATGGCGAGAAGGAGACGATATTTGCTGTAAGGATGCAGTTCTATGCCATAGAGATCGCACGGTAAGCTATGATTGCTAGGGCCCGAGGAAGAGTTGCTAATATGAGGTAGAAATCGTGGGGGTCTAAACGACTGGATCTACGAGAAAGCACACCCTCAGGAGAAATAGTCGCGGCGTTAAGCTTCATGAAAGATTATAATTCCCGGCTAAATGAAAAGATGCATACCGCCACCAGGGTGGACTCGGAGCGATCGCGCTGAGCGACTCGAAGCGGACGACGCTACAGAGCGATCTTTGTTCTTTGTCACCTTGCAACACCACAGACTCTCCAGACATACTTGGATTGCTGCTACAGAACCAAATTTGAGTAGGTAGTGCATGCGGCTGTACTTTTCCAGGCACCTAGAGAGGCTTGGTAGAACGAAAGAGTTAGCGGACGTGATTGGTAGTGAATGATTGTTTTCGGGCAAGATCTGAGTTGGTGGTAGAGAACAATACCAAAGGCACAATGCATCTTCACGTGCGAAGCATCATCCCACTAATCCGTTTCTGGTAGTTTCGTGACATTTCATACTTGAACCTGTCCATAAAATTCTGTTGCACTCCTTGTCCTTACTAGCACATCCCCCTCCCAAAAAAACGCGCTGCCCGAAGGTTACAGGACGGTCCTCATCTGCCATTGCAACGGTAATGTCTCCCACATCAGACGAGACATTGGAGCAAGAAAAAGAGCTGGATTTGGACCAAGATGAGCAGGAATTCATTCGACGAGCAGGCTGGGAGGCCCTCTTCGGTTTCACTACGAAGAAGCACCTACCGGTTCTATGCGGCAGCATTTTTTTCACAGCCACCGCCGCTCTCACCCTTCCCGCTTTAGCGGTCATGTACGGCCTTATATTCAATCAGTTTGCGAATTACGGATCCGGCAAGATATCCGGTGGCCAGTTGCTTCGAAATGTCTCAAAGTACTGCACATATACGACGGCAGTTGCAGCCTTGAATTGGCTCACAAACAGTATATACTTTATGCTGGCCTTGACGTTCGGAGAGCTACAAGCACGGAGTGCTAGAGACAGGATTTTCAACGCCCTTCTGAAGAAAACCATCGAGTGGTATGATACTAGAAAAAGTGGCATCGGAGCCTTCCTTCCAGCACTCCAGATGTAAGTAATATCCCAAATCCTAAATGGAGCTCAAACATGCTAATAAATGATTCTAGGCAAGTTCGCGATCTGCAACTAGCAACGGCCTCGCCAATGGGCGAAGCTATTCAGTGCATAGTCTCAACTGTCGCTGCTATAGTAATCGCGTTTTACTTTTCCTGGAATCTGACCCTTGTTATCATTTGTACGGTTCCGATTGTCTACCTCATTATGGCCTTTTTGTCTTCTCAACTATCCAAACGAGCGCACCAGCAAGCGGACAAACTTCAAGAGGCCCTCAAATATGTTACGAATGCGATCCAAAGCATCGAATTTGTCAAATGCTTCAATGGTGAGCCATTCGAGCTTCAGAAATATGGCAGAGTTATTGCTCGTGCAGCAAGCCTCTACAACCGTCAAACCAATCTGCGCTCTATTCAGTTAGGGTTCATGCAATTCATTACCCTCAGCATGTTCGTTCAAGGCTTCTGGTACGGGAGTTATCTTGTCATCACAGAAAAAAGGACTGCAGGGCAAGTCGTAACGACATTTTGGGCTGCCTTAGTGGCCGTTCAAGGCCTCACTGGCTTTTTACCTCAATTCATTGTTCTCCAGAAGGGTAAGGTCGCGGGTGCTAGGCTACTGGCTATGATAGCCCAAATGCAACAAGATGGCAAAGGCCCGGAAACTCGAAGTGGGAAAATATTGGACCACTTTTCTGGCGAAGTTGAGTTCAAGCAGGTATATTGCCTGATCTTTCAGCGTGTTCTTCGCAAACTGATCTCTCAAGGTCTCCTTCTCGTACCCTGCCCTCCCGGATTCGCTTGCTTTACGCGATGTTAAACTCTTCTTCCCTGCTGGCGAAACGACTTTTGTTATAGGTAGAAGTGGTTCGGGCAAGAGTACACTCGGACAATTGCTTGTGCGGTTTTACGAACCGGCGGCGGGCGACATTTGTATAGATGGAGTGCCTCTTCGTAATATCGATAGTCACTGGCTTCGAGAGAATATTACGCTGGTTGAGCAACATAGTGTGCTTTTCAACGACACAATCTATCGTAACATCTCCCTCGCTAAATGGAAGTATGGGAGTGTTTCTTGCAAGGAGGTAGAGAAGGCAGTTGAGTTCGCCCTACTTCAACAAATGATTAACGACCTTCCCAATGGGTTCGATACCGTGGTGGGTCTGAAAGGCACCTCAATAAGCGGTGGTCAGAGACAGCGAATAGCACTGGCGCGAGCTCGACTTCGGGATACTCCAGTGTTGGTCTTGGACGAATCCACGAGTGCTCTTGACTACGTCATGAGATCCACAATCGTCGAAGCAATACGGACCTGGCGACGTGGGAAAACAACAATCATCATCACTCATGACATTGCTCAAATTCTTCCAGATGACTTTGTCTACGTGTTAGACAAGTCGCAGGTTGTGCAAGAAGGATATCGGAAGGCTATGGAAGCTGAAAAAGACTCTGCATTCCACGCTTTCGTTACTTCCCGACCAGAAAAGCTCGATGAATGGGAGAGGTCATCGGACGATGGCACAGACGAAGTAATGTCGCTTTATGCTGCTGCATGGGCAGCTACTTCCTACGGCACATCCCGTGCTACATCCATTGCGACTTCACGTCCTACCTCGGCCGTAATCTTTGATGAGCCGTATCTATCGCCATTTCTCAACACCCGACGAGAGTCTGTTCTTCAAATTGCTTCTCCATACCCAAGGTTCCTCCGAGAAGATGCCAATAGATCGGGGCCCTCATCGAGGCTAGGACATGAGGCCAGCATCCAATCTGTCCCAGTATTCGAGCTCTCATCCCCTTCACCATCAATTCATGGGGCAGAAGAAAAGGAGAGCCACCAACAGACTCTCTCCAGTAATGTGTCTCAGGTCCGTAAGAGCTATATGCCCTCCGAAATTCCTTCTCCTCCTCAGAAGAGGCCTCCTCAGCGCAGAAGGTTCAGCCTGAAGGAACAACGTCAAATCCGCCATGAGACAGGAGAGGAATCTACTACGACCCCGATGCCTCCTTCCATTCCACAGATTCTAAGCACAGTCTGGCCAAAGCTCGACTGGCTCTCACGCCTTCTCCTTATGGCTGCTATATTCTGCGCCATTGTTCATGCCGCATGCACTCCATCTTTCTCTTATGTCTTTGGTCGACTTCTATCCACGTTTTACGTCGTCGCCAGCCAGCAGCAACTTACCTTGATATACGCACTCGCAATCCTTAGCATTTCAATTGCAGACGGCTTAGCAACCTACGGTTTCCATTTCCTCTTCGACTACTGTGCCCAGGTTTGGATTAACGAAACAAAACTAGAGGCCATACATCGCATACTCAACCAGCCACGAGATTTCTTCGATCGGGATGAGAACAGCGTTTCGTGTCTAGCAGAGTGTCTCGATCGCTTCGCCGAAGAAGCTCGGAATCTTCCAGGTCGTTTTGCTGGAATTGTTCTGGTTATGGTCGTCATGATGGTCATAGCAGTCGCCTGGAGTCTGGTCCTCTGTTGGAAACTCACTCTTGTCGCTCTTGCTACTGGGCCGGTCTTGTATGCTATCACTTACAGCTATAACACTGTTAGTGGTCGTTGGACAGCTCACTCCAATGACGCCGACGCAGCTGTTAGCAAAGTGTTGCACGAGACTTTTGTCAACATACGCACTGTGCGGTGTCTTGTCCTTGAAGAACCCTTCCGCAAACGATACACTAAAGCCACAACCAGCGCTCTCAAAGTCGGTATAAAGCGCGCCTTCTATTGCGGGTCTTTCTTCGGGCTTAACTACGCTGGTGTCCTCTTCGTTGCCTCATTCCTCTTCTGGTTCGGCGCCTATATTGTGTCTTCGGGCGAATTTGAAACAACTAATATCATTCAAACTTTCACTGTCCTCCTACTAAGTGTGAATTACGTCAACTTCATCGTCATTTACGTTCCCCAGATCGGCGCCGCAAAGGACGCAGGAGCTCGACTCATCCGCCTGTCAAGACTACCTCAGGATTCGCACGAACATCGTGGCACAGTTCGTCTTCGATCTGTAGGCAATATTGTCCTGCAGGACGTGAATTTTACATATCGTACACGGCAAGATCATCCGGTACTGCACCACATCAACTTCCGCATCCCACAGGGTAGCTGTACCGCGATCGTTGGCTCCTCCGGCTCAGGAAAATCGACAATCGCTGCGTTACTCTTGAAACTCTACCAGACGAAATCGATCACAGATAAATTTAGACTTCCCGACATCACCATATCCGGGCATGATATTAGAAGGCTTCACACTTCCACCCTCCGCTCCCGCATCGCTATAGTGTCCCAAACACCTGTCCTCTTCCCAGGGACAATTGCAGAGAACATGGCCTATGGTCTCTCGCCAGAATCTCCCGAGGCCTCATTGTCGAGTATCCGTTCTGCAGCTTTCGCCGCCGGCATCGATGACTTCATAAACAGCCTTCCATTAGGCTACCAGACGGTTGTTGGCGAAGGTGGTACTGGCCTTTCTGGAGGTCAGGCGCAGAGAATCGCTATTGCAAGGGCGCTTGTGAGACAACCGGATATTCTGATTCTCGATGAAGTGACCTCCGCGCTGGACGTTGAGAGTGTGGGTATCATACGCGATACGATTCGCAACCTAGTCGTGGATGCACGAAAACTTGCTGGAGTGGCAGAGGAGGGTGGCAGTCTGCCAGTAACCCCGATGGTTAGTAGGTTGGGTCGCATGACTAGTGAGAGGACTAGTAGCAGAGTGGTCAGTAGGGCGGGAATTGGATCGGATCAGCGAAGCATGACGGTCATTATCATCACTCATGCGAGAGAGATGATGGCTATTGCGGAACATATTGTCATGCTGGACAGAGGAAAGGTAGTGGAAGAAGGCACTTTCGATGAACTCAAACGGAAGAGAGGTCCATTTGCAAGACTGTTGAGGGGTGGCGATGGAGAAGCACCGGAGAGGGGTGAGTGGAGGGATGATGGATGGAAGGGCAAGGAGAAGACTGGTGTTTGAACTCAGGCGCTGCATCAGTCTCTGTAGCAGTAGCCAAATACATATTTTGTTTCTTAGTCTGAACATGCAAAAGTCGTCACAATGCAGGAGTGATAAGCCGTCTCTGCCCAGAGATGGGTGGGTGTGGCTAAGTTGTTGACATTCATCCTCGCCTAGGTTTCCTAATTCGCGCATCGTTGTCTAGCCAACATCTGTAACGTTATGTTGTTGGTCTGTGCGTACTTAAGCTGTTGTCGCATCTCGCATCGCTCCTTCCCTCAACCCCCTCCCAACCCACAACATCATCATCGCGACTGCCTATGTAAATTGACACGATGGTCTCTACGCGAGCCCAACGAGATGCAACCAAGGCCGAAGAGCAGCTAGCGGCCGATCCAATGCTCAAAGCACCCCCAAAACGCGCTGGCCGCAAGAAGGTTGTTTTTGAAGAAGAGTCAAAGCCTGCACCCAAAAAGCGCGCCACCAAAAAGACGGCGCCGGAACCGGTTGTTGAAGAGGCGCCTAAGCCAGAGGCCAAACCGGTATCTAGGAAGCGTGGTGCTGCGAAAGCTGCGCCAATGCCTGAACCTGTTGTTGAAGAGCCTCCCAAAGAAGAGACGAAACCGGCGTCGAGGAAACACGCCACGACGAAGACTGTGCCCGAACCTGTTGTCGAAGAAGCGCCCAAAGAAGAGACCAAACCCGCACCCAAGAGACGGGCCGCGAAAACTGCACCAGAGCCAGGAGCGGTTCCTGAAGAACCTAAACAAGAGACGAAACCGGCATCTAAGAAGCGTGTCGCCGCGAAACCTGCGCTGGAACCAGAGCCTGTTGAAGAGCTTCCCAAAAAGGAACCAAAACCCGCATCCAAAAAGCGGTCCACCACAAAACACGCACCTGAGCCTGAGGCACCAAAGAGAGTTACAAGGGGTCGCAAGGTGGCACCAGCAGCTGAAGAAGCGCCAGAAACGGCGGCTGAGGAGCCGGTGAAGCCACCCACCAGAGCTACGCGGACCCGCAAGCCAGCTGCTGTCGAGGAGCCCGTTGAGCCTGCACCGGCCAAGAGAACAAGGACCACCACCACTAAACAGGTCGAAAAGGCAAACAAAATTTCTATCGTTACGTCTGGGGCAGCAGCAGTGAAGCGACCTGCTCGGGCTACTCGCACACGGAAGGCCCCCGAGCCAGTGCAACAGGCGCCCAAACCGTCCCTGCTACCGGTTCCGTCTCCGGCAAAACCTGAGAACCTCACGATCGAGTATGTCGAGGACCCGTTTGCACCTCAGCCTTCTCCGCTTAAAGCGCCTGCCTTGAAGCCTAAAATCACATCAGGCGTCACAGCCGACCAGCAAGCCAATGAAATATTGGCTCAACAGCAATCCCCATTGAAAGTTGCGCCTTTGAAGCTTGGTAGCCTCTCACCTCTCAAAAATGGTGGTGCGTCCAGCGTTTTACGTCCGACAGGTGCAAACGAGGAGGCTCCTTCACCCTTCAAGACCTCCAGCATCATCCACCAAGGCCCAACCCAGAACTTTTCCAACTCTCTACTTTCAGCTTCACCCCGCAAGGCCCCGACCGTATCTCCGTTGAAGCTGCCAGCTATCTCCCAATCAAAGTTCCAATCCCGCAAGGAACGAGAGGAGGTAAATAACACATCAGTCTTCAAAGCTTCTCTGCTCCATGGTTCAGCTCGCAAGCTGCCTGCTCCTATGTCTCTTCCTGGATCAGCAGTCAAGGCGACCCCGAAGACCTTCTCTGGGAAAACATCCCTTCTGCAGACTTGCCCACGCAAGATGCAGTTCCACATCCTATCAAAGTCACCCCCGTTGGAACCTGTCTTGACGACTGAACCCGAAAACTCTGATGCTGAAGATCCGATTTCAGCCCAACAGTCTCCAGTGCTTGCGCCAAAACTAGCCTCGCAGGAGATCGAGGAACCCTTTGTCGAGTTCCCGAATTATCCTACCACTCCAGCGCACATTAATGTCCAACGTGCAACAACGCCAAAGACAGAGGATCCGTTTGTCGAATTTCCAAATTACCCGACCACTCCAGCTGTCCAGCCTTTTGCCGAATTTCCAACTTATCCCGCGACTCCAGCTGTCCAGCCTTTTACCGAGTTTCCGACTTATCCCGCGACTCCAGCTGTCCAGCCTTTTACCGAGTTTCCAACCTATCCCACGACTCCGATGCATCTTAATGTCAAAATTTCTAGAGAGGCTGTCATTGAAGAGGAGGGTTTGGAGACTTCTGGACCTTTCCACGAGTTCCCGACCTATCCCACTACTCCACGACATCTGAATGTCAAAATTGCTGAGGCTCAGGAGGTTGAGAAGGTAGAGGAGGTCGCCCGAGTTGCTGAGGTTGTTACCAATGAAGATGTGGAAATGACTGACGTTCAAGACTCGGTTCAAGAGGATATTGAGCCTGCTGCGGAAAACGAGGAAGTCGGGGACATTTCGGCAGCCGACCCGTCCCCTGTTCCACGAGCCCCATTAACTACGATAAATCCCGAGATGCTTGAGTCGGAGCACCCTACCTGCACCATTCCTGCTTTGGCCTCGCCAATCAAATCTGCCTTGCGCTCACCAGTCAAGCCGGACGCTAAGACACCAAAGAAGTCTGTCACCTGGACTGCAAGCCCTCAGGCCGATCCCCAGGCCGATGTTGAGAGCTCATTCCTGATGAACGATGGGCCGCTTGCAAGTACGGTCTTCTTTGTCGATGTACACTCGTCGGAGGGCAAGGATATGGGCGACGTCTTCATTCCCCTGCTTGAAAAGCTGGGAGCGCAGATCGTTCCAAACTGGACCAGCAACAACATGGGTGTTACGCACGTCCTTTTCAAAGATGGAAGCCCAATGACATTGGAAAAAGTGGTTGCGACCAACGGTGCTGTGAAGTGTGTTAATGTTGGCTGGCTTCTCGAGTAAGTATTTCCCATTGGCTAATATTGACACATGGTGCTAATTCTCTACAGCTGTGAACGTCAAAACGCACATGTCGACGAATCAGCCTACCTCGTTAGCCTCTACCACGTCCCAGGTGCCACACCTGCCAAACCTCTCTCCAAATTGAGTGCAAATCGCACCCCTAGTCGGACTCCAGCTCGCACACCTTCGAAATACCTTGATATTGGCACTCCTGCCTGGATTCCGCTGCCAAGTTCAGTTCCCACTACGCCGGCGACAATCGACAATTCTGCGCTCAGCTTGGATAGCGATGAAAAGGAAAACGCCGTGCCATCAACCGAAACCAACAAAACACCGTATTTCTTGAACCCGAAGGAGATAGTCCAGCGGACTTGTCCGCCTAAGCAACAGAGTGAGAAAAATTTCTTCTACATCGGCGAACCTACTCCATTTAAGCAGAGGCTGCTCGCAGCTAAGCGCAGGAGCGCTGAATTTGCACCTAAGAGCCCACTGAAGAGGACGGCGCCTCTGTTCGAGCCTAAGACTGCAAGCCCGCTGAAAAGGATGCGTTTTGCTTGAGGAAGCATGGTTTGATTGGTGGAAAACTGGATTCTGGATAGGCGGCGTAAAGACTGATTTTTAGGCATAGAGTCAGGATGGGCGCCGTTATGACGGGACGATCAGTGGCGTTTTTGGTTGCGATAATAATACACAGGGATGGTGTTCTGAATCACGGTCATGGTCAATAGGATTGGAGTCTTTGTTGTTTTGCTATGCCCTGATATTGGTATTGGGATTATAGCTTGTATCCTGAATTCAAATTTGGTACTGTTAAATTGTGCTGTGCAACTCTATGAAGCACGAGACCCGCAAACTGCCTACTAACATACAGTATTGTAACACTTATTGATTGCTCTACTATGCCTAGAGCAGAGTCTCCCTACACCCTCGGGCTTCTGGTTGCTTCGATGGATCGGGAAATAGGATCAAGATCCGGTTCTGAAAATGCAAGCCTCCCAGCTATCTCCAAAATCAATAGCTGATATCTATTGCTGATCCCTCCCCTCTTGCCCTACCCCAATATCACCCACTTCAAGTCATGCTCCACGCTGTACTCTATCGTCTAGCCCTATACCAAGGCTTGATTGCGCCATCACCTTCCCCTCCAACCTAACCAGTACCCAATGGCACATGGCACTTCTTCAGTATCCTTTTATCGACCATCCAAACATACGCCCTTAAACACGAAGCCCCGTGTCCCATCTTCTCAATAGGTATGTTCAAGCAGACGCCTCGACAAAAGCACTCATAGCCTTCACCGCATCCCCATCATGCGCCTTGAGCAACTCCGTCGCCCTGATCTTCGAAAGCTCGAGTTCCGCGACCTATAATCATATCAACACTCATTCCCTCATGCCTCACAAATCCCAATCACTAGAAACATACCAACAACCCAACATCCACCTGATCAACCTTAACTACCTTCTTCTTCTCCTCGCCAGCTTTAGCAGGCTTTGTATCTCCGCTAACAGCGAGATTCTTCATGGCCTCGCCGAGTGCCTTGGTATCGACATTTTTCTTCTGGCTGGAGTCATCGTCGTGGGCGTCCAGGGAGGAGAGGGCGGCGGCTGCTTTGCGGTCTTCGGCTGTGCCGGTGGGGGCCGGGGGGTCGGAGGTGCCTTCGTGGATTGTGGAGGGTTGGGGTTCTTCTGCCATTGCGATTGAGTGCAAATAAGGACTTCGAGGGACTCGGACGTTGAACTCTACTGTACAGAGATTGAGATGAACCGAAAACGTCTGTATGCCAAGAATGTGGGGTCAAGGTTTCAGCCAATCACTAGGGTTTGGCTAGTGTCTGTATAATTCGAGGAATGCGTCCTTCACGTTTATTCTGTCATATCACCTTCAACATCTTCAACATCTTCCTTGGCCTGTGGAAGAGTAAGAGAGCGAATGTAATTGCGTCAGTAACACTTAGTGAGCAGCATTTCGACCGTTTCTTACAGGGCATTTTCGTTCTCTTTCGTTTCTTTGAGTCATCACAGAACACATTTCTTCTGCGAATCTGAAAGGTAACAGTGGAAACCCCTCCGTGACATCCACATCATTCAACAGGTTTGTCCTCTGTATCACATGCGTGTCCATTTTACTGCTTACCTTCAGACCGACGAAGGCGAATCCCCGGACCATTTCTCAGGTCACTTCATTTTTCTTGCATAATCGAAACAAAATTCAAAGTGACTGATCATTGGGGCAGCTATCTCTATTGCCAAAAAAGAATTGTCCCCGACTTAAGGTCCTCTATTTCTGGCTTCGGTGTGTAACCATCCGCATAGTTGAATATCCACAATGGCCCAAAATGGTGGCCAAGGTGGACCTCCCCGTGAATGGTCGCCATCCTGTAAAAAGCCATCTTTGCTCTCTCTTTGAACAGTACTAACACAACCACTAGCATGGCGAACCAAGCCAATAAAGCAAGTCGTAGCCTACGACTCTCCCTCCGCCGTCACGTCCGCCTTGACCAAACTTTCAAGCCTCCCGCCAATCGTCACCCCAACAGAAATCGTCAAACTAAAAGCCAGTCTACGAGATGCCGCACTTGGCAAAGCTTTCCTCCTCCAAGGCGGCGACTGCGCCGAGCTCTTCTCCTATTGCGCCGATGGCCCCATCGACTCCAAGATCAAATTACTGCTCCAGATGAGTTTAGTGTTGATCTGGGGTGCCAACAAACCCGTCATCCGGATTGGGCGCATGGCGGGCCAATTTGCGAAACCGCGCTCTAGCCCCACCGAAATGATTAATGGGAAAGAAATCCCAAGTTTCCGGGGGGACATTTTGAACGGGTTTGACACTAATGAGAGGACGCCTGATCCCGACAGATTGGTCGCAGCATACTTTCACTCTGCGACGACGCTGAACTATGTCCGGGCGCAGCTTGCAAGCGGCATCGCAGACCTGCATAATCCGCTTGATTGGGGCTTGGGACACGTAAGGGATAAAGAGCTGCAGAGCAAGTATCAGAAGATTGTGCATAGCATTGCAGATTCGTTGCGGTTCATGAGGACCGTGGGCGCTGATACGGCTGGCCAACTGCAGACGGTAGATTTATATACGAGTCATGAAGGTTTGGTGTTGGAGTATGAGCAGAGTTTGACGAGAAGGCTACGACATCCTGCAAATTACACCTCGGCCAAGAATGAAGGGGGTGGGAAGGGCTGGTACAACACCTCAGCACACTTCCTCTGGATTGGAGATCGAACGAGACAGATTGATGGGGCGCATGTTGAGTATTTCCGGGGTATTGAGAATCCGATTGGGATCAAGGTTGGACCATCTATGCAATCGGATGAGTTGGTAAGGCTGCTAGATATTGTGAATCCGACGAAGGAGATCGGAAAGGTTACGCTGATCACGAGGTATGGGGAGGATAAGGTGGAGAAGATGTTAGGCCCGCATATCGAAGCTATCAAAGGCAGCGGCCATGTCGTGGTTTGGCAGTGTGATCCTATGCATGGGTGAGTACCTCCTCACTCCCTTCCCCCATCAACACCAACTGCGAGACATAGTTGATTCTGACGATCAGCATAGCAACACCCGCAGCACCGAAACCGGCATTAAAACACGCCACTTCAGCTCTATCTTTTCAGAGCTCTCTTTAGCCCTCAAAATCCACAAACAGCACGGCTCTTTCCTGGGCGGCATGCATCTTGAGTTGACTGGTGATGCGGTTACGGAGTGTGTGGGTGGCAGCGAGGGATTGGTGGAAGAGGATTTGAGTCTGAACTATACGACGTATTGTGACCCAAGACTGAATGAGAAGCAGGCACTAGAATTGGCATTTCTGGTTGCGGGGCATTACCGGGAGGATGGGCATGGGTCTGAGGTGTGAGAGGGTTTGAGTGAGAATGGGATTGGACTTTGGAAGATAGAACATGCATTATACCTGGGCAAGAGAAAAATCAAAGTTAATTTTTTTTTTTTTCCTCAGTGCCATGGCCATATGTAAGGATATCAAGTGGAACACTTTTACTGAAAGGGAAGTTTGCTGGCGAGCATCAGCTGCTAGCATTCTCGAGAGTATGAGAAGGCAGTTCGCCTACAAGATATGCCACTGTGTAGTCATAACTTGCTGATTTGGCATTGCCTTCTAGAGGGAACTAATCCTGATGTGTTTTTTTAATTAATAGCCGCCTATTACCGACCACTATACTTAGTAAGTACTTGACACAGATTAATCGGTGCGCTTTAGGTGACAAACCTCATAGAACTTACACAACGCTCTCTTATGCATCAACTTTCTACCTATAATCAAGGTGTATCCATCAAAATCTATTACAAACTAGTAAATGCGACTCGAGTTCGAGTACAAGCTTGCTCAACTAACGCCGTAGTTTTTAGTGTACAGGACACAGTCGACTTTGACCTATAACCAGCTTAGTGAGCTGCCAACTTAGCTCACCCTCTTGTACTTGCTCAATTGCCACCAGAGCAGCCCTTGAGTCTTGGGGATAGCTTTTGCACCCTTCGTACGGACCATAGAAACGAGATTAGGCGAGAAATGCTACGAAATTAATGTCTAGAGCCAGTGTCATGATCAATTCTATAAGATTTACCACCCAAAGTACACGGATCAATCTTGCCAAGCCCCTTACTAAGTATAGCTAGCCGGTAATGGAGGGTTATTAACTAAAATACACAAGAAGAGTATCGAGGCTTCTTGAAGTGACAAGAGATGTAAAGGAGTGTGCTCTGTAGGCGACGTTCAGATGTTGGAAGATAAAGCGGCCCGATTGCCGCTCTAAGCCGATCCACGTGATCTCGGCCCTAACTTTAGCGTCATCTGTTCGGCATTTCCCTTGTCTCCACCTTTCATCATTCCGCCCACACCGAACTCCGAATCTCGCCCAAAGCTGGGATCTATTCTACTCCGGAATACTGCGCCACCTAACAGTGGCGGCAGGGGCAAATCAGAATTCACACATTTTGTGAGCGGGGAGTGGGAAGGTCATATCGTGCCGCTATAGCCGACGGAGGATTGCAGACGTACTAATGATGCAGAACGAATCACCGGCGATTTCGTCCTCGAAAATTCTGTTAAGCCCGATAAATGGGATCTCATACCCCAGGAAATACCACAGTATGCATGAGATCGGTCTCTGGCTGCAGGCAATGTGTGTTTCCGGGTATAACAAATATGCAATTGGGATTTTGGGTCTGCGTATTTAGGGTCGCGTGCCCTTCATCCATATCGCCATGATCTTTGAGCTTTTGCTTTCAAGCTTTGAACTAGTTAAATCTTATTCTACTTGTCCATAGCTGCTTCTCATTCCCCTTTCGCTCATGATGGCAGTCCTTAGAGACACACGAACAGACACTTCTACAAGAACCAGGTCAAGGTCAAGACCAAGTCGCCCAAGTAGTCTACGACTAAATCGACTGTTTTCTACTCAGTTCCCAGACGACCACTCGGTCTACCACCAAGAAGATGGAGAAGGTACACATGTGAACGAGGACACTAGTTCGCTTCACAAAACAGAAACAGAGAGACACCGTCAGCCATCATCTACCGAGACAGATGACACTGAAAGCTCTTTTGATGGAGTTGGAGGCTCAGAAAAGGGAGATGGCGCAGACATTGTGGACCAAGACACCGCGATTCAGGAGATCATAAATATTCCAGACGAGCGTGACGTAGAGGCTGGACCACCTCAGCTAGAGAGAAAGAAGAGTTTTCGGTCACTGAAGGATCCGAATCTTGTATGTGCTCTGCTGGGTGTACTTGGATTGGAGGTTTCAAAGCTGAGGTCATGATAGGTTACTTGGGACTCTCCAGATGACCCAGCAAACCCCAAGGTATGCTCCCATCACCATATTCACAAATTTCCTGAGACTGATAAGTTGCAAGAATTGGTCATTCCAAAGAAAGTGGGCGGCTACCTTCATTGTATCGTCCTTTACCCTCGTCTCGCCCATTTCTTCGTCCATGATATCTCCTGCTTTGTTCTCGATAAGCCAGGAGTTTCATATTACGAATGACGTTGAGGCTCAACTCGCTCTGTCCATATTCGTTCTGGCTTATGCCATCGGCCCTCTGTTCCTTGGTCCCCTGTCTGAGATCTATGGGCGTGTGATCGTGCTTCAACTAGCAAATCTCTTCTATTTGGCATGGAACCTTGGCTGTGGCTTTGCTCAAAGTTCAGGCCAGCTCATGGTTTTTAGATTCTTTAGTGGGCTGGGCGGCAGTGCCCCGCTAGCTATTGGTGGTGTAAGCTCCCTCAAACTTTCACCGAAGTATTTTCTTACATACCTCAGGGTACCCTCAGTGATTTGTTCTATCCCGAGCAAAGAGGAAGGGCCATAAGCATATACAGTCTCGCACCACTCCTTGGCCCTGCGATCGGACCCATTGCAGGTGGATTTATCTCCCAAAACACTACATGGCGGTGGTGTTTCTACTCCACCTCCATCTTCACCGCTGTCGTCCAATGCTTCGGCGTCTTCTTCCTCCAAGAGACATATGCACCCAAACTCCTTGCATGGAAAAGAGATAAGCTGCGCAAAGAAACCGGAAACATGGAGTTGCACACAGAATACGACAACCCTGATAGAACACTACCGAAGACACTGAAAGTAGCATTTCAACGACCATTCAGATTGCTGGGCACGCAGCCAATCGTCCAGGTTCTCGCATGCTACATGGCATATCTATACGGCTTACTGTACCTTATGCTCTCCACCTTCCCCATTCTCTGGACCAATCGGTATCAAGAAAGTGTCGGCATTGGCAGCTTGAACTTCATTTCCATGGGCCTAGGGTTTTTCTTGGGAACCCAAACATGTGCACCACTCAACGATGCTCTGTATTGCCGACTTAAGAGACGAAACAATAATATCGGAAAACCAGAGTTTCGAGTCCCCATGATGATTCCCGCTTCCCTATGCGTACCAGTTGGTCTGTTCTGGTATGGTTGGAGCGCCCAAGCACACATCCATTGGATTATGCCGAATATCGGAGCGTGTCTCTTCTGCGCAGGAACTATTGTGGGATTTCAGTGTATTCAGACGTACCTTGTTGATTCGTATACGAGATATGCGGCGTCGGCGATTGCGGCGGCTACGGTGCTCAGATCGCTGGCTGGATTCGGCTTTCCTCTTTACGCTCCGGCGCTTTTCAGAGCTCTTGATTTCGGGTGGGGGAACAGTTTGTTGGGGTTTATTGCTATTGGGCTTGGTTTGCCAGCACCGTTCTTGCTGTGGAAGTTTGGAGAGAAGCTGAGGTCTATGAGTAAGTTTGCTGCTGGGGGTTAAATTTGTTTAGAAACTCTTGGGAGTTACTTTGGAGCTGAAGGAAAAAGCTGAGGACGACTCAAAGAGGTTGGCATGAACATTGTATTCAGCAAATATGGCATGGGATTGGTGTTATCCTTTGAGGGGCCACACTTTGGTTGAATTTTCTATTGAATAACCAGGATACTAAAAGCCACTATACGCAGGAAATATAAGGTCCCTAGATATGTTAGATAGCTATAACGGAATATAATAGAGCAGTTTCAGAGGTGTGACTTGAAGTCTTCCGAATTAGGCGATATGTCATTCGAGGGGTCCGTGCCCGAGCTGTCATCCCATGGCCAAAAAGTGAAGAACGTCGTCAACACCACGACTTTACGTCCGACCGCCCACTTCCAACCGCACGCCTATTGCAATTGAGATGTCTGTATCATGCAATTGCATTGCAGGCGCAATGAGGGCCATTAGACCAGCTTCAACGCTGCGCACCGAGCTCCACGCCGTCCGAACCTCCGCCAGACGTACCGTCACGTCCTCCCACAGCCCGAGCTCGGCCATAGTATATCGAGCATTACCGAAGCAGAAAACAATATGCCTGCCGAGAGCGCAAAATTCTATTTGGCATGGCCGTAACCTTGGAGGAAACCCGCGCAAACCTCCAGGCCAGCCCGTACGACCTTTCTCGAACTCCACGCCAAGATGCAAACTCAAGACTATAGAGCAAGTGAGGGCAAGAAACAAAGGCGGGGTAAGCTAATATTCTGCCTATTTTCTTCTCCCTCGTCTAAACCTCATAATCGTGTCTCATCATATAAGACGATGCTAATATTATGTTCGATAGCCCTTCAACTTGACCGCTGCAATTCTTTTCATCAGTGCTGGTGTTGGACTGTATTTCTACTTCACATACGAAAAAGAGCGCGTGGCACGGAAGCGAATAGCGGAGCAGACGAAGGGGATGGGGAAACCGAAGGTTGGGGGGCCGTTTGATCTCATAGACCAGGATGGACAACAGTTTACGCATGAGGATATGCAGGGGAAATATGCGCTGGTATGTCAAAGAGACTTCATGCTGTGGACCATGGCACTGTATATGTTGGACGGGCCGTGGGAGGTTGTTGCACTGAATTGGAAGGAGTTTAGGAGATTGCAAAGACTTGTTGACGTTGTATTTGAACAGCCTTGCTGACGACGGTGTTTTTAGGTCTATTTCGGCTTCACTCACTGCCCTGATATCTGTCCTGACGAACTCGACAAAATGGCATTGATGATTGACAAGATCAAAGAGAATTGCGGCAACGTCATTCTCCCCATAATGATCAGTTGCGACCCAGCGCGCGACACGCCCGCCGTGCTAAAGGAATACCTCAAAGAATTCCATCCCGACATCATCGGGCTCACAGGAACTTACGACAACATTAAGCAGACCTGCAAAGCGTATCGCGTGTACTTCTCCACGCCCCCAAACGTCAAGCCTGGCCAGGATTATCTAGTAGACCACTCTATCTACTTTTACTTGATGGGTAAGTTATTTGCCCATCTTGCGACCCTCAATTTCGTGACGATGTTGCATTGAGATTTGATGTGAATGGGGTTTGAATACTGATGAATACTGACTTCACTACAGATCCAGAAGGCGATTTCGTCGAAGCGATCGGGAGGAACTTCACCGCCGACCAAGCGGCGAAGGTAATGATGGATCATATCAAGGATTGGAAGGGCCCGCTGAACAAGAAGGAACATTGGGCATGAGGTTGTTGGCGTTGGTGATGTCGTCTCCCCTCTCCCTCGTCTCCAACGGCGCTTGTATATCGTAACAAGTTCATTGGTACGAATATTTGTATAAACGGTATGTAGAATATCAGTGTACATCATCCTGCTAAAACGGACCTCCATCGTCAATTTCGTCAGGGAAATATTCTCAATGATTGAAAATCGTTTGTGGTTCGGTTTGGTGCAGCAGCAGACTCAAGGATCGAGAGAGAGGATGGAGGATAAATGTCGGACACACTCTCAATTTGGTGTTTGATAATAGAGAGCGCGGCTGTTGACTCGCTGCCCTTGTGTACGGCGGTACATCCCTCGTGTCACGGCACACTCTCCGATCAACAACTGCAAGTCTGCGAGGTGAACATATTTTTAAGGTTAGATCCCAGGGTCAACGAGAACGACAATATTCTTGAAGGCTTTATTGAATATATCTAGCAAGCATCCCCCCAGTAACTCCCATCGCACAACAGTCTGCAAAGATCACTCTCGGCTTCTCATGTGAAGCTTTCCCCTCGTCGCCTGAGATCCTAGGTAGGAAAGACTTTTGCAGCACCGCAAGCTTACCCGTTATGGCAGTTTGGGAGTAATGTTGTCGATCAAGCTAATTTTTGCGAAAAGCCTAGAGAGCTCTGGGAGATATGACCAAGCACGGCGTTGCTGTGACGAGATGAGCATTTCGAAGTTCGTACTGCTGGTGCAGACTTGCTCCCCGTGTAACTATAGGCGAGGGCCGCAAGTATCGAAGTCGTCAAAGTAATTTAAATTTTAAAAGCTTATTGTTTCCAGGAGGCACCGCAGATGCAAGTAATGAGAAAGGAGCGAGCGGAGTGGTGAACTACTACTCTCCACCTTCTTGCCATTAATAAGAAGGCATACTGTACGAGCAAGTGCAAACATCAGCAATATTTTCCCGCCATAACAATAAGCTCCTCCTCATCCTTCTACCTTAACTCTGTACTCATATATGTGGCATGTGCGGCGGTTCTCCGTAGCGAAACGGAGCGCAGAAAGTAAGCATTTTCCTGATTCCTGTTTGGGAAGTTGAGGTCCGACGGGGACGGTCGACCCGTCTGCCGGGTTCAAGTTTTCCCCATTTTTTGTATGGCGATGGAACCGCATGGGATTGAGTGGGAGAAGGGCACGAGGGCACAAGGGCAAGCCGGTTGTAGGGCGCGGGGTGGGCTGGGGCAGATGCAGGATATCGCGAACGAGGTGTTAGTAGTTGGGAATTGATATCAACATCATGGTGAAGATAGATAGGATTGATATCATGATCGCACAACACAATCGTAATGAAAGGTAACATCATGAACCGATCCAAAGTCATTCTCGCAAAGGCTATCCTCTCCATACCTCATCCAAAGGTGTCAATTGAACGAGAGCCGTGTGCCTCGACGCAGATGAAGGGACACGGAGCACTCTCTTTGGTCCGTCCACCTACTTCGGGACGACGATACTAACAAACTATCAAGCATCAAGACCGGAGCCACAGCGTCTCGTCCAACCTATCCCGATCACGAGCATATCCAAAGCAGCATCGCTTGTCGGCAAACCGCACTACACAGCATCAATTTTTTAATATGGGAAAACAAGACAGAGTGGAGAGTAGCGAAGTGTGAGGGGTCAAGGGTTCATCCGACCACCCAGCTCCCTGACGTTGATTGCTTTCCAGCCACTTTGTCGAGACTCGAGACTGCCTCGCGATCAGGATGCTACCCGAATCATTTCCTCATCGCAGTCGCATCATCATTCTGCTTTCCCTCTATGGACTCACCTATTCAATGAAACCGACCTGCGACCCTCCAGATAGAGGGAGTTGTGAGAGGTGTTATCGCTGATCATGAATTAACATTTCATCATGCGACATCTCTCGCCAGAAACATCAAGCCACTCGTTTCACTCATATTTGCAGCGAACCAGTGGGCGATCAACTTCATCTCGGACCTGTGGTAGCGTTAAGCCTTGCCACAGCCGTGCGCCAATCCACGCCAGCATCTCTTCTCCGTATCTTGGCCTTTTCGGCTCGGGCACGGGCAGACAGATATGGTCGGACGACTAGGGTCAACCTTCTTTTATATGTTGATTCGGCACGGCACCGGCAACCCCAATTTTACCGTGATGGAGATGTGTTGCATGGATGCGCGACAACTGTGCACTGGGCCGTCCCTTCACTTGCATTGCCAGATGGGGCTGCATATCCGGGGAAGTACAGCTCGTGCGGCAGGCTATCATCGTGGACGCTGTGTGGTGAGGCGACTGACAGTTGATTTTGTGTTTGGCACCGTTAATCCTGCTCAGCTAACACTACGCCTGGAAGGGGCAAGCGATGAAGTTCCACAGAAGCTTCGGTGCATCTGGCTCCACATTACTGGCTCAGGGCGAGATAGGGGCACGGGCCTTGATACACAAGGGTGGCAGGGGGCCTGCTGATAGACATGGTTGTATTTCATACCGCAGCAAAGGGTCGCACGTCCAAAGTGTGCCATAGGGCAGCGGCTGCCATATATTATGCGAAACACCCGCTCCCTTGAGGGAGCTATCACGAGTTGCGCCTCTCTGCAGACACCCGTCGCCTTACCCAGCAGTACAGGTACATACTGGTAGTTCATCATGAGCACCAACGAGGTCCTCGACTCTCATGTCGACCCTGTGGGCCAGGTGAACCCTAATGTGTATGTTTCCGTCACCCATGCTGTGCGCGCTATGCTACCGGACACTGCGTGCAGCTGCAATACCTTGAACTCTGACTGATGATGAATAGTCCGCCGTTGACAGAGACGAAAAACGCGTTCAACACTCCAGCTAGCGCTACTAGGCAAGAGGTGGATGAGAAAGAGGAAGCCGAAGAGACGGTCAAGTCACTGGATGACGAACACCATGATGACTTCACGATTGATCCCTTCATGCCTTTTGGCGACCTACCCGAGGAGCGCAGCAACATCCTGACCATTCGTGCCATCTTTGTTGGTTTGTGCTGTGGTGCGCTCGTGAACGCTTCAAACGTATATCTCGGCCTTAAGACAGGATGGACCTTCACTGCCAACCTGTTCGGCGTAAGTAATGTCAGATCAATTGGAATAGGATCCCAGCTAAACTTCTCAGGCCATTGCTGGTTTCGCCGTTGTCAAGTTTCTTTCCAAAACACTGCCCGAGGCATTCCCTATCCTGGGAGGCAACTTTGGTCCACGTGAGAACAATATCATCCAGACCGCCGCCATGGCCTCTGGTGGTCTCTCCTCCGTGTTCGTCTCTGCTTTTCCCGCGTTGTACCAGCTCCAGCTATTGGACACCCCGAAGGCCGATTACTGGAAGATCGTGTCCCTTACCGCTGTTGCAGGTTATTTTGGGTACTTTTTTGCTACGCCTAGTAAGCCATGTGCCTCAATTGTAATTTGCGTATCTGACAACATGCAGTGCGTAAATTCTTCATCATCTACGTAGCACGTGAGCTCCGATTGATTTTCCCTACTGCGTCGGCCACTGCTATGACAATTCGTAGCATGCATCAAGCTGTCACTGGAGAGCGGATCGCCAAAATGAAGATGAAGGGTCTGAGTATTGCGTTCGCCGGCGCGTTGATTCTGCGTGTCGTCTCCCAATATTGCCTTGGTATTCTCTGGGACTGGCACTTCTTCACCTGGTTCTATATCTGGGGCAAATACAATAGTAAGGGACAACTCGCCTCTTTCAGAATTCGAAGCTGATGAATTTAGACCAAGCACTTGCCGTGGAGAACTGGGGATGGTTCCTGGAGTGGACCCCCGCCTTTATTGGATCTGGAATGCTCGTCGGTCTGAACGTTTCAATCTCATTCTTGGCCGGCAGTATCATTGCTTGGGGTATCATTGGTCCGGCTCTTGTGCACAACAACATGGCCTGGGGAATTGATCTTAGTGATGGTGACCCAAAGTGGGAGGGCTTGATCTCCTTTGCATCACTCAGTTTGAAAGCTTGCAACAAGGACCTCCCAAGCCCCCGATACTGGCTCTTGTGGCCAGGTGTTCTGCTTATGATTGCGGTCTCTTTCACCGGTAAGGGTGATCTCGGAAACTTTTGGCAGATAGTTGGCTAACCAAACATCCAGAACTGGCACTCCAGTATAAGGTCATCTTCTTCGCTTTCAAGGCCCTCTATCGCGGCCTCGCTAATGGTATTTATGCGCTCGGAAGGGCGATGGGCAAAGAGCTCAGTTTCTTCAAGCGCGTTGGCCAACAGGCCGAGGAAGACTTGGTCGACGACTCTGCTGAACCACACCAGCTTGTCAAGATGTGGATGTGGCTTCCCGGGCTCCTGCTGTCAATCATCTGTATCTGTGTCGTCTTGGGCGTTGAATTCGACATGCCGGTCGGAATGTCTCTTCTTTCCGTCTTCCTCGCCTTCTTCTTCTCCTTCTTGGCTATCCAGTGCACTGGTGTCACGGATATTACCCCTCTCACTGCCGCATCCAAGGCTTCGCAAATCGTGCTCGGTGGTGCTACCAAAGGAGAGGGGTGGGGAGTCGAGCATGCGCAACGTCTCAACCTGCTCGGCGGTGCCATGGCCTCTATGGGTGCTAACCAATCCACGGACTTGGTCTGCGATTTCCGAACCGGTTTCCTGCTCCGCACTCCACCCAATCAACAGTGGCTCGCCCAAGGTGTTGGCACTATTGTCGCTGTTTTCCTCGCCCCAGCCATGTTTCAGCTGTTCTCCACCGCCTACCCTTGCATCATCGACATCAACGCTGAGCGCTGCCCCTTCGCTGTTCCCTCCGTCGCCGCCTGGCGCGCCACCGCTGTGGCCGTCACCGACCCAACGTTCCCTATTCCAACCTCTTCGGGAATTTTTGCCATCGTGTTCGCATGCTTTGGCTCGTTCATGGTGTTTGTGAGACACTATGTCTGGGTTGGCAAGTGGGAATGGATGAAAGCGTATCATCCCAACATGATGTGCATTGGTCTTGCTTTCGTCCTGTCCCAGACGCATTACGGAACTGCTATGGTTATCGGTGCCACCTGGGCGGCTATCTGGGCTAAGCGCAATCCCACTGGCTTCGACATTTACGGTTACGCTATCGCTGCCGGTCTCATCGCTGGCGAGGGGATCGGTGGCGTCATCAACGCTGTTTTCCAGGTCGCCGGCATCTCGGGAAGCAAGTATGGCTCCAACGTTGCCTGCCCCGTTAGCTGTGAGTAGTCGACGATGTGTGCCAAATTCTATGTACCCATGCTGTAGACAACTTCAAGAGACGGAGTTGGCGAATGTAGTGTTGACGGCTCTGATGAGTTCGATAGTATTGGATATACCACGGTACCTCATGACCATAAATAGTGCTTAATCACTAAATATTTTATTGAATTGTCCCTCCCTAATGACCTCCGAATAGTGATGACCTTCGAATAGTGTAGGAGCAACGAAAGTTATACAGAATCCTGAACAGACATGGGGCAGCCAAGCGTCACATCCATGCCATTCCCATATGCCCAGGCATGTATGTACTGCAGTCGTGGAGAACCGTGGAAATATCCCGGTCCCGCAACCGGGTACATGGTGCATAGTACGACGTGGGACAGACACCTTACACGCCCCAAATCTCCCTGAACCTCAACAGATCTTTTTGCCCATAACATTCTGCCACAACTGTCAAGATCATATCAATTGTGACTCTAGTGTTCAGATCCGGGATATAGGCATCTTCAACTTCGACGTCGGCTTTTTCTTCAACCTCCATATCGACCTTTTCGTCCTTGATGATGATTGAAATCTCCTTCTGCAACTCCAAATTGCGGCCCTGTAGCTGTCGACGCTCATAGTCGGCTTCGGCGCCGGAAAGTAGACGTTGTCGTGATGGTGAGTCGGACGCACCTGTAACAAGAGTAGACCTAGTTTGATGCTTTTCTTCGACACGTCCTGTTGGACTTATGGCGCCCTTCAAACCTTCTGCTTTGGGCACGTTGAGCTCATTCTCTCGTATCTTTTGACGCTGATACTCCGCTTCGGCACGCGAAAGAAGTGGCTTGCGGGGAGGGGAAGGGGAGTGCGGGGAGGCGATATTGATGCATCTTCCATTATGGCGAGGTTTGCGCCCCGGTGATGGGGATGCGGACAAGGATGAGAGAGAGGAAGTGTTTCGGCGTCTGCCGTTGCGGTGTGGTTGGCGAGTGCAACCTCGTTCCGGCGAGTACTCTTGGAGTTCTGAGACAGTCAGAGGTTCGATTAGTCGATCTCCGAGTTGGGCCAACAAGCGTGCTCGTGCTTGTTCGAGAGTATCATATTCCTCGGGGACATCACGATCCTGACCTCCTTCGGAGGTGGACATGGAATCATCAGACTCAACGCCTTCTCCATCCTCAACCTCCCAGTCGACTATATCTTCTTCGTTCCCGAAGTCGCTCTCAGGTTGGGCTGCATTATCTTCCTCTGTTCTGCGTCGAAATTTGTCGCTAAGCTCCCTGGCTTTCAGACCCAGCTCTCTGATGCTCCCTATCTTGGTATGATCGAGTATGCCTGCTTCACCTGCTTTTGCTAGCAAAGTCCAAATCCAGCAGCTCTTCTGCTTCGTGATATATTCGAATCGGTCTAAGCTCTCCATGCAATATCTAAGGCCTCGGAAAGTATGGCGGTCGTCCAATTGGTACACCTGCGCAGGAGTAGGAAATTCGCGATCCAGGGTATGGAGCCATTCGCGCCTAGTCAATGGTGGTTTGGTATCCGTACATTGTGAGGGGTGCGTGTTCATACGCTCGATTAGATCCGCTGGCGAGGCTTTTGCGATCGTTTCCCTGAGAGCTGTGTATCGCCTCAGGAGCTGGCCGTAGTATGCATCTTGGGGGTCTGGCTCAGATGAAGAATCTGATATATACTTCCGGGAAGTATTGAGAGTGGGTCCAATGGTACGGGCAATGTATGCGCCGTCCTTGTAGAACGCTCTCATGTCTCCGCGGCCATCGTTGTATATTGATTCGTTGAACTCGCCATCAGGGACTTCTGGGGTGGGGGCTACCAGCAGTTTAGGGATTGCTGATGCTTCAGACCTATATTATCACACAGGTTGGCTGTGTGTTCTTCTCTTCAACGTGATAGTCTTATGGTGGGTGACAGATTCGGCGTGGATATAGGCATGCGGCTAGCTGCTGAACTTAGGAAACATAAAAATTGTCTTACCTGACACTGCGAAGATAGGCAAAAGCATTCTTTGTGGACTCATCAGATACCTCCTCATCATCATCCAGACCTGGGAATTGATGCTGCATTCCAAAGGTCATGTTCATCGGGCGACGGATATTGGAGACTTTCCGCTGACCAATTATAAGATCTTCGGATCGATTCGTCTTGTTTGAGGTTCCATTGTATTTGGAGCGTTTGTTCTGCCGGTTTTCACCTATTGCCAAGTCGTCGGTGTCGATATCTGAGAGCTTTCGTTTCGTAGACTCGGCGAGCGGTTTGGGAGTAGAGTTCCCGTCTTCTGGAGAAGCGGCCGGTAGTATGGAAGGGAAATCATCAGGTCGAGTTAGTTTGTTGTACATCGCGCCGTCGCACGTAACGGCCTTATTGACGCCGCTTCGCGACATGTCAACGGTTGTGGACTTTTGCAGATTGTGTTTGTCGAAAAGTTGAGCTCCAGCTCGGTGTGAGCCTTTTGGCGCCTGTAGTGCAACTATCTTTGCTTACATAATCCATCTCACTTCGCCACAGCTCAATTTGGACGTTTCCTCCATCACAGCTATTAGATATATGCTTCGTCTTTACCGCTACATCGCCTTGAATATTTTATTTCCTTGACTGTACCATTACAGCCTTTTATTGTACACCACCCATCAAGAGATATTGGTGAACGCCATGAACAAGATACCTTTTCAAGGCTCCAAATTGTCTCCTCCACGCAAGCTATGCCCTCCTACGAGCCTCCTCAACGCTATTACCCTAGTCTCCTGCAGCCCCACATACTCCCACTGCTAAGCCCGTAGATAAAGTTCCCGCCTTATGGAATATTCCCGTTTGCATTCCCATGGACGACAGATCAGCCAAGGAGCCTCCGCGGACTAGACTACAAAGTTTCTTATAACCTCCCCTCATCATTCCTAGCCTAGCATTCAGATGTGATTTGCTCTCCACATCTTCAAAGTTTCACATACTGACTTGGGGAATCGCGTCTCAGGGCCATTGCAAAAAAAGAAAAGGTAAAGTGAGCACGGAAATAAGCCCATGGCGTACAGGCTGTTTGCTTGACATCACTCTCTATATCTGTGCATTTATCACATATATATAAGTTTAGAATGGACTTCTTAAATATTCTCTTGTCCTATCATTAATGTTGCACTTTCATATACAATTCCGGTACTCCCGTGATTTAAGATGGTATGACCCCAGTCTCAACTTCACTACTTCACTGCTATGGTTCTGCCCTGGTCATCTTAAAAGAAGTCAGGCCAAGCAGCTGAATCAGTGTCAAAAGGTATCTAGGCAAAATAATCTTCGGGTTGGTCTTGTAGGGGCAGGAATCGGAGGGCTCGCGGCAGCCATTGCCATCGTTCGAGCAGGGGCGCATAACACTATCCTCGAGGCTGCCCCAGAGTTAGGCGAGGTACACCTAAATTCCATTCTTTTCTCATATTTATGTCGAACGAGAGCAGATTGGAGCTGGTACTCGAATGACACCGTATCTAGGTCTCGCCTTTTCCGTGCTTGAGATGTCGACAATATAATCGGAGACAACCTCGTAAGATTTGAAGAAGTGAACCTGCGGCGCAAAAATGGAACAAAAGTCGGATGAACAGATGAAGAGAGTGGAGGGCGCTCTAGATCAGCCATGGTGGTTCGTTCATCACGCACACCTCACACTAGTCTGGTGGAGGTCGCTAGGAGAGAAGGGTACAGCGTTACATCGACCCGAACGTGGCCTCAATATCAAATAGGCCATCCCAAGCAGTAGAGGGTCAAATTAGAGTCAGGCAAGCGTCATATCTTTGACTTCTTAGTTGGATCGGACGGTGTAAATGGCATCCTGCGCCAAACACTCTTCCAGATGTAACGCCCACTCCACCTAAAATAAATTCCGCATATCGGGCCATCGTTCCCTAGTCAGAAATTCGAAAACATCCAGGTCTAGCGCCACTAGCCTCAAAGCCCTCAATAGACATCTGGATGCCCGACAGAGCCTACATCATCTCATATCTAATTTCTGCTGGAAGAGATTTTAACATGGTATTCTCACACCATACCCCTAAGCCTGTCACTGCCGTCGAAATTGTTGATATACAAGAGATGCGTAGCCAATATAAGGACTTTGATCCTCCAGTAAGGAAAATCATCGATATGATACGGGAGGTCAAGCGCTGGCCTCTTCTTGTCACAGGTCCTCTGGAATCTTGGTCCTCGACTGAGAAGAAAATTGTCTTACTGTTTGTGCTCTCCCGCGTACCCATAGGGCTCCGCTAACGCGTAAACAGAGGCAACGCTGCCCACTCGATGGTGAACCACATGGCTCAAGGCGCAACAGCCATGGAGGACGGAGCATTTCTCGGTAAAGTACTCAGGGAAGTTGTCATGGGCAGATTGACTCCAGCCCAGGCGATCGATATCTACGAAAAAGGTAGAATGCAAAAAGTGTATATAAAGCAGCGGATATCGCTTTGAATGGCCATATCTGGTACCTCCTCGAAGGAGCTGCTGCCATAGCAAGAGATGGGGCGATGAAGGCTGAATCTGATGACGAGCAATCGATACGAACACCGAATCTGTGAGCTAGAGAAAGAGGAAAAGCTTGGATGGTGCTGATATTCTCGCAACTACGGCGGTCCTGCCACTGATCTTGGGATTTATGGGTATCATGTTGAAGCGCATTCTAAGGAGGCCATCGCCACTTACCTAGTGAAGTAGGAATTGATGTATAAGAGGACAGTGATGTAGGTGGAGGCTGACAAGGTCGTAAATTCGTTCTTGCCTAGAGCACGGAGGTTTAAGATGGCTTCGAAATTGTGAAGTGAGATCATTTCGTAGCTCATACTTTAATTTAGTAGGTAGAAGTTCTAGCAATTTGGATGGATATTCCGCTGTTGGCGTACGTCATTACTTGCTATATTTTATGCCACATGTGCATATCGATGTAGATGTCGGTGAAGGTGTAACCGTAAGTGCCACTGGGCAGTTCAAACTAGAGTGATTGAGATATCGGTGTGGCGTTGAACTTCTAAATATTTCTACATCCTTTCTCCTCACTTTAACCACCCTTTCTACTCTGTGTGATTCTTCCTGAGAAATCAATACAGGGGTTGCCCAATGTCCTTCGGCTTCTTTCTCTCGAATTGTTATATTCCCTTCCAACTCGGCTTGCATGCCGTCACACTCCGGCGGGACTTCGTCTATCTTCTCGTTCGTTATCTACCTCGTCGCGATCCGAGTCGGAGGTCAGTGTTCAGCGTTGATCTCACTGTAATTGAACTCAACGCTCTCGAACACAGCGTCCGGCCTGAACCGCAATGCGTCGCACCTGGTCATAGGTCGGGACGAGCAGCCAAGGTACCCTGAGAAAGTGGAAAACCTTAGCGCTGAAGAATGTGAACTCCGGAAAGTAGCGGCCATGGAACTCGGTCTCAAGGAGTTGTCATACTGTCTTTCTCTCGTCAGCATTCTTTGGATGGTGGGTGAGTCTTTCACTTTCTTTACCTGCAGTATTGTGCAGCTCCGCAGAGCACCCACTGAATGTGATATGCGATTCATAGGAGACTGACAGGGACAAATTATCTCAACGAACTTGACCGGCTTTACATCGTTCCCGATCAGCCACTCTGGCCAAACATGGGCGGAGGCAGGGATATTCAAATCTCAAGGTGGGGCTCCTCCTATGCCCAGGGGATACAACTACTACCTGAATATTTCATTTCATCGCTGGCACCACGCACTGCTATTGAGCCGCATTTGACGCGGTGCTGTCGCCTTCCACTCTCCAAAAGCCCGTGCATGTACCTCGATCTCACACTACCTTCGATAGCCGACGACTTCGCCCCAAGGCACACGCAGGGTCTCTTCGCATTTTGAGTATGAACAATTACTGTTCTTCGTAGAGGCAGTGTAGAAGGGAGATATCATGTGTTGGCAGGGAGCACCGTGGGGGCGGCTGGCTTACTAGGCATCACTTCAAGAGCATGGCAACATTCGATGGGCTGGTGGGGGGGCTCAGCAGACGAGGCAACCTCGCTGCTGTGCTGTTATCAGGGACAGATGTGGTTGTTTGCAGTCAATTATATGAAAGGGTAGACGACTCGGAAATCACAAGGGCTGCTGCGAACGGCATAAACATTCAATTCCTGAGTTCTAGTATTCATTCTCTCACGTAATGGTTCCTGCGACTTCAATGTTCGCGTTTGCAACCACTCTCACTAATCTCCCGCGAGGTGTTCACAATGTCCCAATCAAGCTATGTGAATAGCTTCAAGGGGTTCATCCTCAAGCCCCACCACCATTCACCCGTTCACTCCTACGAAATGAATCTCCAGCCTCCTTGCCTGCAAACACTGCATGTACTATCCCTTCCATTATACCTAATGCACAAGAAAATCCCACGCCCACTCCTCTCTCCGCCGCCCATAAATACTTCACCTGCCCCTGATCTTTCTTACACTCAACACTTCACTTCTTGACGACTATCTCCATACTTTTGGACATTTTACACGTATTCTTCACCTCTTTGCCTATATTTCATCAACGACCGGTTCGTCTGTCACTATGTCTCAACAAATCATCAACCTCCAGGTTACCTTCGGCAACGATGCCTGGCTCGAGCAGTTCTTCAATTACGAGGCCGGAGACATCCAGGCTCCAGAATCTCATCTCCATTTGGATTCCGCATTCCAGGGCGAAGCAATCATCTCGTACTTTCCGGGGTTCAGCGATCCTGCTGAAGAGGAGCCGTTTTCTGGTACCCCGCCAGAAGGTTCTGGATCCAATCTGTTTACGGAGGAGGTTCATGACCCTGTTGTCGCACCACCTCAAATTCCAAGCCCACCAGAGAGTTCCCCTAAGATTTATTCATCTGAGCTAGTTGCCACCACAGAGCTTCATGCTGTCCGAACTAGCCCCTATAAAGGGTACCAGGGGCACTTCGGCTCTGGAGGCGAAGCCAAAGCGCATCGACAAAGCACGCGGAAGGCAGCCAGACCGATGGATCCCAATTTCCAGTTCATCAAGCACTACTGCCGCGGATACTGGGTTGAGCGACTCTACAACGCCATGATCGACGTCTCCGACATCATCGAGAACAAGACATCGAAGTTCTACACCCGCTTCGTCGTTAACCCAGCGTTCGACCAAGCCGACATGGAGGCTACCTGCCACAACATCTTCGACAAGGCCATTGGCGTTTACGAGAAAGGATGGTGCCGCCCGATGATCTACTATAAGACTGCAGTACGTGGAATATGTAAGGACGAGACTAAGAGCCTCGAAGAGCGTTTGGGGAAGATTTGCGCTGTACTCAAGGTATGTAATTTGATTATTTTCCCTCTCTTCTCGAAACCACGATGCTGACAGTACATTTCAGGAGTCCAAGGCTGCTTGCAACGATGCGCTTGAAGGTGGTCTCCCACTGCGAAAGCTCGTCGACAATCCCGAACAGCGCCGTGTGTCCAAGGCGTCGAACAACAGCGGCAACTACTACAAGTCCCTGCAGATCAAGGCTGGTCGTGCTGCTGCTAGCGAAGGCAGCAGTAACAAGCGCAAGCGATCCCACACCGCCGAGGGCAAGAACAATTCTGAGTCTGGTGCTTCTCCCCAGCGTAAGCGCAACAAGAAGAACTAGGCTGTTGGCCCGCACTGGCCCTTCCAGTTTCACGACTCCGATTCTAGCTTCAAGATTTTTCGATTCTACGGTTTATATTCCCTTCTACGGGTTCTGGAATATTGATGTCTCAGGCATCTTTACGTTCTCTTATACATGCACATTTATCTACGCATCTCTTATACTATTTACAATCCGGTAACTTTTTCATTTCCAGTTATATACCCATGATGTCGATGCCATATTTGCGTTCCTTTGCGCACGCATGCTTATCTATGTATGCTTTACTCTAGTGGTTACCTGGTGGTTCATGTTTCTTTCCAGAGACTTGTTTATGATGTCTAGGACATCTATATGTTCCTTACACATGTACATTTATCTATACCTAGCTAGTCTGATGATAGTCTAGTAGTTTTTATGGTGTCTCAGACATCTTTACGCTCTCTTGCGCGTCCGACTCTGATATATACCTACCTACGTATCTGTAGTCTAGTATCGGTCTCCTTTCGACTCTACTATATAGATTCAGATACCTTCTACAATTGGGCTCTTCAGCCTCAACTCATTAACGTATCTTTTATGAATTTATCGTAACTCCTATCCACGCCGGGAAACATAACCAGGCTGTCACCCTCCCGCCTTTCTTCCATTCCTCGCCCGGCAGACATATGTCACATCTCTTCGCCAGTATTCCCCATTCTCGGCACGTCAAAACCCCTGGTTGATGCATACTTGCCTAATCCAAGATCTTCTCTTTTATGCCCATGAGTCCCTGAAGCAGAAATCTCTCTAACACCAACCAAGGAATCCTTTTGTTCGAAGAACGTCCTTTTCGTCTGCTGCCATTCCTGTGCCTCCACAACTCTCTTCCTGGCTCTTCGGGCGCTTACGCACGGTATTGACGAGCGACACGCCGAAAAGTAAAACCGGACTCTCGCCTAAGATTTTTCCTCTCCTTACTTGCCGAAAGAGGAATCCCCATGTCTGACCGCCGATATCTAGCCCTGTAAAAGATCACGTAGCCACAATCGCCTACTGCGTACGATCGAACGAAGGGTGCTGGCGGCGTTCAATATTATAGTAGATAATCTTAACCATGCTACTTTTTTTTTTCAGCTTTGCGTACCGAAATTTGTACCCGGATGTCGGCGACTCATCTCCTCGCTCCGTGACATCTTGAAGCAAGAAACCCTATTTTCCAAGTACCTAATTCCACCTTTATAAAGCATTCCCTAGCCACGGTCACCCGCAGCGGCGGAGGCACTTCGTCATACAATTATCAGCGATATACTGTACGCTATCCCTTCCAAGCATACCACTCCTTCTCTTTCCTCTACATAGCAATGCCCGTGTCTGTGGAACTTGGTCTCATCGCAATAGTAGACATTCTTCTATCTCTGGGCTAAAACTTCTTGCAAGTAATCACATCTATCCTTGCCCAACCCCCTCTACTCAATAAACTCTCTCCCGAACTCCTCAACCTTATTTTACATTCTTATATCAACATCATCCACTCATCTTGCTAAAGTGTGTTCGTCAAATACCTCCAAACCATCCAATATGATCCATACCCCACCATCCTCTATCATCATTTCAATGATGCTAATGCCCACCTTCGAGGGCCACGAAAAATTGCTGGAGATCATCGATCTCGCGGTGAAAATATGTACTTACAGCGCTGACAGGTCTGATGTGTCTTCAGATCAGTCAATTGGGTTGTAGAGGAAGAATGTTTGACGTGAAAGTAGCTAATGGTATCTGGATATTGGAAAATGGGGGATAAATGTTGACAAGAGAGAATTTGAAAGACCTCAACATGATAGAAAGTGGGATTTGGTATGTCCGGGATTTTGGGAGTCAGGGTGTTGTGAGACGGCGTGATTGGTAGGCTGATATATGGATGAATGAATATCGAAGGTACCTGATGGGAAAGTGGGTTAATATAAGTTTAATGTAGAAAGATGATGTGCTTTGATTGGGTTGAAGATAGAGAAACATGCTGAAATTGTGAGATGGTGCTTCGGCAGGACTTTACTCCTAGTAACAGGGCAAATATGAGTCAGGGGAAGAACGCCTGATGCTGGAAGGAGGGGAGGAACGGATGAGGCGGTGGCCTGGAGATATAGATTATAGAAATACCTCTAAAGATCTTGTCCCGTGAGACGTGAAGTTCTTTCCCCTGAGTGCTTCCCCTTCCCAATATGCTCCCGAGTCCATGCCCCTGAAAACTCCCGCGCCATCCCTACTCTCCATCTCAGAGCTCTCCTTCCACCCAAATGTTTGGTATTAACCTAGCTCATTATCTCAATGTTTGTCAATAGGCATCGAGGAGAGTCCTCAAGCGAAACCCTGGAGGAAGGCTCTCCAGGGCTCAAAAATTTCTTAAAAGCCCGTCCATCTTCCCATCTCTCCATCGCTTCTACATTTCATTTCATCCACTCAACTGTCAAGCGCGTCGACAGTTTAACACCTCTTCCATACTCCTTTGATCATCCACTTCAACATAGGTATGCCTCTTCGATTCATCCTCGTTCATCATCTCACCCACATGGACGCATGCATCCTTCTTCGATTCATCTTTAAACATTAACTCTTTGGATTAATTCTATCTGTCGAAGCTCAGAGATCGATTACGGACGTGTTGCGAGACACTCATCATCGCCTTGCTTGTTGCATTGAGCCACCATCGAAGGGGACAAGTTTGATAACCCAATGAAAGCGGAGTCATTCTTCATACCCTCTTGTCAAGATGCGTGTCCCTTGTGACATGCCGGTTTGGAAGAGCCGGAAGCAGGCAGTTTTTATGCCTGACTTCCCATCATTTTGAATCCTGGCGACATGACAAACCCTCAGCCCCGCCTGTCGGCTTCTTGGTAGCCCTATAGCACGGCGAACGAGAAGGACGAGGGCACGCAATCGGGATTTCGCTGACAACTCTCTCTTACGCCACTCTTGGCTCTAGGACCGGCCGCCCCGATCTCGAACCTCGAACCTCGACACTCAGCTTCTTCATCATTGCGTCACGGAAGGACAACATTTATGCACTGCATACTAGGTTCAGCACATGAAACCCAAGTCGGCAACTTACAATTGGTTCAGAATGAGAGGCTGCGATCGCCATGGTAAGTAAGCCCGCATACACGACTTCTCGCAAGACTGTCGCTGACTTGAATTGTAGGGAAGGAAGCGTTGATCGAGAAACGTCACACATCACAAAGTCCTCCATCGGATCAGCGGACTAGCACCTTTTGGCACACACCCACCTCATCCTCGACAGACCTACAACACCCAGTGCAGTGCACCAGGCTCTCACCAGTGCCGGACAGCAATATTTAAAGGCGACAAACATGTTTGCATATGGGCACGTTGGTGGAGCAAGATCGAGGACCTATGATTGTGGGCGGAGATGAATGCGGGAAGCGGAGATATTTGGGAGCAATTTATGATCTTACACCGAGCGAGGACGCACATTTGCGCTAAGAAGTCATTTTTCGAAGGAAGGAAGTCGAAAGGTTGAAGGGGCGTCGTATTTGATGCGGGTGGAGAGTGTCAGCAGGAGGTTGTGGGCTTACAGGTAGCACGATTGTGATAGGAGGTAGCCATTTTCGATTGGGAGGCTCTTGTTTGTATTGCTGGAAAAGAAAATTCAGAGCGAGGAGGCGAGCACTGCTCTTTTTGAAGCCTTCGTGTGGGTCGCGGAATTAATGAATCATACTTTCCTATTTCAAGTACGGATGACCTAATGACCCTGAATGCCAAGAACATGTGATGTGAGGCGTGTGAAACAAGTACTAACTTCAATGCTCGTGGCGGTGAAGACGGATGCAGGGAAAGGAAAATGCGGTACACTCAATAGTCCACACTTTCCAACGACATCCTTAGGTTTCGGTATCAAAAGCTCTCAGAGCCCCACAAAATCTTGTAGGGTTAACATTAGGTATGCTTCCTGAGATTTGACTGCAATCGGGCGGTGTATTGTAAGAGCCAGTGTTAAAGTCGCATTATAGTCTCCGCTGCACTGCTTTTCTTCCCGTGTGGAAGGTCCATTCACCGGAGTGGTCGAACTGCTTCTTCGCTTTCGCCCGCAACTAGAGAAGGGTGATCTCGAATTCGAATTCGGTATTCGGCCTCAAGAGAAAGAGAGAAACAGTATAGGGAGACACTGTCCATGAAACTTACCTTACACGTTATATTCTATATCCTGCTAAATCTGGTATCCCTCGGCCTAGTACTCAGATCTGGCTCTACATAGCCACCTGTAGTCCTCATTTTAGGCAGTGTAGACCTAAGATAAGGGTATTGGACACGGCCTCCTTTTCAGTATGCCGCTCTTACCTGCCATGCGTACATGTCTAAGGAAGTGCAACAGTTCATCATGCAGGACCTTCTCCACCGTCATGAGTGGAACGACACTCACCATTAGTATCCATCATCGATCACTCCACCATCGCTGCCACACAGTTTTTCATCACCATTTACCCAACGGATATCATTACTTCTGTCATTATGCATCTTTTTGCACCTCAGTTGTGATGCTTCTCAGTTGTGCGGCGATTCTCAGCACGATTTTCGTCCACCCTTACCTGGCATCTAGTGAGAATGCTGTACGGAATAGGTACTTCGACACGACAAAAGTACCCGAGTATTTCACCAACCACACTAGAGTCGATTTGATACAAACTCGGGACACAAAGTCAGAAAAATGGGAAAACAGCACAAAGAACCCGTCCATTCGCGGCAAAACAAATAGTGACGCCCTACCGAAAGCGGAAATGCCTCCCCCGAGGTTGAACTCGCCATTGGACTGCTATTGCAAGAACTTCTTGCATCTGACCTACACAGTATCCATTTGGTTGTCAGTCTCCAACGGCATCCGGAGATCGACTTCACACTGACGAAGGCGTGGAAGTCGGCTGCACTCGAATACGACTGGGCGACCTGGGCCGACTTCCATGACCAGCCTGAAGGTCCTGGTGAACTTGTCCTCGAATACGTGATCCCTCACAATGATACCTTGGCGGTCGGTGTATGGTTCCACCAACTACGCTTGGCTTCGAGGGACGCTGAGCAGCGAGCGAAGGAGGCGGGAAAGGAGGTTTGTGAGTATTCGAGTTCGAATTCACTTTGACACCGCTGACCGCTTTGAGTCTACTGTTCCCAACTTTTCGGCAATGGCCATGGCGATAGCACCTGGGAACAGCCTCGCTCTTCACTCTACGAAAAAGTTGTATGTATCCTCATCCTCGCGTTTCAGCTTTGGGCTGTCATCAAATCCACACCTTGGCTCCTCCTGCTCTCTTTCCATTACCTGCTGAATGTTCTGCTATACATTCTCTTGTATGTACTTGTGTCCATCGCGCGGGATTTCGGATGGATACCGATCGCGGATCCCACTATTATGCGGTTGATAGTTGCGGTGGCGCTCACAATAATAGCATGATGCCTAGTCGCCGTATGTCGGCTAGTAATTATTTAGGATTGGGATCAATAGAATGGATTGAAAGCAGAAACGCCGCTAATGATTTTGCCTTGCACCGTACTAGATGCCACCCGACTCTAGTCAAAATCCTCCAAGCAGCGCATTGGAAACCCTCCTCACAAAGTCCCTGTGGTCATGAAAGCTCATCGTGCCAATATCCAAAGATGTCGTTGGTAAGGGTGTACTTGTGATGTACCAGAAAATTCACCTGACATGGAGATGGTGATACACTAAAATATGACTTAAGGCTTTACCTTCCAGCTTCTCACACACCACTCGGCTGCAGTCAAAATCCCTCTTGCAGAATACCACTATCTGGCCCAACGAACTCATCCTGTTTGGATCATCACGAACTGTACAGTACTTGGGTAAGGCTGCTACAGGGAGTGTACCGTTTGGCGCGTCACCAAATCGCCGCCTTGTTCGAAACGCAGATACTCGCGGAGCAAACTTCTCTGGCAACCCCACTGTACAGTATCCTTCCAGCTCCGTCGAGACATGCTGAGGTATATCATCGTCATTTTAATGCACCCTACCCTACATTTCTAGCCGAATCTATTTACTAAACTAGTATTAATTAATTTAATATAAAGTTTTTTTACTTAATAAGTTTTTTACTATATATATATCTTTTTCTAATATTAGTTAGTACTTTTTTAAAAATTTCTTTTTTATTATATTTAAGAGTAAATACTTAGCTATTAATATTTAACTTATTAAACTTAAAGTATAGTTTTAGCTATTTAGTAATTTAGTAATAAAAGTTATAATAGTTATTATAACTATTTTTAAAGTACTTTTACTAGTTATAAAGCTTTTATATAAAATTACTATATACTTAATAACTTTTAAACTTTATAAAAGTGTTAATTTACTTTAGTTACTTTATTTAATTATTTTACTTACTATCTAAAGTATTATTAACTACTAAAAAGCTTAGCTATACTTTTTTTCTATTTTATTTAAGTTTAGTAAATTTAATAAAAGCTATATACTTAGCTCTAATTTTAAAAGTAATATATATAAAGTAACTTTAATAGATAAAAGTTTATAAGTTTATAATATTAAGAATTTAGCCTAAAGTAAAGTTACTAAAGTTCTTAAAAAATTAGCTATTATTAACTTTTCTACTAGTAGTTAATTTAATTATGATAGAGTAAAGTAGGTATTATATTACTCTAATAGTTTTACTTAATATAAATAGATAAAATAAAGTAGTTAATTAAACTATTCTATTAAAAAAAGTTAAATAAATTATTATAGACTATAATAAAGAAGGAAATGTAAGTAAGGAGATATCACTATAAAAAACACAATATAAGAAAATATATAAGTAATATTAAAAAGCTAAGGTAAATTAGTAAAAACAGAACTTACAAATAGGATTACTTTATAGTAAGTTTAGGTTCTATAGAGAATAATATTTAGAGTAGTAAACAAGTCAGGTAATCAGCTATAGTAAAATAAAAGAAAAATAAATATAAATAATAAAAATAATACTAAGTATAGGCTTATCTTTTCTTATCTTTTCTAGTAATATTTAATATACTTTTAACTAGTACATAATATACGCACGAAGGATCTGCTATAAGTATAAGACATTAAATAGCTTATAGTTACTTTTAATTCTTTATAGTTACTCTAAAAATTAAGATTTATACCTTAAGTGAAATAGTTTAATACTATTTTATTAAACCTTAACTTACTATATTACTTCTTTTTATTTTTACTAAGTTAATTAACTTCTACTAAGTCTAACAAGCTCTCCAATCTAGAAATAAGAAAACTAATTAATAGTTATAGTAATTAGTTAGATAGCTTATTACTAGTATATTTTACGCTAGTAAGTTAGTAACTTATAATATTATAACTATTATCTTAAAAGAGTAAAAAAAGCTATTAAATAGATTCTAATATAATACTATCTAAATAAAGATTTATAATAATCTATTATAAGAATAAATAAGAACTCTATTCGTTAGAAGAAAGCAGTAGTAATAAAGAAATTATAATAGAACTTTTATTTATAACTAGAAGTATATTAGAAGGAATTAAGAGTATATAGTAAATTATCTAGAAATAAAAAGTAACTATCATAAAGCTATATAATACCTTAGTTAACTTATAATAATAAATTAAAACTAGATAGAAAGAAGAAATAGTAAAAATCCAATCTCCTATAAAGTTTAATAGTAATAGAGATAATTTAAAAATCTTTATAGCAATAATAGACCTCTACTATTAATTTAATTAAGTATTATTTATAACTAATTAAGATTAAATTCTAGTAGTTAATATAAATATAATAGGAAAAGCTATAAGATAGTTTAAACCTCTAGTAAGAAATTACCTAGTTAATAAAAACTCTAACTTAAGGGTAGTAGGACTCATGAACTGTAATAATAACATATAAAGAACTTTTAAAACCTATAAATACTTTAAACAAGAAATAATTATAGTCTTCAGAGAAATTAATAAAGAAACGGAGGTAATTTAGAAAATTTAATAACTTAAGTAATATACATCAGTAGCTAATTATACTATAGAATTTAAATAAATCTAATTATAACTTAATTAAGCGGATTAACTACTAGTTATGATATACTATAAAGAATTAAAAAATAGAATTAAGAATAAGATCTCTAGAGGAAAATAGCTAAGTATTTTACTAAAAATTATTAAATAAGTAGTAACTATTAACAATTACTAGTACTAATAAGAGTAAGAGAAAAAAGTATAAGAGAGATTAGTAATTCACGTATTTAGAAAAAACAGAAAAAATAATTAAACCTATAATAAAATAAATATCAACATAAAACAAACATTTGTTAGAAAGGGGTAAGAAAAGTGAGTTAAAAAATAAATAAAATACTATACACATAAGGCTTATTTAGGATGTAAAAAGTAAGAACATTTTATTAAAAACTACAGATAATAATAAATAGACGTTAAAAAAGCTTATGTTTAAACTAAGACACTAAAAGAAATTAAGGTCACTATAGTCTAAGTAAAATAAGTAAGAAAAATAGTAATAAAAGAAATAATTACTAAGAGAATTTAAAAAGAGTAATACTAGATATATAGAAACTACATATATCTTAAATAAGAATATAAGATTCTATATTAGCAAGTTAAAAATTATTTAGTAGAATAATCTAGTAATATAATTACTATAATATAAAGAGCAACAGTTTAATAATATAATATAGAAACTAAAAAGAAAATATAAAGATTCTATAAGATTATAAAATAAGAAGATAGACTATTCTACAAAGAAAACCAGAAATTTAGACAAAGAAAGAATTAAGAGATAATAGAAAATAAGGAGCTAATATCTATAATAATTATATAATATATACACTAGAAATATTATTAGATATATAGATTAGAATACTATTTAAGGGAATATTATGTTACTAAATACTAGAAAGTTATCTTAGAAGATGGAATATATAAATACTAATAAGTACTATAGTTAGCAGGAAATAAATAATATAAAGAACTTAGTAAATAAATACTAGCTATATAGATAAATAAGATTTATAGATAGAAACCTATACTAGTTATAAGTTATATAATATATTATCACCCCGTCAGACATCTAGAACTTAGATAGAATTAAAATAAAAAAGAGAAAATAATCTTTCTACTAACTTTATAAATACAAAACAATAATGCTGTAAATAGAGTAATAAAAAAAAATACTAAATATATATAGTATTAAACTATATAAAAATAGACTATAAATAGAATAAACACGCAGTACGTATTAAAGGACTAAGGATAAAAAAAATATTATAATAATTAATAAATAAAAAAAAACTTAATTTATAGTAAGAATTAGTTTACATAGACTTAGAAAATAAATTATAGGATTTAAATTCAGATAAATATAAACAGCTGTTATGGGATAAATGCTAGCTAGAATACTAATTATATTAAACTAAATACTATTAAAAAGAATAGTTAGCTACAGAATTATATAAAAAACTTATATATTAAGAATATTTCTTAGGATGGAAATGTAAGGATTATAGAGAATAAACTAAAAATATATATAAGATACTAAATAAAGAAGTATGTTAACTCTAGAAATATTTAATTCACAGACTTAAAAAAAAAACACTAAAAAAATTACTACTACTTAGAAGTTAACTATAGATAAAAAACTAAAAAACTAGTAGACTACAACTAAGCCACTAAAAAGCTAAAAACTAATAGTTAGAAGAGATATATTAATTATATATATATAACTAAACTAAAGAAAATACGAAAACAAGCTATATGTGAATGCATGTATTAATAATAACTAAATACTAGTATATATAAATAGTAAGGCTAGTAAAACACTTATATTAAATAAATAAATATAGAGATACTAAATACTAATTAAAGTTTTAGATAAACCTATATAAGTAAGACGCATAGATAATAGTCTAATAGTATTTAAAAAAAATCTAATTAATCTTAAAATAAGAAATATAACTATTAAAGTAGTAAGTTATATAGATAATTGCTATATCAAGATTATAAATTTAAACAGTAAAGACTTTATCTTAGGATAAAATTAGCTAGTATAATAGAACCTAAAAATTAATTAGAAAATGAAGTCTATAAGAACTAAAAAAAACTACTATAAATAAATAAAAGCTATAATATAGATAAAGAAAATGATTTTTTATAATATTACGTTTATTATACTAAACGAATACCAAGAGGAATTTAGAGAATGGTTTTTTAAAAAAACTAAAGACTAATTACTAGAATACTAGAACTAGGACCACAAAATCACGCTTAAAGAAGGAATAGATTTAAATCTAGGACTATTATATTAAGTACCTATATACTAACAGGAGGAATTACGGAAGTTTTTATAAAAAAATTAGAAAAAAAGATATATATAAACCAGCTAAAGCAAAATAGCTTTACTAATATTCTTTATACTAAAAAAAAATAGAAAACTAAGGTTATGTATTAATTATAGGTACTTTAATAAAACTATAGTCAAAAATTATTACTCTATACTATTAATATTAAAACTTATAGATAAACTAAGAGGAGCTAAGTAGTTTAGTTTTTTTAATATTAAGAATAAATATTACTAAATATAAATAGCTAAGGGACACGAATGAATAATAATATTTAAAATAAAATATAAATTATTTAATTATCTAGTCATGCTAATAGGACTCACTAATGCACTAGTAATATTTTAGATAATTATTAACTATATACTAAGAGAATACCTAGATGTATTTATAATAGCATATCTTAATAACATACTTATATACATAAATAGAATACTAAAAGAATACGTTAAGTATACTAAGAGAGTATTATAAAAGCTTAAGAAACATAAGCTATATATTTAAACAGAAAAATACATATTCTATAAAATAGAAGTTAAGTTCTTAAGATACTTAGTATTCTGAGACGGAATAATAGTTAATTCTGATAAAATAAAAGATATACTATCTTAGCCTACACTAATAAACACTAAAGAAGTTTATTTTTTCCTTAGATTTACAGGATTCTGCTGATAATTTATTAAGGACTACTTAAAAATCATATTACCTTTAATAGAATTATTAAAAAAAAAAATTAATAATTTAAGTAGAAACAACGCGAGGAAAACGCTTTTATAATATTAAAAGAAATATTCTAATAACTACTAATATTAAAGATGTTTAACTTATGACTTTAAATAGAGATATATATAAATATATTAGATAAAGCTATAAAAGCTATTCTATTATAAGTATAGAATAATAGGCGTAAATACCTAGTAAATTTCTTATCTTATAAACTTATAACTACTAAGTTAAACTATAACATTTATAATAAAAAACTATTAGTAATAGTTTAAGCATTTAAGAAATAAAGATATTACTTAAAAGGAACTAAGTATTAAATTATTATATATTCAGATCATAAGAATCTAACGGTATTTATAATAATAAAGAAGTTAAACTAATAACAGGTTAGATAATAGAAACTAGTTTCTATATTTAACTTTTAAATACTTTATAAATTAGGAAAAAAAAATATAGCGGCTGATATACTTAGTTAAAGAATAGACTATATAAGAAACATACTAGAAATCTATAATATAATACTTAAGTAAAGAATAGATAGATCTTTAGGAAACTTATAAATAAATATTAAAATAATAGTCATCATTAAAAACATATAGCAGAAATAAATTAAAGAATATAACTATAAATAACTATAATAGTATGAAACTGAAACTATTTTTATACTAGAAGTATTATAGACTAAATTTATTAAAAACTAATATTCAGCCGAAATGCACAGATATTATGGAATTAAAAAAACTATAGAATAGATAAACAGATACTTTTAAATTCTAGAAATATAAAAAAAGATTAGAACTATTCTTTTAGAATATATTAAGTACAAGAAGAATAAAGCATTAAGATATAAAAAATATAGACTTATATAACTAATTTCTTTACCAGACCTATTATAGAAATTAGTTATAATAGATTTTATTATAGGAATACTAATAACAACCACCTTATAAGGTTAATAGTATAATATAATACTAGTTATTATAAATTAATTTATAAAGTACATATACTTTAAACTAATGTATACGGAACTTAAAAAGATGAACTAGTAACTATACTTATTAAATTACTAATTACATAATATAGATTACTATAAGAATTTATTACAAATAGGAATAAGTTATTCACATTAATATTTTAGAAAATGTTTATAAGAAAGCTAGGGACTAAATATCACCTCTTAACAGCATTTTACCTATAAATAAATAAATAAATAAAATAAATAAACCAAACATTAGAACAATATCTATGAATGTATGTTAATAAATAATAAGATAATTAGATTAACTTACTACTAATAGCCGAGTTTACATATAACTCTGTAAAGTTATTAATTATAAGGAAATTATTATTTTATATAAACTATAGTTATAAGCCTACAGCTTATCAAGAACTATAGAAACTAGACAAAATATTAGAATCTATAAGACTAAAGGTTAAGAAACTATAATAACTTTATTAGAAAATCATATAGAAAATCACTTATAAAGATAATTTTAGTAAATAAATTAAGGATAAATTTAAGGTTAAGGGACTAATTTTTAAGGGGGGGGATAAAATTTTCCTGTTATAAAAAAAATTTAGAAATAAAACAACCATTAAGAAAACTAGATTACGTTAAATTAGGACTATTTAGGGTTAAGTAATAAATAGGACCTGTAAATTATAAACTATAACTACCTAAAGATATAAGAATTTACTTAGTTTTTTATATCTTAAAACTAGAACTAGTACTATAGAACGCTAAATTATAAACACAACTCAAACTTAAGAAAGACATAACTAAGTATAAAGTTTAAGAAATTTTAAACTACTAGTAATTTAGGCGTTAGTAGAAATACTTAGTTAAATAGAAAAAATATAGACCTAAAGAAGACACGTAAGAACTAGTTAGAAATTTAAAAAATAGTTTAAAGCTAATTAATTAGTATTATTAGGCAAAGTAATAAAGGCTTACTCTAGAGCTATATCTAATAAATAAAAAGAATATAAAATATTCTACTTAAAGCTAGAGAAGAAAGATAGAGCGAAACTAGATACTATAAATAGTAATATACTAGATTAATTCTAACAGTTCTATTCTTTCTTTTCTATTATATGAACTTCGTTAATTAAGATAAGCTTACGCTGAAATATTTTCTTCTTCTAAGAATCTATTTAGGCTAACTTATAATAAATCTAATACTTATAAACACGGAGCTTCTTTTCTAGACGGTAGTAAGCTAGTAAATTATTCTAGGCCTTTTTTAGTTACTATTAAAAACATTTCTTATCATAATCTAGATAATTCTACTTAGGTTATATTATAATAAGATTATATTTTATATTTTAATTAATATACTTAGAATATTACCTAGAAGCTAAATAGACTAAACAACAGTAATTATTATTATAATAGTAAGAATAAGGAGATAGTATTTAATAGATATTCTTTTAAACTCTTTTTACTAGATAGTAAGCTCATATTAAGAACGATTCTGCTTAAGTTATTCTTAAGAAATTAAAAAAATAAAAAAGGTATAAAAGATTCTTATAATCTCAGCTTTTACATAAAGAACTAACTATTTTTATATTACTTATAAAAGGAAGAACGGAATAACCTTTAGGCCGAAGGCTTAGAAAAAGAGGATAATATTATAAATTATAATAAAAAAAGAAACATAAGTAAGGAGGCATTACTATAGAAGATATAGTATAAAAAAATATATAAATAATACTAAAAAGCTAAGGTAAATTAGTAAAGACAGAACTTATAAATAGAATTACTCTATAGTAAGTTTAGATTCTATAGGGAATAATATTTAAAGTAGTAAGCAAATCAGGTAATCAGCTATAGTAAGATAAAAAAAAAATAAGTATAAATAATAAAAATAATACTAAGTATAGACTTATTTTTTCTTATTTTTTTTAGTAGTATTTAATATACTTCTAATTAGTACATAATATACGCATGAAGGATCTGCTATAAGTATAAGACATTAAATAACTTATAATTACTTTTAATTCTTTATAGTTACTCTAAAAATTAAGATTCATATTTTAAGTAAAATAGTTTAATACTATCCTATTAAATCTTAACTTATTATATTACTTTTTTCTATTTTTACTAAGTTAATTAACTTCTACTAAGTTTAATAAGCTCTCTAATCTAGAAGTGAGGGAACTAATTAATAGTTATAGTAATTAATTAAATAGCTTATTACTAGTATATTTTACGCCAGTAAGTTAGCAACTTGTAATATAAATATTATTAAATAAGTTTAATAGATATTTAAATAAAGTTTACTTATTTCTTCTTTTTATACAAGACTTTCTTAGACTAATTAAACTTTATTTCTAATTAATATAGTGGATTCCTCCACTACATAATAATACTAATTTAAAAGCTAAACTTAATATTTTTATTTCTAGTTTTCTCTTTAATTTTTATATTAACTAGCTCTTTTATCTAGTTAAGGCCTTTTTTGTTTAAAACTAATTGCCTTAAGTTACCTAATTTACTATTATTAAAAACGTTAGCTTTATTAACCTAGATTATTATTATAATATAGATAATATACTCTAACTCTATTTTATGATTTATTTAAAAGTTAATTTCCTCCTCCTTTATAAACTTTTGGGTAGTAAAGGTGTTAGGTGTCTTTTTACTATACTACCTTAGCTTTTATTATAAGTTCTTTTTTATAATCTTTTAACACAAGCCTTTAGCTAACAGTAACGTCCCATTATAACTATACGTACGCGGAGGTTTTATAGTACTTAGTTATTAACAAGGCAGGTATAGAGTTAACTTGTTATATACCTACTTATTTTCATTATCTATCTCCTTATTACTACTGCCTTTCTTGTCTTATTGTAACTAACGACGCCTGCTTATAAGCCTTTCAAGGTGCTTTAGCTCTGCACACTTCTTCTCTAACTACACAACTAGACTAACTACAGAACGCTTAGCAACTATAAAAGGATTAAGAGACTCTAGTTATCAAGTAGGTTACTTCTTAGGACCTAGTAGTAACCGGGCTAGAGTAGCTGCTCGAGCAGCTTGACTGCCAGCTCTGCCTCCCTGTAGCGATCGCCCACCTTAAACAGTAGGTATACTACGCTCTTCAAAAGCGGCAAGTGTCTAGGTATTACCTTTGTGGACTCTAGCAGACCGACAAGTAGCTATTTCAGTACAACGATAAGCAAAACGGTGGAGAACGCGGAATCTCTACACTAAAAAAAGCGTTAGTATAGGCCTATACACCTATCTTTACAGCCTCACTTACTAGCCGACGACCTTCGCCCATGTACGGATCAATATGCTCTCTATTCACAAAATCTCTGATTTTGGCGGGGTTTTGGGGTGAGATTCGAACGATTGGCATGCGCCAAGAATTTCTCGAATTTTGCATACGCTAAATGTTCTTTGTCGGAATGCGCGGCGTCGACACGCAACGTCTATGAAGATAAAGGACCTCCCGCTCTTCTAAATAGATCTAGTTCACACCAAACGTGTATTGCTGCACATACCTACGCAAATTCCACGATTATCAGCTATAATGGCCGCGTCAAGTGGTACGGTCGCCAGACACAACATCGCAACGATTACCACTTCACCCGGGGAAGAAATCCGTTTGAACTACATCGACTGCCCTAGCTCTCCAGCCGTGGACGGAAAAGGTGTGATTCTCCTCATCCACGGCTTCCCCCAAACATCCTATCAATTTCGCCATGTCATCCAACCGCTCTCCGACGCCGGATACCGCATCATAGCACCCGACTACCGCGGCGCCGGACAATCCTCCAAACCCACCAACGGATACGAAAAGTCTCAAATGGCAGAAGACCTCTTCATCCTCGTTCACGGTCACCTAGGAATCAGGTACAAGATCCACATCGTGGGCCACGACATTGGAGGCATGATCGCTTTTGCCTATGCATCAAGGCATCCGGAGCATGTAGCTAGCGTGATCTGGGGCGAATGTCCTCTGCCAGGATCGACCTTCTACGAGCAGGTCAAAGGCACGCCCGATGTTTTCCATTTCGCCTTCCACCGCGTTCTCGATCTCCCCGAGGCCCTGATCGCAGGACGGGAATCAATCTATCTGAAGCACTTTTTCGACAAGCAATCGTACAACAGCGCTGCCATAACTCGGTCGGACCTAGATTTCTATGCCAGTGCCTACTCCCAGCCTGGTGCGATGCGGGCTGGAATCAACGTCTACCGTGCTTTCGAGAAGGATGCGGATGAGAACCGCAAGTGGATTGAACAGCATGGAAAGTCCAAGGTTCCGGCTCTTGGAATGGCTGGGAAAAATTTCCTCGTGGAGAAGTATACTGAGAGTATGATGCAGGAAATGCATGACGACACAGAAGTTGCTTTCGTGGAGAACTCGGGGCATTATATTGCAGAGGAGAATCCGGAAGGGTTTGTGGAGAAGGTTTTGGAGTTTGTTGGGAAGCATGGGGTGGTGTGAATGAGATGGGTCGAAAATTTAAGTTTCTGATTGATATCTATGGCTTGGAAGGCTTTCTAAGCTGTAATGGTCGCTGGATGATAGTGAGGCGTGCTGTATAGGAGATCGCCGGTTTAACTAGGACAAGAGAGTTAGCGGTTGTCATGGCCCTTGTGATTCCTATAGGTTGGAAGAACCCTAGTGGGTACAATTGTAACAAGTTGAATAATTTCAATTTTCCAAATTCTAGATGGATTGGAAGTCGTCCAACTTCAGCACTTCTCGGGTGCAAAGATGCACCAAAAGAACGAGTAGAAGAATAGAATTAATAGATTACGGAGAATATAATGACAACTACCTACCGGGTATATCCCTTACCAACTCATGCACCTCCAGCCATGAAAACTTGCGTACATGTCATTCTAATCCGCAATCCCCAAGCAACCCAAGTCCAACATCCTATCGAAACCGAACTATCTTTCATTACCCAACCACATCCTCTGTACCACATGCTTCCAACCGCGACCTACTTCTCCTTCTTTTCCTCCTTCCGCTCGTTCTCTTTGACAGGTTGATAAGGATGCTTGATAGTCAGACACCAAATATCCAAGTAATCACAGATCGTCCAAATGACATCAATCACAAAGCTCCCATGCACTCCAATCGCCAATCCCAAGCACATGAAAACAAATGCGACCTGGTAAACGTCATTACCCAACGCACTTGGCCAACCGAAGAATCGGCCCCATTTATCGCCGAAGGCTGAACCAACATGCTGCTGCAACCAAGGACCAAGCGAGTCGAAGACGCCGTAGATGAGAGGGAAGATAAGCACGTTGCCACGGGGGAAACGAGATTTGGTGAGGTGCGAGACGATGATGCGGCCGACAGAGAAGGCGTTGATGAGACCAACGTAGAAGATGAAAGGGACGAGATGGTGGTACAAGATGATGGGTTGGAGGTAGAGGTAGATGGGGATAAGGGTCCAAGCGACGGCAAATGTCAGCAGGCCGAGGAGGGCCACACGAGTCTTTTGACCACGGGCACGGCGAGCTTCCATGACGTTTTTGGTGCTGTGGATAGTGAGAAATTGGTCATGTGACAAGCAGTATTAGATGGGAAAGAAGACGGCATATACCTGGAAATGGTGTTGAAGACAAGGACAACACCTCCATATACCATGTACCATTCGTTCCAGGCCAGGTTGTATATCACATCCGGAATGAATTCATAGTTCTGAACACCAGCGCTTTCCAATAAGGAGCGCTGCCAGAAACTACCGCCACCGAGATAGGCTGTCAGAGCATAGACAAAGCAAAGTGTGAGGATACCTTCAACAGGTCCAGAGATAACGCCGAGGGTCAGAGTGTGTGTGTGATATTCGTCCCATGTTTGGGCGTAGAATGTCAAGAGAGCTAAGAGACGGTTAATCAAAGCCACACTAACAGCAGCGTAGCCTACTCACAGGCAAACAGTGTCAGGACAGTCTTCCATCCCTGTCCCAAGTTCATGGCCGCCGAAAAGAGTAAAACTTCAAGAGTTGTATTGACCGCGTCAACGCCTGCAGCCATGTTAGCCTACTCTCTCCCAAGGCTCTTGTCGCTGGTAGCCGGCGTATTACCATGATCAAACAGCTCCCCTAAAGGTCCACTTTGATGAGTTCTCCTAGCCTGTGATCCATCGACCGCGTCAAAGGTCTGGTACAAGAACAGTCCAACGGCCCAACTTGCGTACACCCACGGAGGACAGTCCTGGTCTAGAGTCGGGGTATACCATAGAAGAGTAATGAAGTTTGCTACAATAAATCCAAACCCGGTCAGTGTGATCTAGCAAGTTCCATCAGCCGCCGTTCGTACGAGGTATTTCCGTGCGTCGTTGCGCAGTGCTCGGGACGATTGGAGGACTGCTTACAAGGTTTGGCCTATGATAAAGTCAGCAAACAGTCAATAAGAGAGGGGAAATTCTGAGAGCTGGGTACTTACGCCATCCACATGGGGAAGCAGTGGATAACGACATTTGAGTAGAATGGCTTCAGCACGTATCGCGAGACCAGACTGTGGTCGACGCCGGAGTACTTGTACTCCTTCAGCTTGGGGAGCTTGTCCTGTCGTATGTATACCATCGCTGCAGACTGCCAGAGCAATCCGGAGAGTGGGGGGTGTGGCTACCTGTAGAGACGGATGGTGGTGTTGTGATACAAATTCGCGGCCGCCAATATTTCAGGGTTTCGCGTTTTCTTTCTTGCTGGCGATGACGCAGGTGGGGTCGAAAAAGGACACCATCAAAGGGAATCACATGCTTCAGAATTTACGCTTCGCGCATGCAGTAGGATAGAACACCAAAGATGATTACCAAGAATCAAGTGGAATTTCTTCCATTCCGACTATCGACGGGCGCCAACGCTGGGCACACTTGTGGAAGTGCCCTGGCCCTTAACTCCATCATAGTGATGCTATACTACTATGCCTTCTGCCTATTTTCACATATAGTTCTTATTCGATCTGATGTTCGCCGAATTTCTGGCGGCCCGACTCCTCGCGTTCCACCCAAATGAACCTTGCGGTTGTGCTCCACATTCCAAAAACCTCATGCAACCGGGCTCCAGGGGCATGGGATGAGAATCCTGCTTTTCATCGTCTGGATGAGAGGTACCGTCTTGTGAACCGTTTCGCCCCAACCCTCGACGCTCCAGCTCTGCTCGCGACGAACCTTTCGCTCCTCAAGATCTGCAAACTGCCAGAGGTGATGCACGGTATTGAGCTCGCCAATCTGCACGAACCAAGCACCAACACCTTCCATGACCTCCCTTCGAGCCTTCAAACCTCGCCTCCAGTGTGTCTCCCACTCAAGCAAATTACCGGGATGCAGCGTGTAGGATCGGAGTTCGAACAGACCTCCCAATTGGCGGGGCGGGGTAGTTGGCCAGAAAGAGAACTCTTGCATGAGCGAAGTTCGCTTAGAGTTGATGAGCGTCTTGAGTTTCATGTCGAACTCGGGGTAATCGGGGTGATGCTGAATGGCGTTTAGCGAGGCGTGATAGCCTTGGTAACGTTGGTATTCCCAGATGTGCACTGCAAGAGAAATATTAGAGATTGATTGTACGGCATGTCAAGACGGAGTTGGGTAATACCAAATGTGTCGCAGTCACCCACTTCGGTCCTCCAGCTGCCGACTAGATGGACCTTGTGCTCCGGCATCGATGCCATTCTCGGATACCACTGTCCAACGAGCTCGACATATTCGTCGACTTTATCCGGCTTGACTTCGTGGAAGACGATTGAGTGGACATATTTGCCTCGTGCCAGAACCTGGGAGAAGCTCCGCTCGATATCCTTGTCGAGCTCACGCCCCTCGGGCGTGCCGTAGATGAGCGATGACAATGCTCCGCCCTTTCTCTTACCGTCCTGAGCTTCTCGCTCGCGTGCTTCCTCTGCATTGGAAGATGTCAGTGAACCAAGGGCCTTACCAAAGAGAGTGGGCGCCTCGCCAGCTGGAGAGGTACCAGACGCAGACAGATTACCAGAGGAATAGAACTGACTTTCTTGCTGCTCCTTCTTCTTCTGAGCCGCTACGAGGCCCTCACGAAACTCCTTCTGGCGTTCATTGAACTTTGGCGCGCTATCTGGCGTGATGTCTGCCAAGGCGGGAGCTCGAGCCGGGCTCTGTGCAGCTGCGAGAGCTGTGAAGGAGCGACAATTGATGGCTGTTGGATGCGACGCGGGGACTGTAGAGCGGGCACGGGCGCAGATACGCCGTGAGAGCATTGTGCTGATGGGTTCGGTGGTGAGCTTTGCAACTGACGTCAGAGAACTGGGCAAAAGCAAAGAAGGAAGCTCTCGTGAGCTGGGGTGGTCGTGTGTGAATGGGCGGGGACTCCGGGCGAAAATGGTGTTGATGAGGGTTGGAATGTCCAGGCCGGGGCGGATGGCTTTCTGTCTGCGTCTATGTACCTTTCACACGGGCGAGTGTGTAACCTGAGAAGCTTCCCCTCATCACCCTGCAGCTGAGCTTGATGAGAACTGGTCCGTGCTCCTGCCGAAAGCTGGAGAATCCGGAGAAGGCGCGGCTTGGCAACAGCCAGCACCATGACTGCACTCTCACATGTCGTCACCCATACGACCCGAATTGCTTTTCGCCTTTTGAAGATCATACGAGCAGCTCCATGCATACAACAGACACCTCTCAACTTCACCCTTCGACGCTGTCACATGTTTAATACCCTGACCATCTGTGCCCCTTGAGGCGGGATCAACCCCGGATAGTCCGCGGCCGAGAGTGGCTTGTGTTGTCAAAACCAAGGGCAATCCCTCCAGGCGGTGCAAGAGAGTCACAGAGTACGACTGTCAATGAACTGATGCCAAGCAGCGCTTTCCATATTGCGTACCTATGGCTCTGGCAGGACACTACAAATTACATCTCCTCCAACACTCTTACTACCATTCTACCTGCCTGTAATTATGGTTACAGGATGCTTTATAAAGCTGGATCCAGGTAATCAGAGAGAAGGATTCTAGAAACTTATTTAAAAACTTAAAAATAGGCTTTTTAAAAAATGCAAATAATATACTAAGTTAAGAAAATAAAAATAAATAAATAAAGATAATATAAAATAAAATAAAAGCTAAATAAAAAATAGTAAAAACTTATAAAAAAGTAAAAGTAGTAAAAAAAATAAAGAAAATTAAGTATAAGTAATAAAGCTTAAGTATTAATACTAATAAAAGTATTAGTTTTTTACTATAGTTAGTACTTACTTTTTAGTTTACTTTTATCTATTGCTGTCGCAGTCGGCATGTGTAAGTAATAAGTAAGTAAGAGTATAACCTAACTATATTAAACTAAAAAGTAAAATACTACTATAAAAGCTAAAACTATATACCTCTACTAAAGCTAAGCCTAAGTATAAGCTAAGTATAGACTTAAGTATAAGCTAAATATAAGCTTAAGTATAAGCTAGATATAAGCTTAAGCTTAAATCTTAGCTATAACTATAATACTATTACGAGTTACCTTAACTAATAGTATGTTTTATATTATAACTCTTTTCTAACTAGTTACTTAATAAGTTTCTAGTTTTTTCCATATCTTGAATAGATAGCTCTAGGTTTAATAGGATAGAGTTTAGTCTTTATTATAAGAGTAGAAGAAGATTATATAATAGAATAAATAAAATAGTAGTTAAACTACTTCACTTAAGATTAAAATCTTAACTTAGAGATAAGATCTTGATTTTAGAGTAACTACAAAGAATCTAAAATATTTCTAAGCTATTTTATGTCTTATATTTATAAGAAATCCTCCGTGCGTATATTCTGTACTAGTGTTTAGTATATTAAATACTATTTAAAGAGATAGAAGTGTTTAAAGCTTTTTAGCTTTTTTATTTCTTTTATTTACTAAGTATTATATAAGTTACTACTTTTAATCTATTAGTATAGTTCTATATTTCTGTTCTTATTTCTTAGTCTGTACTTTAGTTTGTGTTAGAGCGTTCTATACCTACTTATAATTCTTTTATTCTATCTTAAATATATATTTCTATTCTAGAGCTTTATTAGCTATTATAGCTAGTTCTCTTAGCTCTTTAAGTATAGCTATTTTATTATTACTGTCTATACCATTATCCCTCTCTTTTAAGTCTTTGTTTTAGAAGATAGTTTTTTTTTTCTATAAGTAGTATAAAGACAGCAGGTCTTCTACTTAGTATTCTAAACTATAAGACTTTTAACTTCTTTTCTTTTCTGCTTAGCTCTCTAACGATAACACGTTTTAAGTTATCTTTAATATATACTTACTATTTAGCTTTTTAGATTTATAATAAACCCTATTACATGCTAATACCTTATTTAAATTGTTCTTACTAGGGTAATAACTATCTTATAAACTTAAGCTCTAGTTATTACTTAGCCTGTAATAATTATAATGTAAAGTATAATTTAGTTATATCATAACCTAAGTAGAACTGCCTTAATTAGGATAAGAAAAAACTTTATTATTAGCTTAAAAAAACACAGGATAAAGCTATTAAGACTTATTACTATTTTTTATTTATTAACTAAAAAGTCTAAGCTTATGAGCGTCGTCTTTGTCGTAAGTTTATAAAAATAAATTCTAAAGAAAAAGAGATATTTAATTAAGAGATAGCCTCTATTTATAAGATCTAAGCTCTTAAAAAAGCGGAAGCTTATTCTTAGAGTTAAGAAACTTATATACTATAATCTATAGTAGTAGCTTTCCCCCAACCCGCCTTATCTTTCTTCTCTAGTTTTAAATAGAATGTTCTGTACTCTTCTTATGCTTTAGACTCTACTTTAGAGTAAACCTTTACTATTCTATCTAATAATACTAATTAATTAGCTTTAAATTATTTCTTAAGTTTCTAATTAGCTCCTAAGTGTTATCTTTAGGTTTATATTTTTTTTATTTAACTAAGTATTTCTACTAACGTCTAAACCGTTAGTAGTTTAATATTTATTAAACTTTATACTTAGTAGTATCTTTTTTGAGTTTGAGTTTTATCTATAGTTTAGCATCCCATAGTGCTAGTTCTAGTTTAAAGATATAAAAAACCAAGTAAATTCTTATATCCTTAGGTAGTTATAGTTTATAATTTATAGGTCTTATTTATTATTTAATCTTAAATAGTCCTAATTTTACGTAATCTAGTTTTTATAATAGTTGTTTTATTTCTAAATTTTTCTTTTTTAAGAAAATTTTATCCCTTTTCTTAAAGGTTGGTCCCTTAACTTTAGACTTATCCTTAATTTATTTACTAAGATTACCTTTATAGGTGATTTTCCGTATGATTTCTTTATAAAGTACTTATAAGTCTTTAACTTTTTTTCTTATAAATTCTAATACTTTATTTAGTGTCTGTAGTTCTTGATAAGCCGTAGACTTATAACTATAGTTTATATAGAATAGTGATTTTCCTATTATTGATGATTTTATAGAGTTATATATAAACTTAGCTATTAATAGTAAGTTAATCTAATTATCTTATAGTTTATTAACGTATATTTATAAATATTATTTTAGTATTTAATTTGTCCGTTCTGTTTATCTATCTGTTTATAGATAAAATACTATTAAGAGATAATATTTTACCCCTAGCCGTTCTATAAACGTCTTTTAAAATATTAATATAAATAATTTATCTCTGTTCGTGATAAATTCTCGTGGCATTCTATATTATATAATTAAAAGTTTAATTAGTAATATTATTAAGGGCTGCCTGGTTAGCTTAAGGTTGAATAAAACTATAATAAATTTAATAAAAAGTTATAAGAGCTTTAAATAGGGTTTTAATAATAACTCTAGTAAATATAATATAATTATAAAAAGCTGTAATAAGACAAAGTATTATAAGGTACTAATACTAACTAGAGTATCTTAAAATTATTAAGAAGAGATACTATAGAATACTATAGTTTACTATAAGATACTATAAGATACTATAAGATACTATAGTTTACTATAAGGTATTAAGACTTTACGTGCTAAGGGTAATTTAACTAAGGCTTATATACTAAAACTAACTAGCTAAAAGTTTAAAAGACTCAGCCTATTATAAATATAGCTAATTTATTTGCTTTAATTTTCGTATAGGTTAGTTTAAAGTAAGCATACTTTATTAGTCTATTAATAATAACTAGTATCATGTTATACTATTAGCCTTTTTAGATAGTAATTATTAGTATTCCTGTAATAAAGTCTATTATAACTAATTTCTATAGTTTATTTAGTAAAGGTATAGGTTACATGAGTCTATATTCTTTATATTTTAATATTTTATTTTTTTTATATTTTATATAGTCTAAAAGAATTTTCCTAACCTTACTCTAAATTCTAGGAATCTAGAAGTGTTTGTTAATCTGTTTTATAGTCTTCTTAATTCCTTAATATCCGTGCATTTTAGCTAAATGTTGGTTTTTGATAAGTTTAGTTTATAATACGTCTAGTATATAGATTATTTTCTAGTCTAGATTCTACTATAATTATTTGTTGTTAAAATTTCTTATTTGTTTTTTCTAAGTGTTTTTAATAATAACTACGTGCTTAATATTAATTTATAAGCTTCTTAAGAATCTATCTTATTATTATTAGAGTATTATGTTATAGATCTCTAGTATATCTCTTATATAGTCTACTCTTCTGCTAAGTGCGTTAGCTGCTATATTTTCTTTTCTAACTTTATATAGTATTTAAAAATTAAATATAGAAACTAGTTCCTACTATCTGACCTATTATTAATTTAGTTTCTTTATTATTATAAATACTGTTAGATTTTTGTAATTTGAATAGATAACAATCTGGTACTTAGCTTCTTCTAAGTAATATTTCTATTTTTCAAATACTTAAACTATTACTAATAGTTTCTTATTATAAATATTATAGTTTAACTTAGTAGTTATAAGTTTATAAGATAAAAAGTCTACTAGGTGTTTATACTTATTATTTTATATTTATAATAGAATAGCTTTAGTAGCTCTGTCTAATGTGTCTACATATATCTCTATTTAAAGTTATAAATTAAATATCTTTAATATTAGTGGTTTCTAGAACATCTTCTTTAGGGTTATAAAAGTCTCATTTTCCTTAACTTTTTATTTAAATTATTAATTTTTTTTTAGTAATTCCGTTAAGGGCGCTGTGATTTTTGAATAGTTCTTAATAAATTATCAGCAGAAACCCGTAAATCCAAGGAAAGAATAAACTTCTTTAGTATTAGTTAGTATAGGCTATAATAAAACGTTTTTAGTTTTATCTAGGTCAACTGCTATTCTGTTTCGGGATATTAAATATCCTAAGAATTTAACTTCTTTTTTATAGAATATATATTTTTCTGTTTAAATGTATAGCCTGTGTTTCTTGAGCTTTTATAATACTCTTTTAATATACTTAATATATTCTTTTAGTGTCCTATTTATGTATACAAGCACGTTATCAAAATATGCTATTATAAATACATTTAAATATTCTCTTAGTATATAGTTAATAATTATCTGAAATGTTGCTAGTGCGTTTATAAGTTTAAATAATATAACTAGGTATTTAAATAATCTATATTTTATCTTTAATATAGTTATCTATTCGTGTCCTTCGGCTATTTATATCTGGTAGTATTTATCTTTAATATTAAAAAGGCTAAACTATTTAGCTCCTCTGAGTTTATCTATAAGTTCTAATATTAGTAATATTAGGTAGCAGTTTTTTACTATAGCTTTATTAAAATATCTAGAGTTAATATATAATTATAGTTTCCTATTCTTTTTTAGTATAAAGAGTGTTGGTGATGCCATCGTGTTTTTACTTTCCTATATATATTCTTTTTTTAAGTTATTATTTAGATACCGTCGTAACTCTTCTTATTAATTAATAGATAATTAATATAATAGTCCTGGTTTTAGATTCGTTTTTTTTTTTGAAAACGATCTTATGGTTTTAATTCTAGTATTCTAGTAATTAGTCTTTAGCTTTCTTAAAGAACTATTTTCTAAATTTATCTTAATATTCATCTAGTATAATAAACGTGGTATTATAAAAAGTCATTTTCTTTATCTATATTATAGCTTTTATTTATTTATAGTAGTTCTTCCTAGTCCCTACAGACTTCGTCTTTTAATTAATTAGTAAATTCTATTATACTAGCTAGTTCTATCCTAGTATAAAATTCTTATTACTTAGATTTATAATTTTAATATAACAGTTATCTGTGTAACCTGTTACCTTAATAGTTATATTCTCTATTTTAAAGTTAATCAGACTTTTTTTGAATGTTACTAGATTATTATCTATGTATATGTTATAAGTTGCCTTAACTTAATAGTACGTTTTACGTTAGTAACTCTACTCTAACTAATTACTTAATAAGTTCTTAGCTCTTTCCGTATCTGGAATAGATAGCCTTAAGTTTAATAAAATAGAGTTTATGCTTTATCGCAAGGTAGAAAGAGGGATGTATAATAGATTTAATAAGATAGTATTAAACTATTTCACTCAAGTTCAAGTCTTAACTTAGAGATAAGATCTCGATTTTAGAGTAACTATAAGGAATTCAAAATATCTCAGAGCTAGTTTACGTCTCATATTTATAGGAAACCCCTTATGCGTACATTGTATACCTGTTAGCAGTATATTAGATACTATTAGAGAAGATAGAAGAGCTTGAAGCTCTATTACTCCTATCTTATTTATTTGTTAAGACCCTGTCTTAATCACGTGCGCGACTGCTTCTAATCCTGGGGCATAATTCTATATTTCTGTTCTCGCTTTCTGGCTCGTACTTTAGCCTGTGCCAAAGCGTTCCGTGTACGCTTACAGTTCTTTCTTTCCAGCTCAAACATACGTTTCCATTCTAGGGCTTTATTAGCTATTGTCGCTAGTTCCCCTAGCCCCTTAGGTGCAGCTGCCTTACTGTTACCGTCCGTAATATTATCCCCCTTTTCTAAGTCTTCGTCCTGGAAGATAGTTTCTTCTTTCTATAAGTAGTATAAAGGCAGCAGGTCCTCTGCTTGGTGTTCCAAACTGTAAGACCCTTAACTCCCTTTCCTTCCTGCCTAGCTTCCTAACGATGACACGTCCTGAGTTATCTCTAATACGTGCTTGCTGCTTAGCTTCTCAGATCCGTAACGAACCCCATTACATGCCGTCGCCTTGTTCTCGCTGTCGTGACAACGGTTGTTACTGTTTAGTTTACCCTATCTCAGGCCATTACTCCGAATGTATTGATTATAGTGTAAAGTATAATCTTGTCGTGACGTAGCCCGAATGGAACCGGTTAGATCACGATAAGAAAAAACTTTAAGATTAACTTTGTTAGGCCTAGGAAGAGACGGTTGCTGCTTATTCTCAAGAGTTACATCTCCATCAGCAGTTAGCCTAAATAGATTCTTAGAAGAAGGAAATGTTCCAGCGCGAGCTTGCCTCTATTAACGAAGTTCATACAATAGAAAAAGAAGAGTAAAACTGTTAGACTTAATCTGGTATATTATTACCTACAGCGTCCGGTGTCGCTTCTCCTTTCTTTTCTAGTTTTAAGTAGAATGTTCTATATTCCCCTTATGCTTTAGATCTAGCCCTGGAGCAAGCCTTTACCGCTCTCTCTAGTGATATTAGTCAATTAGCTCTAAACTATTCTTTAAGTTCCTAATTAGTTCCTAAGTGTTATCTTTAGATCTGTATTCTTTTTATCTAACTAGATACTTCTACTAATGCCTAAACCGTTAGTAGTCTAAAACCTGTTAGACTTCATACTTGGTAGTGTCTTCCTTAAGTTTAAGTCTTGTTTATACCCTAGCATCCCGTGGTGCTGGTTCTAATTTAGAGATATAGAAAACTAGGTGAATTCTTATGTCCTTAGGTAATTATAGTTCGTAATTTATAGGTCCTATTTATCGTTTAACCTTGAATGGTCCTAATTTGACGTGATCTAATTTTCGTGATAGTTGCTTTATTTCTAAATTTTTCTTTTTTAAGAAAATTTTATCCCCCTCCTTAAAGGTTGGTCTCTTAACTTTAGATTTATCTTTACTTTACTTACTAAGATTACCTTTATAGGTAATTTTCTATACGATTTCTTTATATAGCGTCTGCAAGTCTTTAACTTTTCTTCTTATAAATTCTAATACTTTATCTAATATTCGTGGTTCTTGATAAGCCGTAGGCTCATAACCATAATTCGCATAGAATGGTGATTTTCCTGTTGTTAATGACTTTACAGAGTTATATGCAAACTCAGCTATCAGTAGTAGGTTAATCTAGTTATCTTATAATTCATTAACATATATTTATAAGTATTATTCTAATGTTTAATTTGTCCGCTCTGTTTGTCTATTTGTTTATAGGTGAAATGCTATTAAGAGGCAATGCTTAGCCCCTAGCCGTTCTATAAATATTCTCTAGAATATTGACGTGAATAACTTGTCTCGGTCTGTGATAAATTCTCGTGGCATTCTGTATTATATAATTAGTATTTTAATTAGTAATAATACTAGTTCATCTGCTTTTATTTCCGTATGGGTTAGTTTAAAGTAAGCGTACTTTATTAGTTTATTAATAATAACCAGTATCATATCGTACTATTAACCTATTGAGGTAGTAATTATTAGTATTCCCGTAATAAAGTCTATTATAACTAATTTCTATAGTCTGTTTAGTAAAGGTATTAGTTATATAAGTCCGTATTTCTTATGTCTTAATACTTTATTCTTTTTGCATTTAATGTATTCTAAAAGAATATTCCTAACCTTACTCTAAATTCCTGGAATCTAGAAGTGTTGGTTAATCCGTTCTATAGTCTTCTTAACTCCTTAATGTCCATACATTTCGGCTGAATGTTAGTCTTTAATTAATTTAGTTTATAGTTTATCTAGTATATAGATTGTCTTTTAGTCCAAATTCTATAGTAATCGTCTATTATTAAATTTCTTTATTTATTTTTCCTAAGTGTTTTCGATAATGACTATTGATTTAATATCTATTTATAAGCTTCCCAGGGATCCATCCTGTCTTTACTTAAGTATTATATTATAGATTTCTAGTATATTCCTTATATAGTCTGCTTATTAGCTGAGTGTGTTAGCTACTATATTTTTTTTTCCTACTTTATAGAGTATTCAAAAATCGAATGTGGAAACTAATTTCTATTATCTAATTTATCATTAATTTAGCTTCTTTATTATTGTGAATACTGTTAGATTTTTATAATTTAAATATATAACAATTTGGTGTTTAGCTCCTTCTAAGTAATGTTTCCATTTTTCGAATACTTAAACTATTGCTAATAGTTCTTTATTATAAATATCATAATTTAACTTAGCTATTATAAGTTTATGAGATAGAAAGTCTACTAAATATTTATATTTATTATTCTATATTTATAGTAGGATAGCTCCTGTAGCTCTGTCTAATATATCTATATATATCTCTATTTTAAGTCATAAATTAAATATCTTTAATATTAGTGGTTTCTGGAATATCTTTTTTAGAGTTATAAAAGCTTCATCTTTCTTAGCTTCCTACTTAAATTATTAGTTCTTTTTAAGTAATTCCGTTAAGGGCGCTGTGATTTTTGAATAGTTCTTAATAAATTATCAGTAAAAGCCCGTAAATCCAAGAAAAAAATAAACTTCTTTTATATTTGTTAGTATAGGCTATGATAAAACGTTCTTAGTCTTATCCAAATTAACTACTATTCCGTCTTAAGATATTAGATATCTTAAGAATTTAATTTCTTTTCTATGAAACATATATTTCTCTGTTTGAATATATAGATTATGTTCTTTAAGCTTCTGTAATATCTTTTTAGTATACTTAATATATTCTTTTAGCGTCCTATTCGTGTACACAAGCACGTTATTAAAATATACTATTATAAATACGTCTAGATATTTTCTTAGTATATAGTTAATAATTGTCTGGAATGTTGCTAGTGCGTTTATAAGTCTAAATAGCATAACTAGGTATTTAAATAATTTATATCTTATTTTTAGTGTAGTCATCCATTCGTGTTCTTTAGCTATTTATATTTTATAGTATCTATTTTTAATATTAAAGAGACTAAACTATTTAGCTCCTCTGAGTTTATCTATAAGTTCTAATATTAAGAGTATAAGGTAACGATTTTTTACTATAGCTTTATTAAGGTATCTGTAGTTAATACACAACCTTAATTTACTATTTTTCTTTAGTATAAAGAGTATTAGTAATGCCATAGTGTTTTTACTTTCCTATATATATTCTTTTTTTAAGTTCTTGTTTAGATATCGTTGTAACTCTTCTTGCTGATTAATAAATAGTTAGTATAATAATCCTAGTTTTAGATCTATTCCTTCTTTAAGTGTAATCTTATAGTTCTAGTTTTAGTATTCTAATAATTAGTCTTTAGCTTTTTTAAAGAACTATTTTCTAAATTCCCTCTAGTATTTATTCGATATAATAAACGTGGTATCATAAAGAGTTATTTTCTTTATTTATATTATAACTTATATTTATTTATAGTAGTTCTTCCTAGTTTTTATAGACTTTATTCTCTAGTTAATTAGTAAATTCTATTATACTAGCTAGTCCCATCCTAATATAAAATCCTTACTACCTGGATTTATAATTTTAATGCAGTAGTTATCTGTATAACATGCTGCCTTAATAATTATATTCTCTATTTTAAGATTAATTAAACCTTTTCTGAATATTACTGGATTATTGTTTATGCGTACTACTTTTACAGGTTCTTCTAAAACTCTAGTTAAAATATAGTGCCTCTATATTTATTTATTTAATATAAGTGTTTTACTAGCTCTACTGTTTATAAGTGCTTGTGTCTAAAAGCTATTAATATATACGTCTATATATAGCTTGTTTTCGTGTCTTCGTTTAAGTTATATATAGTTAAGTAATAACTTTTATATTTTAACCTTAAATTAGCTTTCCAGCAGCATGGTTGTTACTTACTAGCTTTCTAGTTTTTTATTAGTTATTAATTTCTAAGTAGTAGTCGTTTCTTTAGCGTTTCTTCTTTTAGTCTATAGATAAGATATTACTAGAGTTAGTATTAGTTTTCTTATAGTATTTTATACTTGTTTCTTACTTCTTTTTTATAATCTTAGTACTTTTATTTTAAGAAACATTTCTTAGTTATTAGTTTAGCATGTAACTTTGTAGCTAACTATTTATTTTAGCAGCGTTTAGTTTAGTAATATTAGTATCCTAGTTAGCACTTATCCTAGTCTAACTATTTATATTTCTTAGTCTTTAGGTCCTAAAGTTCTTCTTTGGAATCTATGTAAATTAGTTCTTACTATGTGTTAAGTTCTTACTTTTATGTTATCTATTTTAGTACTTATTTTATTATTAGTTTTTTAACTCATATAGCATGAGCTGCCTATTTATATTCTTATCTAGTATACATTTTTTTTCTATATATTTAGTACTTCTTTTATATAGTTCTTTCAGCAGCTTCTTTGTTTTATACCCATAAAATAAATAGAGTAGGTTTTTTCTCTAGTTTTTTCTTCTAGTCCCATCCTAACTCCAGATGTCCAACGGGGTAGTAATAGGTTATATAACTTATAAGTAGTATTAATTCTTATCTATAAATTTTATTTATTTATATAGCTAGTTTTTATTTACTAAGTTTTTTATATTACTTATTACTAGCTGTTTGTAATACTTATTAGTACTTATACATCCTATCTCTTAAAGTAACTTCTTAGTATTTAGTAATATAATATTCTTTTATATAGTATTCTAATTTATAGATCTAGTAGTATTCCTAGTTTACTTATTATTTAATTATTATAGATATTAGCTTTTTACCTTCTATTATCTCTTAATCTTATTATTATTTAAATTTCTAGTTCTTTTCTCCGAAGGGTTTTCTCTTCTGTTAGATTATCTTATAGAATTAGTTAACTTCTTCTATAAAGCTAGCCTAGTATTATTTAATAATAGCTTTTTATATAGTAGTAATTATATTATTAGTTTATCCTACTAAATAATCTTTAATCTGCTAATATAGTATCTCGTATTCTTATCTAAGGTATATGTGTTTTCTATAGATCTAGTATTATTTCTTCTAGATTTATTATATAATAGCCTTTTTAGTTATCTGATTCTTAGCTAGTTCTACTTAAACTATAGTAATTTTAATTAGTGCCTTAGTTTAAACATAAGTTTGTTTAATATCTACTTTCTATTATTTATAGTCTTTAATAAAGTGTCTCTTTTTTCTGTAACTAAGACATGCTCTTTATATATATTAATTTATTTATTTCTTAATTTACTTATTTTGTTTTTATCTATTAACTTATGTGTTCTTGATTAACACTTAGTTAATTTCTATTACCTTATAGGTTTAGTTATTTTTTCTATTTTTTTTATAGTATATAAATTACCGGTCTAGCGTTATTTTTCTTTTCTTATTTTCTCTAATACTAATAGTTATTAATAGTTACTACTTATTTAATAATTTCTAGAAGCGTGTTAGGTTGTTTCCCTTAGGAAATTTTATTCTTAATTCTATTCTTTAGTCCTGTGTAGTATATTATAACTAATAGTTAATTTACTTAATTTAGTTAAAATTAGATTTATTTAAATTCTACCGTGTAGTTAGCTACTAACGTGCATTATCTAAGTTATTAGAGCTTCTAAATTACTTCTATTTCTTTATTAATTTTTTTAAAGACTATAATTATTTCTTTTTTGAAGCTCTTATAGTTCCTAAAAGTTCTCTAGATATTACTATTATAGTTTGTGAGTTTTATAGATCCTAAATTAGGGTCTCCTCTTACTAGATAATTCTTTATAAGTAGTTTAAACTATTTCATGGTTTTTCCTATTATGTTCATACTAGCTACCAGAATCCAATCTTAGTTAGTCGTAAATAAAGATTAATTAAATTAATAGTAGAGATCTATTATGGCCATAAAAGTTTTAAATTTATCTTTATTACTATTAAACTTTATAGAGGGTTATATTTTAGTAGTTTCTTTTCTACTAATTTTACCTATTACTATTTATTATTATAGGTTAACTAGAGCGTTACGTAACTTTATAATAGCTATTTTTTATTTTTAGATAACTTATTATGTACTCTTACTTTCTTTTAATGTACTTCTAGTAGTTAATAAAGGTCCTACTATAGTTTCTTCTTTACTACTACTTTCTTCTAATAAATAAAGTTTCTATTTGTCCTTATAGTGAGTCGTTATAGACTATAATTAGAAATTTATTATTAGAATCAATCCAACGTTCTCTCCTATACTTTAAAAGGGTAGTTATAATATTACAAGTTATCTTAATTTAATAGTATATTTTATGTTAGTAACTTTACTTTAATTAATTACTTAATAAGTTTTTAGCTCTTTCCGTATCTGAAATAGATAGCCTTAGGTTTAATAGAATAGAGTTTATGCTTTATCACAAGATAGGAAGAGAGATATATAATAGATTTAATAAAATAATATTAAACTATTTCACTCAAGTTCAAGTCTTAACTTAGAGATAAGATCTTGATTTTAGAGTAACTATAAGAAATTCAAAATATCTCGGAGCTAGTTTATGCCTTATATTTATAGGAAACCCCTCATGCGTATATTATATACCTGTTAGTAGTATATTAGATACTACTAGAGAAGATAGAAGAGCTTAAAGCTTTATTACTTCTATTTTATCTATCTACTAAGATTCTATCTTAGTCACGTACACGACTACTTCTAATCCTAGAATATAGTTCTATATTTCTATTCTTATTTTCTAGTTTATACTTTAGCTTGTGCTAAAGCGTTTTATATATGCTTATAATTCTTTCTTTCCAGCTTAAACATACGTTTTTATTCTAAAGCTTTATTAGCTATTATTACTAGTTTCTCTAGCCTTTTAAGTATAGCTGTCTTACTATTACTGTCTATAATAACATACTACTCTTACAGGTTTATCTAAAACTCTAGTTAATATCTAGTATCTTTATATTTATTAATTTAATATTAATATTTTACCAGCCCTGTTATTTATGAGTGCTTAAGTCTAAAAGCTATTAATATATACGTTTATATATAGCTTATTTTCGTGTTTTTATCTAAGTCGTGTGTAATTAAGTGTTATTGTTTATTTTTTAACCTTAAATTAGCTCTTTAGCAGCTTAGTTATTACTCACTAGCCTTCTAGTTTTTTATTAGTAGTATTATTTTAATTATTAACTATTTCTTTAGTATTTTTTTCTTAGATTTATAAATAGGGTATCTGAAGAGTTAGTATTGTTTTTTAGTTAAAACTTTATATTCCTTTCTTACTGTTTCTCCGTGATTTCGGTACTTTTATTCTAAGAAATATTTATTTACTACTAGCTTAGTATGCAACTCTATGGCTAATTATTTATTTTAATAGTATTTAGTTTAGTAATATCAGCATCCTATTTAGCATTTATCTTAATTTAATTGTTTATGTTTTTCCGTTTTTAGGTTTTAAAGTTTTTTTTCAGAATCCATATAGATTAGCTTCTGTTAAGTATTAAGTTCTTATTTCTAAGCTATTTATTTTAGCACTTTTCTTGTCTTTAGTTCTTTAACTCTTATAGTGTGAACTATTTATTTACAGTTTTATCTAGTATATATCTTCTCTTTATATATTTAGTATTTCTTTTATATAAATCTCTCGGCGGCATTGTTATCTTATATTTATAAAATAAGTAAAGTAAGTTTTTTTTCTAGTTACTTATTTTAGTCCTATCCTAACTCAAGATATCCAATAGGGTGGTAATAAGTTACTAGACTTATAACTAGTATAGATTCTTATTTTTAGATCTTATTTATCTATATAGCTAGTTTATGTCTGCTAAGTTCTTTATACTGTTTATTTCTAGCTATCTATAGTATTTATTAGTACTTATATATTCCGTCTCCTAAAGTAACTTACTAGTATTTAGTGATATAATATTCCTCTTTATAATATTCTAATCTATAGATCTAGTAATGTTTCTAGTGTACTTATTATATAATTATTATAGATATTAGCTTTTTATTTTCTATTATCTCTTAATCTTAATGTTGTCTGAATTTCTGGTTTTTAGCCTTAAAGAGTTCTTTTTTTTACTAAATTATCTTATAAAATTAATTAGCCTTCTCTATGAAGCTGGCTTAGTATTATCTAATAACTACTTTTTATATAGTAGTTATTATATTACTAGCCTATTCTACTAGATAATTCTTGACTTGCTAATATAATATTTTGTATTCTTATTTAAGATATATATAGCTTTTATAGATCTAGTATTATTCTCTTTAGATTTGCTTTATAATTGCCTTTTAGATTACTTAGTCCTTAACTTTCTCTACTTAGACTATAGTAATTTTAATTAGTGCTTTAGTTTAAACATAAGCTTACTTAATATCTACTCTTTATTATTTATAGTTTTTAATAAAATGTTTTTTTCTTCTACATCCTAAGTATACCTTACGTGTATAATGATTTATTTATTTCTTAATATATTTATCTTACTTTCTTTTATTAATCTATATATTCTTAACTGATACGTGGTTGATTTCTATTATATTATAAATTTAGATATTCTTTTTATTTCTTTATGGTATATAAATTACTAGCCTAGCATTATTTTTCTTTTCTTACTTTTTCTAGTACTAGTAGTTATTAATAGTCACTACTTATTTAATAATTCTTAGAAGTATACTAGATTATTTTCCTTATAAAATTTTATTCTTAATTCTGTTTTTTAGTCCCGCGTAGTACATTATAATTAATAGTTAATTTTCTTAATTTAATTATAATTAGATTTATTTAAATTCCGCTGTGTAGTTAGCTACTAATATTTATTACTTAAGTTATTAAAGCTTTTAGATTACCTTTATTTCTTTATTAATTTCGCTGAAGACTATAATTATTTCTTTTTTAAATACTTTATAGTTCTTAAACGCTTGCTTTATATTATTATTATAGTTTTTAAGTCTTACTATTCCTAGGTTTAGGTCTCTATTTACTAAATAGTTTTTTACTAGTGGTTTAAACTATCTTATAGCTCTTCTTATTATATTTATACTAGCTACCAGAATCTGATCCTAATTAGTCATAAATAATACTTAATTAAACTAATAGTATAAGTTTATTGTTGCTATAAATGTCTTGAGATTATCTTTATTACTATTAAATTTTATTAGTAGGTGTATTTTTGCTATACCTCCCTTCCTATTTTTTACTATATTAACTTGTTATTTTATACTAATTAAGGTATTACATAACTTCATAATAGCTATTTCTTATTTTTATATAATCTATTAGGTACTTTTCGTACCTGATGTACTTTTAGTAGTAGATAAAAATCCTACTATAACTTCTTCTTTACTACTACTATCTTCTAATAAATAGAGTTCTTATTTATCCTTATAATAGGTTATTATAAACCGTAATTAGAAATTTATGTATTAGAATTAATCCAACGTTCTCTTCTATACTCTTTTAAAGGGTAGTTATAATATTACGAGTTGCCTTAACTAATAGTACGTTTTATATTATAACTTTTTTTTAACTAGTTACTTAATAAGTTTCTAGCTCTTTCCGTATCTTAAATAGATAGCTCTAGGTTTAATAGAATAGAGTTTAGTCTTTATCATAAGAGTAGAAAGAGGTTATATAATAGAATAAATAAGATAATAGTTAAATTACTTCACTTAAGGTCAAAATCTTAACTTAGAGATAAGATCTTAATTTTAAAGTAACTATAAAGAATCCAAAATATCTCTAAGCTATTCTATGTTTTATATTTATAAAAAATCCTCCGTACATACATTCTATACTAGTGCTTAGTATATTAGATACTATTTAAAAAAATAGAAGTATCTAAAGCTCTCTAGTTTTTCTATCTCTTCTATCTACTAAGTATTACGTAAGTCACTACTTTTAATCTACTAGTATAGTTCTATATTTCTGTTCTTACTTTTTGGCTTGTACTTTAGCCTATGCTAGAGCGTTTTATATCTACTTATAATTCTTTTATTCTATCTTAAACATACGTTTCTATTTTAGAGCTTTATTAGCTATTATAGCTAGTTCTCTTAACTCTTTAAATATAGCTGTTTTATTATTACTATCCGTAATAAATACGCACTATCACAATTACCTATTTATATAATAAAATTAAGTTTTATTAATATAATTAAAAACACTTTAATTTAGTAAAATACTTTTTTATATAGTTAATTAACTACTAAAAATAAATACTTATAAAACTAACTACATATATGTAAAAAATATTATAATATTATATAACTAAAGTTTTAACAATTTATAAGTAATAAAAACCACGTTATTTAAATTATATAAACTAGTAACTAGTAAAGTTTATAATATAT